>CM060334.1:47690655-47700655 GCA_030674155.1 Stramonita haemastoma
TTGCCTTGGGTCTCCAGTCCCTCACATGAATGATAATAATAATAATAATGATTTTTAAAATCCCAGCCTATTTATTGACCTGGACATTGTGGCATATACACGCACTATTATTCTCTCACAATTTGTTTCCAACCAAAAAACAAATTTTCTTTGATCAAATGACCATGATATCCCTGTCCAAAAGCCCTATATTTTTTTTTTCTTTAATATATATATTTTTTATTCTTCTCTGAAGGGCATACATACTCCATGGACCGAGTCTCCCCATGTTATTCCCAAACAAATTAACTTTAAAAATCCTAATCCTGTACAAAATAAGTAGAAAGAAAGCATCACACTTCCAGTTATCATCACCTTGTAATTACTGTAATATTTAAACACCGCAAAAACTATAAAAGAAAACATTTTCTTCTTGTAAGCATAGAAAGGCTGGCGCTGCCGGTTACTTCCCTTAGATTGTTCGACTGATTTTGTAGGCATTCATTATTCATAGTTTTTTGGTCGTGGTAAATTCTCTTCTCCAACACTAACACTCCTTTATCCTACCTCTTACTACAATTTCAAATTAAAATTTGCTTTCAGAAAAATAAGTGAAATGTATTGATAATTAAATCTGTAAACAGAATTTTGAGTACCATATTTTGCACTGAAATCTTAAAGTACTTTGATACCGGATAGTGTCCACAATGTCAGATTGTGACTAGCGGTGGAAAAAATGATGCCATCACAAAACCTTACCTTTGAAGAGCATCGTGATCGGTGCTCCAGCCAAGGAGGGATTAAAAATAATAAATCCTGTCAGTTTTATCGTTATACATTAAGATAAAAACAAATGTAGTCCATAATAATATAACCAGTGTTTTGCTAAGGTTTTCTATACAAGATCAGCTCTGGAAAGAAAAGTCTAACATTAAAAGACATATTACAGAAAATTACCTTTTTTTCCTGCATTTTTGTCTTGGATTTTCTTGTAGATGTGTATAGTCACTCAACAACATAGATAAGCGGTGAACAGCCGTCTTTTTTCAGACTTATAAATACTGTTTTTATCTCTTTGAACCAAAATGCAGTCATTTAGCTTGAGCTCTAGTACTAATTCTCATCTGGAAAAAACTGCTCCTCTTCAGTTGATTTTAGAAGGTCTTTTTTTCCCTATCAACAGCCTACATTCTTCAGTGGGTAAATGATTGAATTATAAGGAATCTTTTTTTTTGTGGAAAGATGTCAGAACAAACCAGTCATAAACCCTGTTGGAACATTGCAGACAGTGTTTATGGGTGAGAAGTTTATCATGCGTTTAACGCATCCACGCAAAACTCACTTTCATGCTCACAGAAAGTCATTCTTTCATAGAGTAAACTTTAAATAAGTGAAACAACTTTCAGCATAGGATTCAATGATTATGTGTAGAACGGGGTGGGGTGGGGGGCAGATAGCCTAGATCGAACCACCACCAAGATTCGTGTTCAAGGGGATTATTTTCCCCAGGAATTAACATCAGTACCGATTCCCCACTCCCCCAAAAATCCTTCAGATGAATCTGTTAACCAAAGCTCCAAGTATGAACACACACAACATCATGCGCACATGTTAAAAATTCGTTCTGCTTTTTGGAAGAGTGGGCCATAGCATTCTGATAGGAACACATGACAGCTGGGTTTTTTGTTTTAAATGCATGCACACTGGTATTGTAGTTTGATATCATCCTGGAAGTTGGAATGTGGCTACCTTAATGGTGGGTGAAATGCTGGCGTGTGGGAACATCTCACCATTGGCAAACTTCAGTTCAGAGCTCTAGCAGGAAAAAGGAATAAACGAAAAGAGTGACAGATGTCTTTCATTAATGATAATTATCATGTGTAGGGCTATTATGTTGTTGTTGGATTAAGTAAAATTCGATTAGTTCAGAACTTTGTAGCACTTATACCTGAAATGAAGCAATGTTTATCATTGAGAGTGCACCAGCATTTCTATGTATTTATACGGCGAAGTGATAAGTGTCACTGTGCTACTATTATGCCATTGATTTTATTGTGTTATGTGGTGCTTTTTTAAAATTTATTTTTGTTTATTCTTTTATATCGAGGATAATGGAATAAGCACTCGTGTGCTTTTTTTTACATCCAGTCCCCATGTGTATGCGGTTTTGTCAGCCGTTCCCACTGGCAGACAATGGCATACTCTTTCAAAAAACAGAACAGGATTTAACATGTGCTCAAGATGTTCTGCATGCATTTGCACACAGGGCCTCGGTTTAAAGTCTCATCGAGACTTTTTAGGGGGAGTGGAGTCAGCACTGATGTTAACTGCAGGGGAAGAATCCCCTTGAATGGGATTTGAACCTGGGTCAGCAGATTGCGAGCACAGTGTTCTAACCACTAGGCTATCCTGTGATTGATGTGTGCTGCTGATTTTGCTGTGTGCAGATGGTGTTCAGGAGGAAGAGGCAGCAGCACTGGACTGCACCACTCCAGATGGAAACCCTCACAGGAGGAGGAATCAGAAAGTCGTCAGAAAATTGGGGGGTGGGAAGGGAGGGAGGGGAACGACTGAGAAAGTTTTGGCAATCGCCAGATAGACATGGACACATAAGACATCCTAGTTTGAAGTAGGAAGTATTTTAGATGGACACTTTGAGATATTTTAGCATGAAATCCGAACTATTTTAGATTGAAACATTTAGCTTAAAATCAGAAATATTTTCATTTAGCTTGGAAGAGAAGTATTTTGGATAGACACTTAAGACATTTTAGTTAGAAATTATAGGTATTTTTGGATGGTTTTAGTTTTGGCATGTAGGGAACAGGTTGATGGAGTATTTTTTGGATGGCTGTAACTTTGGCATGTCAGATCAGGTTGGAGTGCGATTGTCAGAGCCGACTACTATTGCTGTCCCACAAAAAATCGTGTTCGAAGAAACAATGAAGCTGCAGCCCATCTGCCTCTTGGTTATGTTATGCGATCACAGTGATACCCATCCTCCGATATCGCGTTCTTCACTGACCACAGTGCGACGAAATATCGAGAAATTTCGAATGATCGGGCATGACCGAACTACACTATCGTTTGTAACGGCGGTCGTTTGCGTGATTCTGTTTGAAATGAAAAACATTCAGATTGAGAAAGAATTTCAACAGAGCCGGCTTCTGGATGCGTTGAAGGCGTGGGTAGTGCAAAAAAAACAAATATGTATTACTGCACGCAGAAAATTTTTCTCCGTTTTTGTCTTTTTAACGCAGCGAAATCGTGTTTACCGTGAACAAGAAATAATCAAAAGCCACCGAAGATAGACCGGAAATACTGGACGAGAAGGTTTTTCCTGTAATGATGTCGCGCGTTGAATGCGAATTTCAGTTGTTTAGCAGGTTAAAACTTAGGGTTATATGATGGTAAATCCTTCAACAATGACGTTAAAACGCTCTCTCGCCAAGCCTTGGCCCTAGTTAAGGCCCTTTGAGGAACGTGGCTTCTGGGATTGATGGGGCTTTATTACAGCAATCTTCCCATCCCTCTCCCCCCCCCCCCCCCCCCTCCCCCCTGCAAGCCTTTTTTTTTTGCCATTCCTGTAGAGTAGGGGGGATTTATGTATGTGTATGGAGTTGCCTGTTTTGTGTGAGGTGTGTGTGTGTACGGGAGTGTGGCGTGTCAGTCATTCATGCATGCATTTTCTTTCTTCTCTCTGTCTGTCCCACACTTTCATTCTCTTTCTTCTTTCTGTCTCAAAACAAAACCTTAAACTCAAGGGACATGGAAATTAAAAAAGACACTACTAAAGTCGTCAACTCAACACCGAGACTAAAACAGTAAACACAACAGCTAGACGCTAAAACTGTGAACGCAAGACTAAAACTGCAGACCCAACAATTTTTTTTAACTAAAACTGTAAACCCAACACTTATAGACTGAAACTGTAAACCCAACAACACCTAGAGACTAGAACTGTAAACCAACACCTGGAGACATAAACCCTAAACCTAACACCTGGAGACTAAAACTGTAAACCCAACACTTAAAGACTAAAATGTAAACCCAACACTTAAAGACTAAAACTGTAAACCCAACACTTAAAGACTAAAACTGTAAACCCAACACTTGAAGACTAAAACTGTAAACCCAACACTTAAAGACTAAAACTGTAAACCCAATAGTTGGAGACTAAAAACGTAGACCCAAAGCATGGAGACTAAAACTGTAAACTCGTCACCTGGAGACAAACCATAGACCCAACTCGCGAAGACAAAAAAAAAAAAAACCCCAACAACTAAAGAGAATAATACACCCAAAACAAAGAGACTAAAACGTTAGTGCAAAATGGGAATAGTAAACAACTTGGACACTAAAACCAATATATGGACACTGAAACAATAAACACGGACACTAAAACCTTAAACCCAACAAGGACATTAAAACCTTGAACCCAACACAGGGACACTAAAACCTTAAACCCAACAGTGAACTTGAAACCCAACAGGGACATTAACTCCATAAACCCAACACATGGACAACTTAAACCCAACCCACTTAAAATGAGCAAAACCTGTAAACCCAACACAAAATATAAATTGATGCATTAAAACTATAAACCCTTGAACACAAAATCCTGTTCGCTTTTATAAGAGTAGGCCTTATGTGCTGGTGGAAACATAAAATTTACAAAACTGTACACACACGGGGACAGGATATAAAAAAAAACAGGAATGCTTATTCCATTATTTTCCATGTAGAAAAAAACCCTACCCTGCACATGAACATGAAAGCCTTAAACCAACGCATTAAAACCATAAACCAACACTAAAACCATAAACCCAACATGCTAAAACCATAAACCCCGAAACAAAACCTAAAAACCATTGGCTTTACACGGGCATAACACTAAAACCATAACTTGAAAGAAGTAAAAGTACTATAACAATAAAACCCTAAACAAACCACACTAAAACCTTAAACTAAAACTGGAAAAATTATCAACTTTAAAGAAACACTAAAATTGTAAACTAGCAACAAAACGCTGAAACTTAAAAACACAAACTACAAACTCTTGACAAAACACTCGATCATAAACTTTAAACAAAATAATAAATGTATTTTTAAAATTTTTTAAAGAAAATGCCATAAACCTCAAAACAACAAAAATCTAAAGAAAAACACTAAAACCATAAACCCACACTGCTAAAACCATAAACCCCGTCGCTATAATCATAAACTTAAAACAAGCAAAACATGAAAACCATAAATTCTTAAATTGCTAAATCCATAAGCTCAAACAACACTAAAACCATAAGCCCTGAAACTAAATACTAAAATCAAACTATAAAAACCAATTTTTGTTAAATTCCACTAAAACCTTAAACAAACAAAACACTAAAATTATATTCTAAACAAAACACTAAAACCATAAACTAAAATCAATAAAACACTAAAACCATAAACTCTAAAACTGAAACCATAAACTAATCAAACACCCAAACCAACTCTATACAGACCAAACACTAGAACTATAAACTAAACAACACAAACCATAAACAAGCACTAAAACCATAAACTCCAAATACTTAAACCATAAACTAAACGATAAAACTATAGAGTTAAAAGCCAAACACGAAAACCATAAACTCTAAACAAACTCTAATACTATAAACTCCAAACACTAAAATTATAATGTCTAAACAAGACAAACACTAAAATTATAATGTCTAAACAAAACACTAAAATTATAATGTCTAAACAAAACACTAAAATTATAATGTCCAAACACGAAAACCATAAACTCTAAACAAACTCTAATACTATAAACTCCAAACACTAAAATCATAATGTCTAAACAAAACACTAAAATTATAATGTCCAAACACGAAAACCATAAACTCTAAACAAACTCTAATACTATAAACTCCAAACACTAAAATCATAATGTCTAAACAAAACACTAAAATTATAATGTCCAAACACGAAAACCATAAACTCTAAACAAACTCTAATACTATAAACTCCAAACACTAAAATCATAATGTCTAAACAAAACACTAAAATTATAATGTCCAAACACGAAAACCATAAACTCTAAACAAACTCTAATACTATAAACTCCAAACACTAAAATCATAATGTCTAAACAAGACAAACACTAAAATTATAATGTCCAAACAAAACACTAAAATCATAAACTCTAAACAAAACACTAAAACCATAAACCAAACACTAAAACCATAAACTCTAAACGAAACACTAAAATTATAATGTCTAAACAAAACGCTAAAATTATAAACTCTAAGCAAAACACTAAAATTATAAACTCTAAACAAAACACTAAAATTACTCTAAAGACACTGCAGTTGTAAACTTTAAAGAAAACACAAATTGTAAAATCTAAAGACACTGCAGTTTTAAACTCGAAACAAAACACAAATTGTAAAATCTAAAGACACTGCAGTTATAAACTCTAAACAAAACACTAAAATTATAAACTCTAAAGACACTGCAGTTATAAACTCGAAACAAAACACTAAAATTATAAATTCTAAAGACACTGCAGTTATAAACTCGAAACAAAACACTAAAATTATAAACTCTAAACCAAACACTGAAATTATAAACTCTAAACCAAACACTGAAATTATAAACTCTAAACCAAACACTGAAATTATAAACTCTAAACCAAACACTGAAATTATAAACTCTAAACAAGACACTAGAACTACTTCCAAGCAAAACACTAAAGACGTAAACTACAAACAACACTAAAACTATAAAACAAAACAAACAGTAAAACCATAAACTCTAAATAAACAAGACTCTAAAACCATAAACACAAAACAAACCAAAGTCTAAAAGCATAACATCTAAACAAACAAAACACGAACCATGAACCCCAAACAAACCACCAAGGTCATAAACCTAAACATAATAATAAAACACCCGAACCATAAACCACATAAATCAATAAAACACCAAGAGCACAACAAACAGACAAAACGTTGAGACCATAAACCAAAAAATACTAAGACCACAAAAAAATGGTAAAACTAAAAGACTATCAAAATGAAACCAAATATTAAGACCATAATAAAACTGTAACGGGTCCTACACGGGAATTATCTAAGTCGCCACTCTAATTCCCGTTCCGTCTGATTCGGTACCGGAAATCTTAGAGTTTTAGAAAAATTCCTATTTTCTTCAGTAACCCTAAAGAAGAGTAGGGCTCAGCTACTTATGGGCCGGGGAGTGATAAAGGGGGGATAGAAAAGAGGATAGTAGAAAAATAGGGGAAAAGAAAATATAGAAGAGGTAGGAAAGTAGGTGAAGTGAAATTAATTAACCTCAACTCACTCAGCAGCCACACTGAACACACTGAACGTGACGAATAACACCATTCATTCAATGCGACTCCAGACCGAGCGAATTGGGTTTACAACATATATTCCACAACACAACCTACAACACTACCACATTACACAAAACACCAATTGACTAATTGTACTACAAGTACAATTAAAAACAACAACAATATATATTCTGTTCTAGTTTTTCATACACCCAGGATCAATGGCTCAATCTCCGATCAGGCACACAGAAGGATGAGAGTGGGGATGGGATGATGGTGTGAGGAGAAGGTGACAGAAAAAGACTACAACGATGTTCCTGTAATCAAAAGAACATACAATGTAAAAAACATCACCACAAAATTATCCATCACTGAGCTAGTTTACAATACTCAGCTCAATTACCAAAAGTACTTTCACCCTACCCATTTTGCCATTCTCGTGAGAATTTAATATTCTCAGAACAATCTAACATCACCTCTAAAATTATTTCATAATTTTAGTAGTTAGCCATTACACACGTTTTATTTACTTTAGGACAGATGATGGTCCATCCTATGAAACTGTGCAAGCATCCCAACATATTTCATTTACTTTAGGACAGATGATGGTCCATCCTATGAAACTGTGCAAGCATCCCAACATGTCTCATTTACTTTAGGACAGATGATGGTCCATCCTATGAAACTGTGCCAACATTATTAAGAAGGACTGATTTATTTTAAATAAATGTCCACAATGACATTCCAATGCCATTACACCTGTTTTAGAATTACTACATGATTTATTATAAATAAATCACCATTCTTAATGATAACAATCATTACAAAAATCAAGTAGGCCTTCACACCCATAATATATATTTGTAGAGCAAAACCACACTAGAATATTTCCAGCATTTTAATAATAGCTGAACAATATTCTACCAAAAATTAAACATACAACAAAAACCATGACTGTGTTAACATTTACATACTTTGTTCAAAACAACCACTAGGTCTCACTGTTAATTCACAGGCTAAAAGCCTCTCAATTTAAATTAATGCCCCCACTAATATTTCAACTGTTTGAGTTTTCTAAATGATATATCACAAATACGTCAGAATTCGTAGTGATAAAATCATTACAAAAATTAAGTAGTCCTTCACACCCATACATTCGTAGTGTAAAGTCATACTAGAATATTTCCAGCATTTTAATAGCTGAACAATATCCTACCAAACATTAAACTTGCAACAAAGACCATGATGGCGCCAAAATTTAACCCACGCTTCCTTTGTTCGAAGCGATCACGTACTAGGAAGTTACGTTCACTGTTAATTCACAGGTTGAAAGCCTGTGAAATTAAATCAAACATATAGATTTCCTGAACCTTCCAAAACTATTCTGAATTAAACTGAAATTTGCTTAAACAGATAGTTTGATCAAAAACCAAGTTAAGAAAATAGAATCACCTTAATGGGGAACATCTAGACTCAGGAGCGAGTCTCTGTCACACGTCCTTCCCTCACTAGCCCCAGGCAGGAAGTGAGATTTAAAAAACAGTAGTATCCCGATAGGCACTCTTTTTTTAAGGGGCGATCACTCAACTCTACAAGGGAGTTACTGAACTTAGCGCTTAGTAACACACCCAACAAAAATACGTTTTTGTGAGGGGGGTTACAAAACCAATATTGTGCTAAGACGGTAATGAAACCAACATTGTGATAAGACCATACTAAAAGCACTATTGTGCTAAAGCCATAAACCAGTAATAAGCGAAGATCATAACAAAACCAATATAACACTTAAGACCATAACAAAACCAATATAACACTTAAGACCATAACAAAACCAGTATAACACTTAGGACCATAAAACCAGTCTAACACTTGAGACCATAACAAAACCAGTCTAACACTTGAGACCATAACAAAACCAACATAACACTTAAGACCATAACAAAACCAGTCTAACACTTAAGACCATAACAAAACCAGCATAACACTTAAGACCATAACAAAACCAGCATAACACTTAAGACCATAACAAAACCAGCATAACACTTAAGACCATAACAAAACCAGCATAACACTTAAGACCATAACAAAACCAGCATAACACTTAAGACCATAAAACCAGCATAACACTTAAGACCATAACAAAATCAGCATAACACTTTAGACCACAAGAAAACCAATAATTATAACACTTTAGACCATAACAAAACCAATATAACACTTAAGACCATAACAAAACCAGTATAACAGAATACCATAACAATACCAGTATACCACTTAAGACCATAACATAACCAGTATAACGGCTAAGACCATAACACAACCAGTATGATACAAATGTAACCCCCCTCACAAAACGTATTTTTGTGTTTGGCGTTACTAAGCGTCAAGTTCAGTAACTCCCTTGTAGAGTTGAGTGATCGCCCCTTAAAAAAGAGTGCCTATCGGGATACCTCTGTTTTTTAAATCTCACTTCCTGCCTGGGGCTAGTGAGGGAGAGACGCGTGACAGAGACTCGCTCCTGAGTCTAGATGTTCCCCATTAAGGTTGGTTTATCTTGTTAATTTCGTTTTTGATCAAACTATCTGTTTAAGCAAATTTCAGCTTAATTCAGAATAGTTTTGGAAGGTTCATGAAATCTATATGTTTGATTTAATTTCACAGGCTTTCAACCTGTGAATT
>CM060334.1:47715655-47718155 GCA_030674155.1 Stramonita haemastoma
CTCACTGTGCTCTTTGGGGTGTGGTGGGGTGTGGTGGGGTGTTGTAGGGTGGTGGGGTGGGGTGGGTGGTGGTGGTGGTGGGGTTGGATGTGGGGTGGGGTGTTGTGGTGGGGTGGGGTGTGTGTGCTGTGCTGTACTGTACTATGCTGGACTGTATTGTGTTGTACTTTACTGTATTGTGTTGTATTGTACTGTATTGTGTTGTACTGTACTGCGTTGTGTTGCGTTATGCTGTACTGTATTGTATTGTGCTGTATTGCTCTGTACTGTGCTGCACTTACTCTAGTGTAGTGTAGTAGTGTAGTGCAGTGTGATGTGTTGTGCTGTACTATGTTGTGTTGTGCTATGTTGTGTTGTGCTGTACTGTGTTGTGGTGTGCTGTGGCGTGTTGTGTTGTACTGTAAATATGCTGGACTGTACTGTGTTGTGTTGTACTGTAATTTGTGTTGTATTGTACTGTTTTGTATTGTATTCTATTGTACAGTACTGTTTTGTGTTTTTATAAACTTTATGCAATTCATTTTTGTTACATAATTATACCAAATACAAACCAACATATCAACAGGTTTTGTTGAGAGTGAGAAATAGAGAGCGAGACAATATTGCATTGTAATGTATTGTATGGTATGGTATGGTATTGTATTGTGTAACAGAGTGTGCAGATCTTTGATCTGCCGCGACTCTGAACAACTTCTCGGCGACGACAGCACGGTCAGACAGTAGAAATGTGGCATCGAAAAAGAGGCTGCATAAATACTACATCTTACCGCTATAAGCAAAGTGCATGCAGAGGACGGCTTTCGACCACCCCCAACCATACAGAACGTCGCACAATTCACAGGTACAGATCTAAATTTAGATCTACGACCTGCGATTGGCTGCTCCGATCGCACGGGAAGTAATCTAATTACCGCCCTGCCACATCCACCACCGCTGACTTTGTGCCGCGTCCCGAGGCACAGTGGGTACTGACCAGCGTATTTGACGCTCAGATCAGTAGCCCCAAGTTCTTTCCATCCTGCTCGCAGCGCCACTATTGAATTGTATTGTATTGTATTGTTTTGTATTGTATTGTATTGTATTGTATTGTATTGTATTGTATTGTATTGTGTTGTGTTGTGTTGTGTTGTGTTGTGTTGTGTTGTGTTGTGTTGTGTTGTGTTGTGTTGTGTTGTACTGCATTTTATTTTTATTGTATTTTATTGTATTGCATTGCATTTATTCATTCTTTATTTTTATTTATTTATTTTTTAAAAATTTATACCACTTTATGTCACATCAGATTTCTGTGCCTGAAGTTCGGGCTGCTCTCCCCGGGGAGAGCACGTCGCCACAAGTGCAGCGGATACCCATTATTTTTTTTTCCCCTCAGGGATGGTGTCTAAACACGACACCTGTGTGCATGCTGTTTTTTTTTTTTTTTTTAAAATTTGTCATCCGCTCCTACTGGCACACGATGGCCTACTCTTTCGAAAGGCGGAACGGGGTTTTAACGTGTGCACAAGATGTTCTGCGTGCGTTCGCACACGGGACCTCTGTTTATAGTCTCATCCGAATGACTTTGTCATTCAGTTCGATTTTTTCGTCAAAGTGGAAAGAAAGGGCGAGCTGGGTACGAACCCAGAAACTCGCGGTTTACATATTGGCAGGCGAATGTCTTAGCCATCCTGCCATCGTCCTTCCGTGAATAATGAGCTAAGCATTTATTTTGCTTTTTTACATCCATTCCCCGTGTGTATGCGGTTTTGTAAATTTTCTCATCCTTTTTCCACTGACACACAATGGCTTACTCTTTCAAAAAAGCGGAACAGGTTTTACGGCGTGCACAGGATGTTCTGCGTGCGTGCGTTCGCACACAGTACCTCAGTTTATAGTCTCATCCGAAGGACACCAAATGCTGTTATCACTATAACTATCAACACTCTAATAAGTAGCAAACCCAAACCAAAAAAAAAAATCGTTCCTCGTCTAGAATTTCGAGGTTCACCAAAAAATGGGTGAGATTTTACTGTATGTGATCGTTTCGATGGATAAATGGTGCTGCTCATGTGGCGACACTCCTTACAGATTGTAGGAAATCCCTTTCGCCAAATCCCTTTGTTTGATACTTTCAAATCCACTCTAAAGACACACTTATTTCCTACCTAGGATTTTCGTCCATCATCACACCTCACATATGTCCCTATTTTCATTCAGTCTCCTCCATCTCCATCACTATGCGTTATCGTGTGTGTGTGTGTGTGTGTGTGTGTGTGTGTGTGTGTGGTGTGTGTGTGTGTGTGTGTGTGTGTGTGTGTGTGTGCGTGCGTGCGTGCGTGCGTGCGTGCGTGTGTGTGTGTGTGTTTGCGTAAATATATAATTTGTTAATTCATTTGTGAATGGTTGCATGCGTGTGACTGATTTGAATGCAAGCGCTTTGATTTGTTTGCATTACAAGATTTAGCGCTATAGAAAGTCCACGTATTATTATTATTATTATTATTATTATTATTATTATTAT
>CM060334.1:47743155-47758910 GCA_030674155.1 Stramonita haemastoma
CAAGCTGCCTTAAGAATCTTTTATCCCGACTCCAGAGAATACAAAACTACTCTGCACCACTTGTTTTATCGTTTCCTCCAAAATCTCACCAAGGGCACTCATCTTCTGCAGTCTCTTCACTGGCTGCCCATCCCAGAAAGAATCCATTACAAATTCTTTCCTGCAAAAAATTCATGAATAACACAACTCCAGCTTCACTGGTTGCCCATTGCAGAAAGAATCCATTACAAACTCTTTAGATGCTACAAATTCATGAATAACAACAACACAGCACCAGCCTATTTGGATAATGTCCTTCAATACTATTCATCTCCACCCCAGCTCTGTTCTTTGACTAACACCTGTTATTAAAAACTTCAGCGCCTGGGCTTTATCACAGTTCTTGATTATTAAGCCATTGATACTGGGGGACAACAGCAAAGTGAGAGTCTGTATGATCTGTGGCTTTCTTTCCCACTCATGGAATTTCACTTTACAGCTTAGTCTTATAGCGATCGAATATAACTCTCTGACTATGAGGCATGACTTGCACAGTCTGTTATATACTGCAGCCCTGGGGCTAGTTGGCCTTTTGGAGAACATCTCCAATGCTGACTGTCCTAAGTTATGCCCTCTTGGCCGAGAGAGTGGGGATGTACTGTGAGCAAGGCATCTCCACTATAATCAAATTTCTGCCCAGTTTCCGAAACAGCATGGCCTCCTTGCTGTTTGGAGGTCAGGGTCGTGTTCGAAGGATAAAAAAACAAAGCTATTTAAAAAAAACCTTTTCACAGAACTTAATCTTACTGCAACGTTACCTTCTCTTTTCTGACCTCTTCCCCCTGGAATGCTTTACCTCTCTGAATTTTTCACGCTTCTTTTTCTCTCCTTCTTAAAAACCTCATCCATTCCTCCTTTACTCCCTAAGAAACACCGAGTGGTTTAATCTACCGATGTTTTTTGTTTTTGGGTTCTATTTCCCTTCTTATAGGTTCACATGCATAATCATTATTAGATCATGTTTTCTGTCCTGCATTTTTTTTTTAATCAAATACCCAAGGCTTTCCATCTTCGGGGGATTATAGCTGTTCTGACTCACAACTCTGTGATATGGATGGAGACTTTTCTCGTATGAGGTTGCAGGTTTATAAGGTATGTTGCTCTTTTGCTTAAATGACTGGTGTGGGATGTTATGGGTGTCATAATGTTGTTTTGTTATTGGAAAAGGCCACTGTCATTTTTGGGAAGGTCAGCGGAAACGTAGTGTGTGTGTGTGGGGTGGGGGGGGGGGGTATGGGTGTGTGTAATTGGTGTTTTGGGTTTGTGTGTGGTGTGTTTGTGGTGTGTTTGTGTTTGTGTGGTGTGTGTGTGTGTGTGTTTTGTGTGTGTGTGTGTGTGTGTGTGTGTGTGTGTGTTGTGTGGGGTTTTGTGTGGTGTGTGTGTGAGTGAGTGTGTGAGTGTGTATTTATTCTTTTATTTTTAGGATAATGGAATAAGCACTCGTGTGTGGTGTGTTGTGTGTGTGTTGGTGTGTGTGTGTGTGCGTGCGTGCGTGCGTGCGTGCGTGTGTGTGTGTGTGTGTGTGTGCGTGTGCGTGCGTGCGTGTGGTGTGTGTATTTGTGTGTGTGTGTGGTTTATTCCTTATTCATATTTTGTTTCTTCTTTTGATTATTTTTGAAACAGTTTTTATTCAATTTTTTATGTTGTGCATAAATCATCCAATGCCGTTTTTCATATACATTAAAAAACCCCGGAAAATATTTACAAAAAGGATCAGGGAAAATGATAAAGCAAAGAAACATTTGATAAAAAAGAAAAAAAAAAAACACATCCAAACACACACACACCACACACACACATACACACACACACACACACACACACACACACACACAACACACCACACACACACACACACAACCACAACACACACACACTCTCACACACTCTCACACACTCTCACACAAATAAACGAAGGATAGAACGAGAAGAAAGATAAGATAGCCAGACAGAGAAACAGACAGATAGACCGATAGACAGACAGACAGACAGAGGTCACAATATAGGTAGTATGTTTTACATGGGTTAGTATACATTTTTCTATGAAAATTTTATATAGGAATAGTTGTTATGACTACCATGAAACCTAATAATATCATAGTCCAATATTTTACTTTGTATTTTGTTTTTCAAGGATTATAGATTAGATACACGTGTGCGTGGTTTTTTTGTTGTTGTTTTTTGTTGTTTGTTGTTTTTTTACATATAATCCCCCATGTGTATTAGGTCTGTAAATTTTGTCATTTGTTTCCACCGGCAACAAATATAATTAGATTTCTTTTTTCGAAAAGGGGAACAGGTTTTAATGTGCTGTGCTGTGCTGTGCTGTGCTGTGCTGTGCTGTGCTGTGCTGTGCTGTGCTGTGCTGTGCTGTGCTGGCTGTGTGTTGTGTGTGTGTGGTGTGTGTGTGTGTGTGTGTGTTGTGTGGTGTTGGTGTGTGTGTGAAATAAAGGGAAGGAGATATCAGTAAAAAATCATCACTGATGATAATTGATTATTACGACAACAAGAATGACATCCTCATCCTCATCAATCTTGATCATCATGTCTTGATCATGATCAGATCCTCCTCCTCCTCCTCCTCCTCATTATCATCGTCATTCATCACCACACCACCACCACCACCACCACCACCACCACACCACCACCACCACCACCACCACCCATCTTCATCGTCATCATCACCTTCACCTTCACCCCACCACCCACCACCACCACCACCACCACCACCACCACCACCATCATCATCATCGTCATCATCACCACCACACACCATCACTACCTACTATCATCATCATCATCATCTCTCATCATCATTCATCATCATCATCATCATCGCCACCACCACCACCACCACCACCAAACCACCCCCACCACACCACCACCACCACCACCACCACCCCACCACCACCATCACTTTATCCTTCTCCTCTCCTCCTCCTCGTTCTCCCTTCCTTCCTCCTCTCCTCCTCCTCCTCTCTTCATCATCATCATCATCAACCACCACCACCACCATCACCACCATCACCACCACCACCACCATCTTTATCCTTCTCCTCCTCCTCCTCGTTCTCCTCCTCCTCCTCCTCCTCCTCCTCTCTCCTCCTCATCATCACCACACCACCACCCCACCACCACCACCACCACCACCACCACCACCACCACCACCCACCACCACCACCACCCACCCCACCACCCTTCCCTCCCCCACCCCTCACTCCTAACCAACACGTTGACTGCACACACGCACGTTTCTGTCAACTGTCAACTGTCACTGTCAAACTGTCAACTGTCACTGTCACTGCCACTGTCAACTATCAACTGTAACTGTCAACTGTCACTGTCATTGTCACTGTCACTGTCAACTGTCACTGTCATGTACTATCACTGTCACTCCAAAGGCGTGGCCCAGCTGGGACCAGCTTGACCCTGGGACCTTTTGACCTGCTTGATGACCTTTCTGCTGGTGTGCGCCACGTGGGCCGCCACCCCTTCCAGACCCAGGGGGTCACCCAGGTCACAAGGTCACCGCCACCCGGACTCCTGACCCTAAGAGGACCCCGGGTGGACAGCAGGGGGGAATTTGGGACAAATAGGGATGAGTTCGTCAGGATTAAGAGCGCTTCGGCCCTCGCCCTTTTCAAGGTGCGTAGTGGTACTGGTGGGTGGGGTGGTGGTGGGGGGGGGGCTTGTGCATTAGATGTGAAGATAATATTAAAATTTTATATGTTGTGCTTCAAGTCATTCGGATAACAAATTAAAAAACCGGGCCCCCCCCGGGCCCCGGGGCCCCGGGCCCCCCGGCCCCGGCCCCGGCCCGGCCCCTGGGGAAAAAGCATGCAGAATATCTTGCGCACATTTAAAAAACCAAACCCTGTTCCCCCCTTTCGGAAAAAGAGGCTTTGGGGCCCCGGAAGAGCCAGACAAAATTATTTTAAAAAAACAAAAAAAACCCCCGCATGCACACTGGGGTCTGTGTTTAGACACCATCCCTGAGGAAAAATCGGGGGTTGGACCCCCAGGGCGGCTCGGGGGTTTATTAAGGCAAGTTCTGGTTGCCCCCGCAACGGTACGGGAAACCCTTCGTATCGGTCATTCCTTTCCAATGGTCATTCCAGGGCGTGAAGGGGGGGGGGGGGGGGATTTTGCTGCATGTAAACACTTGCCCTTCATACTTATCCCCGGGTTTGCGCTCTAAAGACTAGCAGATAATAGATAGATAGATAGAAGTAGATAGATAGATAGATGATAGATAGTAGTTGATAGATAGATAGATAGATAGAAGATGGTCAAAAGCGCTTCTTTCCCCAACAAGGTTAACGCGGAGCGGGGGGACCATTGGATAGAAAAACCGTTACGAGCCTTGGGTTTTCAGTACCCCCCCCCCCCCCCCCCGTTCCCCCCCGCTGTAAAGGGTACCTGCCCTCTTCAGGGTGGGGGAAGGAAAAGGGGAAAGCGAGGGAGAGGAGATGGGGGCCCCCTTTTTTAAAATACTGGCCTTAGAGAAGTGGGGGTCTTTTGATGCCTGGGCCCCCACGCCCCCCCGGGTTAGGGGGGCACCTTTCCCTTTTCCTTAAAAATGTGCACCCCAAAGAGAAAAATTTGGTGATTTGGGGGCAGGGGTTTTTAATATTTTAAAAGGGGGGTCTCTGTGGTAAGGAAAAGAAAAAAAGGAAAGGGTTCCATAACCATACGGTTGGGCGGGGGAGCAGGATGTAGGGGACCCAGCTTCTTAGAGGCCGTACAAAAGGGGGTTCCCCTCCCCTCTCCCACATGCTTTATTCCTGACTCTTTGAAAAGGGCGGAAAATGTTTAAACAATGAACTAGGGGACTGTACCCCAACCCCCTTTCACAAACGTCACCCTTTTCCCTTGGTAATCTTTAAAAAAACTGTTAACCGTACTTGGGAAAGCTATCTTGATCATGAACTAACCGCCCCCATTAAACGTTTTTATAACTAACAAGTTGCGGTTTAAACGCAAAAAGATTGAAGAAGGTGCTTTTATCATGTTTTTTGTCGGGGGTGTTCGACAAGGGGCCTTCAAAAAAGCAGAGGAGGCATGCTGTTATGGAAAAAAGGGCAGAAATTTGGATGTAGGGGGAAAAACCTTGCTAAGTGAAAAACCGGGTTTTATCACATTTAAAATTTTAATTTTTGTCATAAAGCCCGGGGGTTGAAAGGTAGGTTTTATAACTATACGTACTAACCCAAAAACCCAAAAAAAATGCTTACAGTCCCTGATGTAACCAATATTAAAAATTTCACTTTGTTATTTCTATGTTCTTTCTACCGTGCAAATAAAATCCCACAATGCTCTTTTCCCATTCAGGAATGGGTTTTTTTTTGACCCCCAGCCCCAAAAAGGCCTTGCCACGCCCGGGGGGGGCGCCAGTTCCGGGGAAAACCCGGATGACCCTTTGCGCATGCTCCCTGCCCCCTTCCTTCAGGGGGGGCCCCAGAAGCTGATGTCCCAGCCAAGGGGGGTGGTTTGTGTGTGTGGCCACACCAACAGATAACCCAGGCCAAATATTAGTTGAATGGTTCAAGGTGCCACACATTTCCTTTCCCCGGGCAACTTAACTGTTTCTTAAAAAAAACTGTAGGTCTGTGTGGATGGCCAAGAACTTTCTCAAAAAATTTAGGATCTGCTGAATTATTAAAACGATTTTTTAGTCATTTTTAATCGCAGTTTTTTTGTGTTTTTAAACTTTTTTTTGTGAAGCTATACACTGTATACCTGTGGTTTTTTTTGTGCAATGTCTTTTAAAGTCTTGATATTTTAAAATCACAAAAAGGTTTTTAAAAAACCCTACTAGCCATGAAGGGGCAGGACGGGACAGAATAGCCTGGGTACTTTCTGTTTTCCCCAAATTAAGGTTAAAACAGCATTAGCCCTTTTGGGTTTCCAAGTGATGGGTGACGTTTGCACGCCTTGGCTTCAGTACAGTGCCCCAGTTCACCCAGCTGTAATGGGGGGGCCGCTTCTTTAGGGTCAGGGGAAGGTAAAGCCCGAGGGGGAGGGAGGGTGCTGCCCTCAATATGCTGGCCCCGGGGGTGCGAGGTCTCTGGGCACCCCGCTTCCCCCCAAAACCCCCTAGATTTTAGAAAAAAATTTATCTTTTAAACCCTTTCAAACCCCGACGTTTTATTCTTTTCCTGAAAAAATCTTCCGTTCTATTCTTTAAAAAGGAAAAAATTGGAGGACATGGGGGTCAAAAAAGGAATTTGGCTCATTTAGCTATGTTAGAAGTTGTAATTGCAATCATTAAAAAGCCATCACTTGTAATGATAAGGAAAAGCAGTGTATCCCTTAACCTATGTGGTCATAAGACAGCAGGGTTCAGAGACCTCAGCTTTCTAGGGACCGGTTATTGAGGGCGGCGCCCTTCCCTCTCCCTCGTGCTTTCCCTTTCCCCGACTCTAAACAGGGCAGGTTCCTTTGACCTGGGTGAACTGGGGGGGATGTCTTGAAGCCAAGGCGCGCAAACAGTTACCCATACAACTGGAAAACCAATCGATGCTGCTTAACTTTGACTTGGGAAAGCGAGGGTTTGACCCTGGCTATCCCGTCCCCTCTCACTATTAAAGCCTAGAAATCCACGAATGAATAGTTTTGTGCCTTGTTGTCAAGGAAACAATCCAATATGGCATCAAATGTGAATCTTTTAAAAGTCCATACTTTTTAATCTCTAACAAGTACAAGAAGCCTGTTTTTAAGACATGTTCTGCAACCCATATAAGTTCTTTTAATGTGCACAGGGGAAAATTCCATTTCGTATTTAGCAATTTTTTAAAAAATCATTTTCATCGTTTTTTGTTTTTTTCTTTTTCTCGTTCCTCAGATAGACCTTCGAAGTTCACATTGGGGAGAGTCATGTTATGGTATGCGACCGTCCCCCCCCCCCCCCCAACACACACACAAAAAACACACACACCACCACACACCCACACACACAACACCACAACACACACACCAAAACAAACACACACCAACCCACCCCACACAAACACACAACACACACACACACAGGAGTTTAGGAGCCGCATTCCGACTTCGGGGATTTTGTCTCTCATGACCTTGTGAGCATGCTTGTTTTATTTTGTCGTCTGTTACTCCCAGCATACAATGGCCAACTCCTCAAAAGGGGGAAAGCGTCTCTTTTTTTTAACGTGGTGCGCAAGACGTTCTACTGCAATTCGCACACGGGGTCTCCGCTTATAGTCTCATCGAAAGACTTGGACATTCAGTTCAAATTTCTCATCCCCCCAAAAAGAGAAAAAAAAACCCCAAAAAACGAGAAAAGCGAAGAGAGCAAAGCCGGGAATCGAACAAGAACCTCACACAATTTTATACCTATTAGTACATCTAAACGTCTTTACCATCTTCCCACCCTCCTTCTCGTCATTCAAATCAAACATCAAAGAAAACAAAAACCTAACAACCTCTCCCCCCCCCCCTCCCCCTGTCTGTTACAAAAGGTACAGCAGAACGATCAAGGGCACGACAAGCCAGTCCTCCGAAAGGCGTGTGGTACGGAAGTACCCATCAGTAGCAGAACTAGCCTCCCGGGGGCGCAAGAAGCCGCTTTTCTTTGACCGCAAGGCGAACGCCTTTTCTGCCCAAAGGCTTCTCCACTTCACATACGCCATGTGCCGTACTTGTTTTGACGTAAGGATTTTTGGTTTGGGTTTTTTGTTTTAGCTTTTATTTTTTATTTTTGAGCTGCTTGTCTTCTGTGACGTTCCCCGTCCTGCTGTTCCCACGCCGCTCATTTCAATCTTCCCCGCCACAGCCATACCCCAGATTTATTTTTGCCTCATCCTCGGGGTCGGGAGTCCACAGGGAGTCCATCAATATCAGGCCGCCGTGGGGCCACCCGCCAGAGGGGCCTGCACTTCTGCTGGGTCACTTTGGTGGTGTTTAGTGGTGCCTGTTCTGAGCTAAAATACGCAGGACACCACCTACTAAGCCCCTACTAACGACAGTATTAGCTCAGAATGAGTGAGTCACCACCCGAGGTGGCGACCGCTGGCTTTTAAATCTTCTCAGTTGGTGGTTTGTTGACGTAAGAGTGTGGATAGATGGGTGTACATACAGCACAAAGGTTTTAGGTGTGAAACAAAAACTAATGGAGGTAAATGAAGGTTGGTAAACCAGATTAGATTTTTGTCGTTGTGGAAAAGATTCTATCATAGACTATAGACAGAAGCTAGAAAAAAAACAAACAAAAAATTAAACCCCAAACCCCTTAGCGTATGAACACTTGTTAAAAAAAGGGCGGTGGTTGCATATATCATCATCATCATCATCATCATCTTCATCATCATCATCATCATCATCATCATCATCATCATCATCATCATCATCATTCAGTTAAAATATAAGGTATTAGTACTAGTAGTGATCATATTTATTGGTATTGTTATCACCACTATTATTATTATTATTATTATTATTATTATTATATTATTTATTATTATTATTATTATTATTATTTTATTATTATTATCATTATTATTATTATTCATTATATTATATTTTACTTTCATCGCACGTAAAATTAAAAGAACCCACGGCAACAAGAGAGTTGTCCCTGGCAAAATTCTGTGGAGAAAAAAAGTCACTCTGACAGGGAAACAAATACAGTTGCTAACAGCAAAAAGAAGAAAAATGGGGTGGCGTTGCACTTGTGGCGACGTGCTTTCCTCGGATAGAGCTGCCCCGAACTTTACGCAGAGAAATCTGCTGTGACCTAAAACTGTATAAAAAAAAAGAAAAAAAAACATCTACACCATACAACAAAGGTATACATGATCTTTTTTTTTTTTAAGGTATTCTTTTTATACCGAATATGGAAAAAAAGTACTCATGTGCTTTTTTTGTTTTACATCCAGTCCCCTGTGTATGCAGTTTTTTGTATAAACCTTGGTCATTATTAATTTTTATAATTGATTATGTGTGTTTGTTTGCAGGGAGGTTGGGTACGAAGTGAAAGAAAACATTGTGGATTTTTCTGGAGCTAACACACTGTCATCAATTTCAAAAACGCCTTTCAGTTCATCCCTTCGGGACGCTGTTGTAAGTTTATTCATTATGTTTTATCATTATGCTTTTTTTTTTTATTGGCCATTGTGGGTGGATATGTGTGTGTGGGTGTGGGAGTTGGGGGTTTGGGGGTTTGTTTGGGGGTTTGAGGGTTTGGGGGTTTTTGGGGGTGTGGGTTGTGTGGGAGTGTGTGTGTGTGTGTGGTGGGGGGGGTTGTGGTTGGTGTGTGTGTGTGTGGGGGGGGGGGGTGTATGTGTGTGTGTGGGGGGCGGGTATGGGGGGGTCATGGGTGGATAGGGGTGGGTGTGTGTGGGGGGGTGGGTGAGGTGGGGGTGGTTGTGGGTGTGGGTTATGTGTGGGTGAGTGGGTGTGGGGTGGGGTCATAGGTGGTGGGGTGGGGGAGTGGAATGGTGTGTGTGTTGTGTGTGTGTGTGTGTGTGTTGTGTGTGTGTGTGTGTGGTGTGTGTGTGTGTGTGTGGTGAAGGGGTGGGGTGGCTGGGTGGAGTGTTGTGTGTGTGCTTTGTGTGTGTGTGTCTTTGTGTGTGTGTGTCTTTGTGTGTGTGTGTGTGTGTAAGTAGTTAGTAGTAGTAGTAGTAGTAGTAGTAGTAGTAGTAGTATAGTTGTGGTAGTGGTAGTGGTAGTAGTAGTAATAAGTAGTAGTAGTCTTCAATTTTACGCCCTTCCACATAAAGTGATAAATCAATAAACAAAAAGAAAAAAAGATAAATGGATGAACGAATAGAATCAAAGATAGGAAATATATGCAAATATAGCAATAATCAAAAATAAAAACAACAGAAAAACAAACGCAAACACACAATAAACATATAGAATAATAATACTAATAAATATCAAAATGTTGATAAAATAAATAGAGGAAGGGAGAGAAAGACAAGGATAATGATGGGGAGTTATGCATTAAAGTATATACTTAAATATTTATTTTTTATTTTAAAAAAGGAAATCCGGTGTGTGTGTGTGTGTGTGTTGTGTGTGTTGTGTGTGGTGTGTGTGTGTGGGTGTGTGTGTGTGTGGGTGTGTGTGTGTGTGTGTGTGTGTGTGTTGTGTGTATTTGTGCAAGTTTGTAATTGTGGTTGAAGTTATTTCATTACATAAAGCGAAACTTTTGTGCTCTACATTTAATTAACAGGGAAGATGTAAAAATTCAAAATAGAACAATGATGTAACTACAAACAAATACCCTATGGGACTTAACAATAAACCCTTAACCAATAGCAAACACTAACTTGACATCATCCAGAACTTGTTCAAGGAGTTTCGGTAAAACTAGGTAATAAGGCTTTAAATTGATAAAGATGATGATATCCATTTCATTGTTTCTTGTCCAGCGCTAGATGATTTAAGAAGGGAAATATTCTGAAAAGTATTATCGCAGACCAGCTCACTTTAGAAATGATTTTGCTCCTGCTTCCAAAAATAGAGGCGGGATAGCTAAGTGGTCAGAGCGCTCACTTTCCCCAGTCAAGTTAAGCAACGTCGAGCGTGGTTGCCAATTGGATGGGTGACCGTTTAGGCGCCTTGGCTTCAGTATATTCCCCTCAGTTCACCAGCTGTTAATGGGTACCTGCCCTCTTTGGGTCAGTGAAGGTAAAGCAGCGAGGGAGAGGAGATGGGCGCCGCCCTCAATATGCTGGCCCCTAGAGAAGCTGAAGTCTCTGATGCCTCGCTCCCCTGCGACCACATAGGTTATGGGACACTTTTGCCTTGTAATTTACCTTACCTTCCAAAGTGAAAATGCAATGAAAAACCTTGATATATATGAAAAGGAGTTTTTTTATCTCATAACACAGAAAACACTGTAACTGTATGCGTACGTGTTGCATTGTATTAATAATTATTGCTTGAATACTTTTTTATGTGCTTGTGTATATCCATTGTTACATGGTGGTTTTTGTTTTTACTTGTAAACCCCTTCCAATGGGGCCAAGCCTTTGTTGAATAAATATCGTTATCTTTATCTGTCTGTCTGTCTGTCTGTCTGTCTGCCCTCTCTCTCTCTCTCTCTCTCTCTCTCTCTCTCTCTCTCTCTCTCTCTCCTCTCTCTCTCTCTCTCTCTCTCTCTCTCTCTCTCTCTCTCTCTGTGATGTGTTTGTAATGTTTTTATTCGGTTGGATTTCTCTCTTATATGCTGTCTAGTCTCTTCCTCTTATTTTTAATTTATTTGATTTATTTAAATAAAATCAGCGTGTCTGTCTTAACATCGATGTTTGGGTTAGTTCCCTAGGGATGTGTGCGTTGTGAATACATAATTATCTATCTACATGTTGAAAAAAAGATTTTTTTTTTGCATTGTTGGGGATAAGGAGTTTGTTGGATATATACCTAACTCCTTTTTCTTTAAATCATGGGTTGAATTTTTTTCGTTGGTGATGGTGGCTTTTTTTGCTTTTGTTCTATCTTGTTGGTTTTTTAAAATACTTTTTGTCTTTCATTCTTTTTTTTTTTTTTTTTTTTTTTTTTTTTTTTGGGGGGGGGGGGGGAGCTGTTTTCCCAAAACAGGACAAGGGCCGGGTAAAAAAAATGGGATGCTTACTCGTTAACCAGGAAAAATAAAGATTATTCACATTCATTCATTCATTCTTCATTCTTCATTCATTCATTCTTCATTTCTCCTCTCTCTCTCCTCTCTCTCTCTCTCTCTCTCTCTCTCTCTCTCTCTTTCTCTCTCTCTCTTTCCTCTCTCTCCCTCCCTGCGCGCGCCTACCTGACTTAAAGACTTTGCCTGAAAAGAAAACCTTTGTCACAAATCCAAATAATTTTTCGATGAAATGATTTGGAATTTGAAGAATATGCTGAACCCTTCAAATGGGGCAGTTGCCTTTTTTGAATAAATTGCCTCTACCACGAAATGAGTCCTTAGCACCTGACCTACTTTTCCCTTGCAGGCCATTAAAGGCAATATTGGGTCAAGTTATAATTTTAAGATTTTGTGGTTAAAAATAAGCCTTATGCCCCTTGTAGAAAAAATATAAGGCTAATTTCCTTTCCTTTTGCCTTTAAACGGCTTTTGAAAATAGCGAAACCCTTATTCTGACTACCTTTTACTATACATACTTCTCAATTTCTCATTTTGACATTTCCTGCAGTCTATCATTTCAATTTGTAATAACTTTGATAGAATTGTGGATTTTCCATCTTTTTTGTTTCTATAGCCATTTCGTCGCAAATTAATAACATGTCAAAACTAAAATTTGACCCCCTGGCAATGGGATTCTTCTGTGGTGGGCGTCACAAATTCGTTATCATTATCCTCTGTCTGTCTGCCTGTCTGTGTGTACACTCACACACACTTGTAAACACACCAGGAACGGCACAGCCCCTGCGGTCACCCCAGGGGGAAAGATGCCGGCAGGGGACCCGCGCCCACTGGGTCTGGTTTGGACCAGGGCGTTGGCCTCAACCTGGTCGCCCACGAGGTGCCCTCCCACTGCCATGCCTCAAACCTCGGTCTCCCTTTCTTCCCTCCCCCCCCCCTCCTCCACCCCCAACCCCATCGCCTCCCACAAACCACAACCACCAACCCACACAAAAACAACAAGGGGGGCAAAGAGGAGGTCAAGGACAAGAGAGAAGTAGGAGGGGGGGAGGAGGGAGGAAGAGGGGAGGAGGAGAGGGACTGAGGGGGTAGGAGATGGGCAGGTTTGAATAGGACAATGAGATTTTCGCTCGCGCTTGGTGATTTCCTAACTGTCGATTTTCCCCAAGCTGGTACCACTGATCACCAAGTTTCTTTTGACCCATTCCGTCCTTCTCTTGCTAATTCCTTACAGGATCCTGGTAGTTCAGGACCCGATCCGGTCTCAAGGTCCTTGATTTGCCTCGTCTCCAGGCCGTTTTTGAACAGTTCTTCTGCTCCTGCTCCTGCTTTGTCTGCCCTCTTCCCTCATCCTCTTTAACAACGGTTCTCTTTCTTTCCTCACCCGTTCCGGGGTTGTCTGTTTTAAGGTCTAATCCTGATCCTATCAGTTCTATCCCAATCCTGTCGTTCCCACCCCAATCCTGCCGTTTTCATCCCAATCCTGCCAATTCCTATCCTGATCCTCCTTCTATCTTTACCCGTTAGCTCAAATACTTTTCCCACAAATTCAGATTCTTTTCTGGACAAACCGGATCAAAAAGATACCCACCGAACACTCAGCCTTTTCCTTCTTTTTAGCTCGTTTCCTTGTTTTACCAATCCAGCACAAAGTTTTCCGGGAACCCAAGTTTGTTTCACGGTGTCTTCGCAGGTTTTCCCAACGTCAAAATTAGTCCTGACCCCCGGCTTAGTCAGCAAATGCAAGATTCAAAGATAGCATGCTGGAAAGGAGGTTCGGTTGCTCCGGCTCTTCCTCCTCTTCTTCTTCTTCTTCTTCTTCTTCTTCTTCTTCTTCTTCTTTTCTTCTTCTTTCTTCTTCTCTTCTCCAGCTTCTTCTTCTTCCCTTTTCAAAACCTTGCTGCTAAGGATGGTGGCAGCGCGGCAACTGTCACGGATGTTTCTTTGAAAAGTCCACTGCTTCCAAGACAGCCCCTACTATTATTGACGGACAGGAGGATTTGTGGATCCCAGGGGATAGATCAAATGGTTCCATGTTTACTTTTTTTTTTTAAAGGGGGAAGGCCTCCCCGATTTTAGTACCCCAATTGAAAGCATGAGTTCTGTTTTATGATCCAATCACCATACATTTTGCAAGAACTGCTAAATACGCTAGACCCGAGGAACAAGCAGGTTTCAAGCAGGGGGTAGCACAACTGAACAAATTCACCTCAGAATACTCTTTGAGCGGTATCTTCAACACCAACAAGACTCTACCACATATTTATTTATTTTTAAGAAGGATTCGACAGGGTGTGGTATGCAGCTTTGTGGGCAAAAATGAATTTGTGCAGATCAATGAAAAACTATCAGATCATCAAAGGGCTGTACAACAGGCCACCAGTGAGGTTCTACAACACAAAAATTAGAGAGTGGTTTCGAACAACAGTTGGAGTAAAGCAGGGCTGTCTCCTCAACCCCCTCTTTTCAACATCTTCCTTGAGACAACCTGGCTGATGCACGGAACACCTAAAGGAACATCAGCATTGGTGGCAGAACAATTAAAACCCCCGCTTCGCAGATACATTGAAGGACCAGCAGGGTCACAACAGGAGCTTGCCACCTAAAGAACACCTAAACAATGCCTCTAAAACATGCGGCATGGAATTCAGTGCAAAGAAATAACTGATGAAACCAATGATGCCAAGGCATCAGCACTGATATCAGGTCAACAACCAGAAGTTGGAAACAGTTCAAAGCTTCAAGTACTTGGAAGCCGTTGTATCAGACAAGGGGTCCAAGCCAAAGCAGTATGCAGGATTGCACAGACAATAAAAAAACTGTCAAAACTGAACACCGTCTGGAAAGATAAAAATATTTTTTCTTAAAATCATGAGAGTGAACAGACGAAAATTGATAAAAATATTTCCTCAACTTCGAGATCAGACTAAATCCCAGGAATATGGGGGAAAATTGTCAACCATTCCGGAAACTTCTAGAACTTCCTAGAAATTGCAAATATTCGTAAACTTCATGAGGAAAAAAAACTTTTTGCAAGCTACAGGAAATATTTTCAATAAAACTAATATCCATGCGTATATGAAAAAATGTTTTTTATAGGGGTCCATCATTTTTAATGGAAGTTCGAACCGTTTGTAACAATGCCCTTTCATATCAGCAAAAAATACTGGGGTTGGGAGTAATATCTTAGTCTATTCCCTTGTTTTATCCACACTGCCACTTGGTTAAAAAACAACCAAAAAAAGATAGTCACACATGTGACAATGTGTTAAAAAAAAGGGTTTTCGATACTTTTACCCTTTTAACCAATATTGGTATTTTCCCCTTCGGGGGGATGCCAAACTTAGGGGGAAAATGATAATATTTAGCAAAAAAAAGCTCTGAAGTAAATAAAAAACCCCCCAAAAAAAAAAAAAGAAAATTGCTCATTATTTTTTTTTTTAAATTCATTTTTCACGACCCCTAAAAAAACTGTGCAAAAAAAATCAGTATTTTTGATGTTTTTTCCAACTCCATGGGATTGGGTTTTCCAGAAACAGAACTCATGGCTTTGCAAATTGGGGTCCCAAATCGGGTAGCCCTTTCCCCCCTTACACTTAGCTTGATCTGTTTTTGGGGGAATGGGTACGTCACAATACTATTTTTGTCAGTGGACCAAATTTGTTTCTTTTTTTTAAAAAAAATTTCATACATTTTTTTTAAGGTTTTTGGGGCCAAAACTACCCCCCCCCCCCCATCCTTTGACTATGAGTTGGTCTGGGGGAAGTCTTTTGAATGAGGATAAAGGAGGTCTTGGTTTTTTATTCACTATTTTAAACACGTAAAAAAAACCCCCGCAACAAGAGAGTGTCCCGGCAAAAATTCTATTAAAAAAATCACCTGTAGGGAAAAAATTCAATAGAAGGAAAAAAAAAAAGGGGTGGCGCTGCTTTGTGGCGACCGCTCTCCCGAGGAGAGCAGCAGAATTTCCCAAAAAATTCCCGTAACTTAAAAAAGGTGTAGTGTAAAAAAAAAAAAAGTAAATGTAACGTAAGGTAATATGTTCCCTTTCTTGGAGAACTGTAAAAAAACAAGTGATGTTTTTAAAACTTGTTGGTTAGGTCAGTAGCAA
>CM060334.1:47759010-47791510 GCA_030674155.1 Stramonita haemastoma
GGTATGAAGTAGGTCACAATACGACTTGGGGGGAGGGGGAGGGGGGGGAAGGGAGAGAGGGAGAGGAAATAAGTTCGTGTATGGTCCATTAAAAACAAAAAATTCTTTGCTAAGCCTACCTACCATCAATCAACTCAAGACTTTTAGTTGAACTTGTTTAGCTTGTAAAATTTTCTCGACATAACCACCTCCCTTCTCTCTCTCTTGTCCATCTTGTAAATCCCCCCCCCCCCCAAAAAAAAAAAAAACCCTTATTCTTCTTCTATCCCATAGTCTGTTTAGACCGTAGGGGCGCCACGGAAGACCTCGCAACCAGCTCTCTCCATTTCCCTTTGTCCTCGACCTTTCTCAGGGTGTCACTCAGCCTGAGGCCCGTCCACTCTGGGATGTTGTCCTCCCATCTCTTTCTCTGCCTGCCTCTCCTTCTCCCGCCTTGCACAGTTCCCTGCAGAATCGTCTTGGCAAGCCCTGTTGATCTTGCGACGTGCCCATACCACTTCAGTTTGCGTTTTTTGACTGTGGTCAGGAGATCTTCAAAGGGCCCCCAACCCTCCTGGAGCACAAAACTGCACTTATGCAGGCTTGACTTCTTCCTGAACTTCTTGAGGAGTTGTTCAGAGATTGTACTACAATGTCCAGGCAGTGTGTGTCATGGGCAAGTTGAAGGTGGCAGAGCTCATCCCGTCTGTGTACAGACAGGCAAGATAGAGAGTGAGTGTAGGTTGTGAGGCAAGATAGAGAGTGAGTGTAGGTTGTGAGGCAAGACAGAGAGGGAGTGTAGGTTGTGAGGCAAGACAGAGAGGGAGTGTAGGTTGTGAGGCAAGACAGAGAGGGAGTGTAGGTTGTGAGGCAAGATAGAGAGGGAGTGTAGGTTGTGAGGCAAGACAGAGAGGGAGTGTAGGTTGTGAGGCAAGACAGAGAGGGAGTGTAGGTTGTGAGGCAAGACAGAGAGGGAGTGTAGGTTGTGAGGCAAGATAGAGAGTGAGTGTAGGTTGTGAGGCAAGATAGAGAGTGAGTGTAGGTTGTGAGGCAAGACAGAGAGGGAGTGTAGGTTGTGAGGCAAGATAGAGGGAGTGTAGGTTGTGAGGCAAGATAGAGAGGGAGTGTAGGTTGTGAGGCAAGATAGAGAGTGAGTGTAGGTTGCGAGGCAAGAAAGAGTGAGTGTAGGTTGTGAGGCAAGATAGAGAGGGAGTGTAGGTTGTGAGGCAAGATAGAGTGAGAGTAGGTTGTGGAGCAAGATAGAGAGGGAGTGTAGGTTGTGAGGCAAGATAGAGAGGGAGTGTAGGTTGTGAGGCAAGATAGAGAGTGAGTGTAGGTTGTGAGGCAAGATAGAGAGTGAGTGTAGGTTGTGAGGCAAGATAGAGAGGGAGTGTAGGTTGTGAGGCAAGATAGAGAGTGAGTGTAGGTTGTGAGGCAAGATAGAGAGGGAGTGTAGGTTGTGAGGCAAGACAGAGAGGGAGTGTAGGTTGTGAGGCAAGATAGAGAGTGAGTGTAGGTTGTGAGGCAAGATAGAGAGTGAGTGTAGGTTGTGAGGCAAGATAGAGTGAGTGTAGGTTGTGAGGCAAGATAGAGAGGGAGTGTGGGTTGTGAGGCAAGACAGAGAGGGAGTGTAGGTTGTGAGCTTACCATGGGTCTCGCTTACAGCTATCAGGGTTTCCATCGGCTGCTTGGTTGGTAGTCATGAATAATGTGTAGCAGACTGCTGTACATCGTGTCAGCACGCGCACACACACACACACACACAAAACACACACACACACACACACACACACACACACACACACGCACTTACACAAGTGCGCGCACACACACTCTCACTCACACTTACATTTACACACATACGCACACACATACACACTTACGCACGCACACACGCGCGTGCACGCACACACACAAATATAATGTAAAATATTATGTATTTCTGTAATATGCATTCACAAAAAAAACAAACGCAAACATAAAATATGATGTATTTCTGCAATAAGAAGTTACTCAACCCACCCCCACAACAACCCCCCCCCAAAAAAAACAACAATTAAGACAGAAAGACACAAACGAAAAACAAAGCAAAAAAGCGTGACGTACATCTCAGCATAGAAAAACTCTTCAGTTAATAAAGTTGACATAGGATCTACAGCCAAAATATCAAAGCGCTGCTGAAACAACAACAAACAGGCAGAAGAATAGAACCAAAACATGAAAAAAAAAAAAGCATTTAAAACACACCACGAATGTTTATTCCCAATAATTCCGATTCTTTCAGAGGGCAGGATAGCCTAGTGATTAGAGTATTGAGCTTGGGATCTGATGGCCCAGGTCTGAGCCGCTACCAAGGTAGCGGTATCCAGTCAAGGGAATTTTTCCCCATGAAATCAACAGTAGTGCTGAATCTACTCCCCCGAAAGTCCTTCAGATGAGACTACAAAACCTATGCATGCACAATTAACTGTCAGTTTCCCCGACTTTCAGCTACTATCCATTCCACCCCAGCCCACCTGGTGCTAATCATAGCAGAAACTAACCATAACCACACTAGGACGTAGTAAAAGGAAAGAGCATGCTAATTTTAGCAATGGGACCTGGACCCTTGACCCAGTTATGTTGGATTTTTGTGCTGCGCATGCACACTACTTAAAAACCTGTTCCATATTTTGGAAGAGTAGGCTGTTTCATGCCTGTAAGAATGGATGGCAATTTTTTTTTCTTCTAAAAAGCATACACAAAGGCGTTGTGTTTAGACATCACCCCTGAAGTTGAAATACAGCTACCATAATGGTGGGTTAACGGTCACATATGCAAAATCTCACTATTGGTGAACCCCATGGCTCCAGCTAAGAAACAATGATAATAAAGTCATGAAATGATGAACAAAGTAACATCTAGTTGTTTAAAAGAACCCCCCCAAAAAAAACAACAACAACAACCCACAACAACAACAACAAAACAACAACAAACTCATCTAGTTGTGTTTGCATGGGGGTGGAGCGGTGATCAATACTGTAAAGGTAAAGGTAAAGGTGTCCCATAACCTTATGTGGTCGTATGGGAGCCAGGCGTCAGAGACCTCAGCTTCTCTAGGGGCCAGCATATTGAGGGCGGCGCCCATCTCCTCTCCCTCGCTGCTTTACCTTCCTGGACCCTAAAGAGGGCAGGTACCCATTTACAGCTGAGTGAGCTGGGGGACTGCACTGAAGCCAAGGCGCGCAAACGGTCACCCATCCAAATGGTAACCACGCTCGATGCTGCTTAACTTTGACTTGGGGAAAGCGAGTGCTCTGACCACTGAGCTATCCCGCCCCCGATGATCAATACTGACAAGAGTACAAATTAATGTGGAAAACAATTCATTTGAAAGAAGTTGGGTTGGTTTAAAAAAAACAAAACAACAAAGCCCCCCCCCCCCCCCCCCCAAAAAAAAAAAATCACAAAGATATCAACAATTTGAAAAATGATTTTTTAAAAGCCAGAAAAACTTTCTTTTTGTAAAATGAAGGTTAAGGTAGGCACAGTTTAATACAATCCAAACACAATGCATGTAACAACAGCAACGACAAAAATAATGATGATGATATATAATTCTTGCAAAGTACAAACTCTGGCATTAGCAACACATTGCAATCATAAATCTGATCAAGGCACAATGACTAGTTGAGGCACAATGATAATGCTCTTCTGCATTTGCAAGCACCACAAAGCACTTAAAACATGTGAATATATCGGGTGTGTGTGTGTGTGTGTGTGTGTGTGTGTGTGTGTGTGTGTGTGTGTGTGTGTGTGTGTGTATGTCTGTGTGTGTGTGTGTATGTCTGTGCGCGCACGCGCGCGTGTGTGTGTGTGTGTGCGAGTGTGTGTGTGTGTGTGTGTGTGTGTGTGTTGTGTGTGTGCGTGCGTGCGTGTGTGATGTAAAGTACGGGGAGGAAGTAGTTCCAGCATAAATCTCATGATTGGGCAAACAGCAACTGAGGGTACAGGCCTAGTCTCCATTGAAGTGTGCACTGTTGCACAGAGTAAGCTGTTGGCTTGATGGTTCTCTTCCTGTGGTTGCATGTACTGTGCACTTTTCTTCACATCTATCTAAACCAATGATAAATGCATGCTCTCAAGCTGTTCAAAGCTTGCTACCAGCATTGTCTGACTGTGGGAGCCAGCTGAACCTGCACCCTGACTCCCTGTGTCAGGAGGGAACCTGCACACAGACACTCTACTGTGACCACTTTTCTGCCAACATGGTGGTGGGACTCTGATGTGCAGATCAAAGTGCTTAGTTCTCAGCAGCTTCCTTTTATTTCCTCTGGACAAAACATGGCTGTGGTAAACCCTCTGCGAGCACAGGTTTGCTTGCCAGCCATCACAGCCTTCTCTGTGTTGGTTGGCAAGCCATCTCTGAGCTTTCTCAGTCAAAAGGTGAAAAGCTCAGAGATGATGAGTTCAGAAGCTTGCATGTGCCAATCTTTGGTAGGCTGTCTGATTCCATCACATTTGAACGCTTTTTGAATCAGTCCTCATACTGGAAGATTCATAAATTACTGGATACTGACTAGGCATATATAGATTCTTCACTATGGTAAGTTTATTCTATCTTGTGCTATACGTGTATGGAAGAATTTATAAGACTAACTACAAACGAGAAAAGTGTTTAAATTGTACAGTCCTAATGTTATATAACATCAGATATAACTTTTAAAAAACCAACCCAAACAGAGACACAAACTTTATCCAACTAACAAGGGCAACAAGACCTTAATCTGTACTGTTTCATACATACAGCTTTGTAAGCATACAAAAGAATACTTGAACAGCTGCATTTGGCTTACAATCGACCCATCCAACTAGGTTTTAAAAAATTTCGACAAGTACCCTTGACTCTGCAAGCATGCCCAAGAAATCCTGAACAGTTGCAAGCTAAAATAGCCACAAAGTCTTAACCAAACAGCACCCCTGTTGTGGCAGACCTGAAATGGACCTTTGAAATTTGGTAATAGCTCTCAACGTCACCCACATATACACAAAAACAACTACCACCCACGCTGAAGTCCAAATATCATGCCCACAACTTTAACACTGATATTACGGATGTGAAAAACTATGTGTATATGTTGTTGTTGTTGTTGTGCAATTTGAAACACTGTAAACTAAAGTCATTTTTCAAACATGACGATGATTCTCATTAAAAAAGAAGTGTGTTTGTACAGCAAAATAAAAAAGCCCATATTTTCTCAACAATTCCATTATGAAAGACCATGACAGCGACATCAGGAAACAATCGATTCTCAACAATGTGATATGGGTTATGAAAGACAGAGACAACACAGGAGTCCTATATTGCAGGACTGATAACTATACAATAGAAACAAAAGTACACAGGGGTGACCAGTACTTGACTCCCTTAGCAAACCCCATTGTAGTCAATTGATATTGATGGAATGCAGAACAACATGTTCATGAAGTAACAACAGCAACAACAACAAAAATCAATTGTCTCTTCAATGACTTAACAGTTAGCAAAACCAATATACAATAAAAACAAATCTCAACATTTACAAGGGAAGGTGGGATAGATAGCCTAGTGGTTAGAGCACTGAGTTGGCAATTTGTTGGCCCAGGTTCAAGCCTCTCCACAGTACCTCTGGAGTTAACATCAGTGCTGACGCCACTCCCTTGAAAGTCCTTCAGATGAGACTATAAACCAAGGTGCCATGTGCAAATGCATGCAGGACATCTTACACACATGTTAAGGCCCATTCCACGATTCAGAAGAGTAGGTCTTTGAGTGCCTGTAGGAATGAATGATAGAATTTTTAAAACACAGGTACCCCTGTTTATAGACATCATTCTCAAAGTCAGAACAGGGCTGCCTGACTGGTGGGCACAGGGGGTCAGTATCTCACCATTGGTAAACCTTGGAGGCCTAGCTGGGGAAGGAAAAAAAAAAGACAAAAAATAATGAATATGAAACACACATGCCAAGTTATATACAAAGCCAGCTCTTATACCAATTTCATACCAAACATAAATTCAAAGATTATTTGAGTCAGTATATGCAAGAACACAATAGATAACTTTTATGGATGGTGAAATAATGCAAAATATGATTATGCATTAAAAAGATGGAAACCCCCCCCCCCCCCTGAAAATCTGCTTGACTGTCAAGCAAAACACCACTGAATTCTTAATACCTGGTGGAAAGCAAGATGCAGTTTAAACACATCACACACAAAATGATAAAAAAAACCCCAAACAACAAACAAACAAGTAACTGTAAATTGCATTATGCTGTAAAACATCCAGACTTGCGAATTGCCATGAAAAATGCGAAAGAGCTGTGCATAGTTTGCAGAATAAATGGAAGACAGGTAGTGAGATACAGGAGTTGATATATACAAAATATATACAAATATATATATATATATATTAATATGAATCAAGTATATATATATATATATATATATGTAAATTTTTGATTGGAAAGCAATACATACTTTTAAGTGGCAAGCAATATATGTAATACTGTATATGTGTATAGATTTTAAGTACATAATACCTTGTTATTTGTTAAAGTTTATAAGATCATTACGACAGCATTGATAACTATGTAAAAATACAAAGCGAGTCACTGCTAATAAAGCATATTCAAACCACAAGCAACTAAACAGAACACATCTATAACTTCAGCTAAATTGCAACATATCCATAACAGCAGCCAAAATACAACATAATTATCCAGTGCCTTGGTCATAATACACAGTATCTAGAGTTTCAGCACAAATGCAGCACATTTCAAACTTCAGTCAGAAGAAACCAGATCTGACAATTCAGCCATAATACAGCATATTCAGAGTTTAAACCAAAATACACCATACCCAGTACTTCAACCAAAATACAACACATCCATTACTCCAGCCAAAATACAACTTATCTAGAACTTCAGCCAAAATACAACATATCTAGAACTTCAGCCAAAAATACAACATATCCAGATCTTCAGCCAAAATACCACATATCTAGAACTTCTCACAAAACATATTTCTAAAATCTCTCAGCCAAAATATGACACGTCTAGAAACTTAAGCCAAAATACAACATTGTGTAGAACTCCAGCCCAAAAAAAGTTATAAGATATTGTGTCTTGCCATGATAAAGAAATGCAACACCTCGCCTTATTTCTCGTTACTTTCAGTAAACATGTAAAACACAGCATATCCAGAACTTGATCCTAAATGCAACACACCTAAAACTTTAGCTGAAATACAATATAGCTGGAACGTCAGCCCAAATAGGACATTCTCTGCATCTTGCCATGATAAAAAAGTTCCAACAGTTCTCATTACTTCTCGTTACTTTCAGTAAACAATGTAAGCAGCATATATTGTACCAGCTTACACTGGAGTGAACACATTATGGCATAAAAATGGAATCGACAAAACAGCAGCAACAACAAAACAAAAACAAAAAAAGTTAATAAGCAAAAGAACACCTAGCTTTGGTTTCATTGATAAATAAATAAATAAATAAATAAATAAAAATAAATAAATATATATATATATATATATATATATATATATATATATATATATATATAATATATATATATATCCATGTGAAAAACAACAAAAATGATAAATTTAAAAAGTTTTTTAAAAAAAACAAACAAAACAAACACATTTGTCTTTCCTTGTAAATGATACAAAATCAAATACTTTTGCCAATAAAATACATTATTTGAGTAGATATTATGTCCAAATTATTCATAAGTCATCATTCATATTAATACTCTGAACACTTTCTGACACATTTTACCAAAACCTTTGTTTAAATCAAAAGGCTGTTTTTGAATCATCAAAACTCTCTTTGGTCTTACAATAAAAACAAACAAACAAAAAATGCTAATAATGCCAACTAAGCCTTCTCCCTACAAAATGCAATCAAAACACCACCAAAAATCCTTATAAAAAGATCAATCAGTCAAAATTTATACCAAAAAATGTCCAGGAACAAGGATACTAAAATTGTAGCATTGATATTGTCAAGTGCAAACATAAAATTTTACCATGAATAATCATCATATTTTGTGACCAGATTGTCCAAAAAATGCAAGATTGTTAACAAACAAATATCAACAGCTCATTGTGAAAAATCACTTAAGATTGATACAATCTGGTTTATTATATAAGAAGACACTTATGATTCTGGTGATATTATGATAACAAAAGTTAGAAAAAAAAACATTTGTGACTAGATTATTATGTGTACTGTTAAAAGTTTGTTCTAAAAATATATACTCAAGAATTTCAAGAACAGGACAGATGCATATATTCACACTTATGAACATGCACATACCCACACACCCAAAAAATGTTAATGAATACATGCCGACAAATTGCTTACAAAATACTGCTTATGGTTAAAGTATGAACTACTTATTATGAATCGAAATACTTCAGATCAGTCAGTGTGGAACCACAAAGAGTAAAGCTGTTCACTAACGACCAGATCATTGATCGTACTGTTGGATATAGCCCTGAAACACATCCATGAGTATCACAGCACCTTGAGGACTTGGTCTGTCTCCTCTCCCTCGCTGCTTTACCTTCCCTGATCATTAAGAGGGCAGGTAGCCATTTACAGGTGAACGAACCCAGGCACTGCACTAAATGCAAAGGTGCAAAAATGGTCACCCATCCACCAGACAACCACACCCAGGACTGCTTGGCTTTAGCGAGGAGAGAGTGAGTGTTCTGACTACTGAGTATTCATGTTCCCCCTAAAACTAGGAACTGGAGTCCTCAGCATAACGCATGCACATCCCTGAAGTCTGGATGTAGCTACCTAAATGATGGGGGGGGGGGGGATACAGTCACAGATGCAATTTTTAAAAATATAATTTTTCACAGAATTATCTGATTTTCAGTCTTTTCCCCGATTGAATAGGTTAGGTTTTTACGCATGAACATAACATGCTAACAATTTAAAAACTGACATCCAGTGCCATACGGCTCATCATGGGGGGAGGGTCAGAGGATATGCCTACACAGGGTGAAGGCAATCACTGCACTGTCACTCTCCAGGCTTTGTGAGATATGTCACCAACTGCTTGGTCATAAACTTGTAGCAGTGGCAACAGTAGTATATCTACTCAAAGACAGACTTGTCTGGCAAGCACTTGACTCTATTACATCAAATGATCAAGACTGTTTACATGCAATGAATGTGATGTTCTCTTCATTTCTCAGAGATCCTAATACAGACGCAAAATAGTAGATTAAGGTTGACCTTTGTCGGAAGAGCAGGCCATTGTGTGCTGGTGGAAACAGATGACAAAATTTTATAAAACTGCATACACACGGGACTGGATGTGAAAAAATCATATGAGTGCTTATTCCATTCTTTTTGATAAAAATAAAAATTCATGTTTGAACTGCCATAGTTTATGGCAGCCTGTGAAGGAAGTAGGTTATCCTAAGCTGCCGAACACACTTAGTTCCCTGGCACTAATCCAACTATCAGTGCAGTAATTATATGATACCGGATGCATGGAACAGCAACACATGTGACAGTAGCCACTCTCCTCACAGTAACATGGCTGTGGGTCTCACCAGATAACTTTCCTGTACTTATCCCAGGCTAGAAGCTGCCTCAGTCATTGCTGTAAGCCAAGTGCTTGGCTTACGTTACAAAGTCATGTCGTAACATCTTATGTTGAGATAGTCTCCATCCAAGAGAAGCTCTTAGCATGCAACCTACACTCTCTTAAAGAGAAGGGAAAAACAAATTCTCGGAAGTTGAAGTATAGCTGCCTACGTGGCAAGGTATTTGAAAACAGTCAAATTTTCTGGGTCAATCCCAGGGTGTTTAGCTGTGGAACATGCAACAACAACAACAACAACAACTTTTCTTTACAAGATCAAAGAAAGCTGGGCAACACAAACAAAACGATGTGCACAGATTTTTTTGTGTTCAGATATCATTCTTGACAGCAGATGGTGGTTACTGTGATGGTGGACTTAAAAAAAAAAGTCTCATACTGATGATGATAATGATAATAATAATATAACAACAACAACAAAACAACAATGCTGATACGCAAACATGGAAATATTGAAGACTAGTTTCAAAGAGAAGTTTGACGATAAAATGATTTTTAAAATTCTTCATATTAGGTCTAATAAACCACAAGTCTTTTGCCTTTTGTTTTAATCAATAGTAACAGCCAGTTTTCAGCTTTGTACTTGTTCTGAAATGCCACGGTCAGGTTTCAAATGGTTTCTTTCTCTGCCAGGTTTTCTCTGTTCCTATCAGAAGCTGAATTCCACTACAATTACTTTAAACTTTGAAACCCTTTCACGGTAAAGCAGTGCCATAAACATTCTAAATCAAAATGTTACGTTTGCCATAATAAGTCAATTTGTATCCTAATGCACTAAAAAAAATACAGGGGGGGGGGGGAGGGGTTGGTTTTTATTTTTGTTTGTTTGGTTTCAATCTAACACAGCATCCATGAGATATAAATACTCAAATTAAACAAAATTAATACTCCATGCTGGGCCTCTGCTCATCTACTTTTTCATCATACATGGTCTTCTTATGTGGGTAAGTTAACAAAAAAACCCAACAACAACAAAAAACCCACCCAGAGAGCATACGTTAATGAAGGTTTGAAACCGATCAACAGCACATTGATAGCTATCTTATACCACAGAACAAACCTTCTTTACGACATAAACAAGCATTGATCTGCAACATACGACCAGAGTACAGCTGAAGCCAGTCATACTGTATGCAAAACAATGAAGTCAGATCCATGAGTTCTTTGGCTACAGAACTAGAAGGAGACACTGAAAGCTAGCATGGATAACTTGCATTCTGAAAGTCCTCTGGGAGGCAGCTGCTTTGCGCCTTTAGTGAAGATGGTTCTGGTCACTCTGTCTGCCTGGAGGAGGAACTGTGCTGTCAGTCTGTAGCACTGCAGCAGCTGTTCTGGTAACATGACGTCCCTCACTCCATGGGTAAAATATCGGATTCTCCCATGCAGCACACACACAGTGGGTCAGTTTCAATGTTTTTTTACAGTTCAAAGCTTCATGACATATAGCAGCGCTAAATGAGTATTTTAATCCCGTCACAGTAGCCTTTAATGTTCATTCATTTCAGGGGCCTTAAAATGTTCACCCTATTTCAGGGGCCTTAAAATATTTGCCCTATTTCAATAGCTTTAATGGTCACCCTATTTCAATAGCTTTAATGGTCACCCTATTTCAATAGCCTTAAGTAATGTTCACCTTATTTCAATAGCTTTAATGCTCACCCTATTTCAATAGCCTTAATGTTCACCCTATTTCAATAGCCTTAAGTAATGTTCACCCTATTTCAATAGCCTTAAGTAATGTTCACCCTATTTCAATAGCCTTAAGTAATGTTCACCCCATTTCAATAGCTTTAAAATAATCACCCTATTTGAATAGTTTTAAAATATTTACCCTATTTCAATAGCCTTAATGTTCACCCTATTTCAATAGATGTAAACAGATTTCAACATTCACCCTATTTCAATAGCTTTGAAATATTCACCCTATTTCAATAACCATAAAATACTCACCCTATTTCAGGGGCCTTAAAATGTTCGCCCTATTTCAGTAGCCTTATAACGTTCACCCTGTTGCAGAAAGCTTGAATCAAAAGTGTCCCAGAATGGCTGTTTCCCTCCACTTGACAGTCAAATCCAACCTCAGGATCTACACAACACACTGGTGGCAAAGTCTGACAGTTTGCAGGGACAAGTCACAGCGGCTGACTTTGATAGAAATTGTGGACTATTTTCCCCTAGCCCCCAAAACTCTATCTATGCCATTCATCACCAGTCACAGGTGTGGTGGCAGTGAAGAATTTTAACTAAAAGCTGGCTGGTAACAAAAAGTTAGTTAGTTAAAGTCTGTCCTCAGCCTAAGGCTCATCAGGCCGGTGCTTATCCCGGTTTCTGTGGCGTTAAGCGACTGAGAGTCATAGACTCCCCACTGGATAGGACGCCAGTCTATCGCAGGGTTAACCCCCAACACAAGGTTGGTACCCCTTTTACACCTGGGTGGGGTGAGAAAATAGCCGTAAAGTGCCTTTTCCAAGGGCACGACGCCATAGCCAAAAGCTGGGATCGAACCCGCAACCTTTAGATTACGAGTCCAACGCCCTAACCACTTGGTAACAAAAAGGGGTAAAAATTTTTCTTGTTCTTCACTCGGCCACGAGCAGTTCGTCACTCAACAAAGCTTGACACAGCAGATGGGCGTGATCATTACAGCTCTGCACACGTATAGTATCCACGTCATTGATGCACAACATTAAAACCGATCCACCTTTCACAGAAGAATCGTCCCCCTATAGCCTTTGATACACACGACATCCAGCAAGGCTTTTCCCCCCAAGATCACCACACTCCCTAAGAAAAAATATAAAACCAGTACAGAGCCCTGATAACTCCTCAAAGGGATTTTTTTTTTTTTTGGGGGGGGGGGGGGGGAGGTCATTTTTTAATGTCTTTTATTCTTTTGACTCCTCAAAGAGTTAAGGAAGCAGCAGCAGCAGGAGTCAAGCCCATCCTTCACGACCACAATTCTTCAAGGAACAAAAAAGCTGTCACTGAACACACAAAAAGAGGCAAGGTGAAGAAGTAGGTTCAGCAGAGCATAGCTTAGCATACTGCAAACGAGCCACATCATTTTGTTTTTGTTTTTTGTTTTAGTGCATTCTTCTTCTTCTTCTTTTATATTGAGGATAATGGAATAAGCACTCGTGTGCTTTTTTTTTTTTTTTTTACATCCAGACATCTAGTCCCTGTGTGAATGCAGTTTTGTAAAACCTTGTCATCTGTTCCCCACCAGCACACAATGGCCTACTCTTACGAAAAGCGGAACAGGGTGCATGGTTCAGCGTGGAGGTCAGGTACGGGGACAGGTGTGGAGGTCAGGTGTGGGGGGACAGAGTGGAGGAGCTTCATGGCTGGTTCAGTGTGGGGGTCAGGTGTGGAGGTCAGGTGTGGGGGTCAGGTGTGGAGGTCAGGTGTAGGGGGACAGAGTGGAGGAGCTTCATGGCTGGTTCAGTGTGGGGGTCAGGTGTGGAGGTCAGGTGTGGGGGTCAGGTGTGGAGGTCAGGTGTAGGGGGACAGAGTGGAGGAGCTTCATGGCTGGTTCAGTGTGGGGGTCAGGTGTGGAGGTCAGGTGTGGGGGTCAGGTGTGGAGGTCAGGTGTAGGGGGACAGAGTGGAGGAGCTTCATGGCTGGTTCAGTGTGGGGGTCAGGTGTGGAGGTCAGGTGTGAGGGTCAGGTGTGAAGGAGGTCAGGTGAGGGGGTCAGGTGAGGGGGTCAGGTGTGGGGGTCAGGTATGGGGGTCAGGTATGGGGGACAGGTGTGAAGGTCAGGTATGGGGGTCAGGTATGGGGAACAGGTGTGAAGGTCAGGTGTGGAGGTCAGGTGTGGAGGAGGACGGGTGTGGGGGACCGAGTAGAGGAGCTTCATGTGTTGGGCGCCCTTGATGGGCATGGGGTGGCGGGTGTAGTGGTGGATCATGCTGGGGATGGTGGGGAATGCGCGGCTGTGGTGGCCTAGGATGTAGCGCATGCTGCCGTCTAGCGACACGCTCTGCTCCACCTGGATGTGGATGATCTGGCTGAAGCTCCTGCACACACACAGGTCACGGGGGTGGGGGGGGGGTGGGGGTGGGGGGGTTGGTGGGTTTAGGCTGGTGGGAGTGTTGGGGGAGGTGGTGAACATGCGTGCGTGTGTGTGTGGACGCAGGCAGCATGCGTTTATACATACACGCATGGGTGCACATGTGCGCACAACACAAATATGCACGCACACAAATACGTACATGCTCTATTCCAAAAGTAAGGTAAAAGGTAAAAGTGTCCCATAACCTAGGCGGTCGCAGGGGAGTGAGGCATCAGAAACCTCAGCTTCTCTAGGGGCCAGAATGTTGAGGGCGGCGCCCGTCTCCTCTCCCTCATTACTTTACCATCCCTGACCCTAAAGAGGGCAGGTACCCATTTATAGCGCGCAAACAGTCACCCATCCAACTGGTAACCACGCTTGATGCTGCTTAACTTGATTGGGAGGAAGCGAGCGCTCTGACCACTTAGCTATCCTACCCCCCTATTCCAAAACTTTTTTAAAACAAAAAAAACCAATCACACACAATCTCTCAAAAGGTAAAACCCTAAAGAATGAACACTAGATCTGTAAGTGTTACACAATACAGCACACTACAGCACAGTGCACAAATCACTTATCCCATGACGATCTAAAAAAGTCACTTACTTGATGGACAAAGTGTAGTGGCAGCGATCGGAACTGTCCCGCACCAAATAGCTTCCATCTTTACACACCCGCAGCAAATTCTCTGTGTCTGTCCTCGATATGCTGCCATGGTACCACCTGAAAGGTGCCACACAAACAATGGCATCAAAGCTTTCTCCTAGTTCCAATATCAATGCAGCAAGTGTTTAAAGCAATTCAATTTTTTTTTAACCTTCACTGCTTCTACACTGACAACACAGGTAACTCTCCTCTCTCTCTCTCTCTCTCTCTCTCTCTCTCTCTCTCTCTCTCTCTCTCTCTCTCTCTCTCTCTGTGGTCTTCTCCTGTGCTTGCAATTTTGTAGGTCTGCCTGCTGGCCTCAGCTGACACATTCCAACTTCAGAGCAGCTCATTTCACTGTACAGGTTTGCATGCTGGGTATGTTTGTTTTTTCCGTAACCCACAGAACGCTCACATTACATATGGGATTTTTCATGTACATATTTGATCTTCTGCATGTGTGTACATATACACAAAGGAAATTAAGGCACTGGCAGGTCTGCACTTGAAGTTGACCCAGGAGATTATAAAAATCCCCACCCTTAATTAGGTCACCAGAACCAAACCTGCGACTTCATGGACCCAAGGGATTACAGTCAAACGGTCTTAACCACTTGGCTGTAGTGTCCACTGCAGGCCACTTTATGTGGGCCATTAGAATGGAGAGTGGTTCAGGCAACACTTCTTCCAGTTCAAAGGGGATGGGGTAGCCTGGTGGTCAAAGTGATGTGCTCATGATCTGCTGACTAGGGTTCAAATCTCATTCAAGAGGATTTTTCCTCTGGAGTTAACATCAGCACCGACTCCTCTCCCCCCAAAAGTCCTTTGGATGAGACTATAAACTGAGGTTTTGTGTGCAAGTGCATGCAGAACATCTTGCACACATGTTAAAACCTGTCCCCTTTTCGGAAGAGTAGGCCATTGTGTGCCGGTGAGAACTGATGAAAAAATTTACAAAACTGCATATACATGGGGACTGGATGTAAAAAAGCACATGAGTGCTTATTCCTTTATCCTTGAAATAAGAGAATAAATAAATAAATATTCAGTAAAAGGTTCTCCCTCACATGGGCACAACCTAGCTTCTCCTATAAACTCCTTAAGAAGTCAATGGGGTGCTGCGCTGACTTTTTTTTCACACAGTGTGTCTTGGTCAAGTTGATATATTTATTTTATTCTTTTATATCGAGGATAATGGAATAAGCACTCATGTGCTTTTTTACATCCAGTCCCCATGTGTATGCAGTTCTTTTTTGGTAAATTGTGTCATCCGTTCCTACCAGCATACGATGGCCTACTCTTATGAAAAGCTGAACAGGATTTAATGTGTGCGCAAGATGTTCTGCGTGCATTCGCGGGCCTCGGTTTACAGTCTCATCCGAAGGACTTTTGGGAGAGTGGAGTCAGCACTGATGTTAACTCCAGAGAAAAAATCCCCTTGACCGGGAATCGAACCCGGGTCGTCAAATTGCGAGTGCAATGTTCTGACCACTAGGCTATCCCATCCCCCTAGGCTAGCCTATCCCTCTTCAGACAGTAAGGGTGCATGTTGTGTGCATCCGAATCATCCACGCCACTGGCCATAGCTGACCTACCCATTTACAAACAGCCAACAGGATTTTACTGTGTTTTTGAAATGTTTTATTTATTTGTTTATTTATTTATTCTCTTAGTTCGAAGATAATGGAATAATCACTCATGTGCTTTTTTACATCCAGTTCCCATGTGTATGCAGTTTTGTAAATTTTGTTATTAGTCACCACTGCCACACAATTGTGTAAGATGCTGTGCATACATTCGCACACAAGCACACAAGATCCAGTTTACAGTCTAAATCAAAGGACTCTGAAGGAAGTGGAGGTGATGTTACCAATGTTACCTCCTACAGAAAAATCCCCTTGAACATACACACCACTGCCCCCAGCTACGATCAGGTCAAGAGGTTAATGTTACAGCCACTACTTAGCTGTCCACATTTGTTACTTTGAAGTTTGTCAGCAGAACTGTTAAGGTACACTGAGTTGTGAAGAACCTTCGTCGGTAATATCCATGTATCTTCTTCAGAGGGTCCAAGCTTTTCTTCACTTGTGCCCACAGTATCAGGAGAAAATGTTTTTTTTCAGTGCACTAGGACAATCTAGACAAATGTTCACTATTTAACGATGATCGTCTTTCTCTTCATTGTTCCTCTTTCAAGCTGTATTCTCTACTTTGACTGTATTCTACAACAGATAAATATTATATCATTATGTGGAAGTCTTCATGCCCACATACACACAAAAAAAAGAACATTGCATGACATAATTCATCACATTTTTTCATTCATTCATGCAAATACACTCACACACACACACACACAACACACACACACACACAACCACAACACACACACACACACACACACACACACACACTCCCTCCACACAATATTACCACCTATTCAAAGACACAAAACACACACACAAACATACCCCCACCTTAAAGCATACACATCCCTTCCACTCACACAGTAGTACTCCTTAAAACAGACAGACAGACAGGCAGACTGACAGACAGACAGACAACCCCCCCCCCCCCCCCCAACACACACACACATACTGTTTAGACCTTTTCCATGTACTTTCTATGTTATTAAGCAATAGATACCCATTTTGCAGCACACACCCATCAACTTAGATGCCCCCACCCCCTCCCAATCATCTAATATCACTTTAAGTGAACAAATGTAAAATCAAAGCAACAGCACTAGCAGCAGCAGCAGCAGCAGCAGCAACAGCAACAACAACCACACACACACACAGACACACACACAGACACACTCACTCACACACACACACACACAAACACACACCCTTACCACACACACAAACAAAAACACACACACACTCACCCCCCCCCCCCCCCACATAAACAAAAACACACCCACACTTACCCCCCCCTCCCCCCACAGACACACAACCCCCCCCCCCCCCCCCCCCCCCCCCACACACACACACAACACACATGTATCCCCACTCACTGCTGGTTATGCAGGCAGTCAGTGGAGTAGACAGGTCCCCCTAAAGAGCCCGGGCAGAGCGGAGAGAGGAGGATGTTCGCAGTGAGTGTCCGATGCCTTCCTCCCTCTGAGAGGCTGCAACAGGGGCAACATCACAGGCTGAGCTAAGTAGTGTTCTTTTAGCTGCTGCTGCTGTCTATAGCTCTAGAGAAGGAGGTTCAGGCGTTTGTAATAATAATAATAATACATGGAATTTATATAGCGCTGTATCTTGTAAAAACAAATCAAAGCGCTTGCATTCGACCTATACAACACACAAGCAATCAACAACAATTTAGAGTTTTAGCAAATTCGAATGTACACACACGCACGCATGCGCACACACACACACACACACACGCACGCACGTGCATGCACACACACACACGGGCGCGTGTGTGCGCGCACTTACAAAGGTTATACACTTTGGCAGGTAGATGTTGAAGGCAGGGACAAATAAGAGATGGAAAGGGAAGGCAGGAGCCAAGTGTGTGTGTGTGTGTGTGTGTGTGTGTGTGTGTGTGTGTGTGTGTGTGTGTGTGTGTGTGTGTGTGTCTGTGTGTGTGTCTGTGTGTGTGTCTGTATGTGTGTGTGTGTGTGTAGCGTGGTGTGTGTGTGTGTTTGTGTGTGTGTGTGTGTGTGTGTGTGTGTGTGTGTGTGTGTGTGTGTGTGTGTGTGTGTGTGTGTGTGTGTGTGAGTGTGTGTGTGAGTGTGTGTGTGTGTGTGTGCCTGTGTGATTGTGTGTGTGCGTGCGCACATGGGTGTGTGTGTATGTGTGTGTGTGTGTTTGTGTGTGTGTAACTGTAAGAGAAAGACAGAAACAGAGAGAGAGAGACAGACAGAGTGAGAGAGAGAGAGAGAGAGAGAGAGAGAGAGAGAGAGAGAGAGAGAGAGAGAGAGAGAGAGAGAGAGAGAGAGTGTGTGTGTGTGTGTGTGTGTGTGTGTGTGTGTGTGTGTGCGTGCATGAGAGAGTACTGTCTTGTACTATATTATATTGTACTGTTTTGTTATGAACTCTTCTGAAAGGCCTTGCACTTTCAAGCTGGGTGGCTTTACTGTCAGACTGCTGATCCAACAGCATTAATATTATTTTTGTGTTTAAGTGTAAAGGACCTGATACATACAAAAACATGTGTGCTGCTGAGGCAAGTATCATTTCTTATATATTGCATTTGTGAATGTATATCATTTCTCCTAGGCTAAAAAAAAAATCTTTTACGCCTTACCAAAGAAGTGGGAAAACATTCTATGACACATACTGGTGGAACTGGCAGAAAAGAGCCAGTGCTAGTAAGATTCGCTTTTCTCTGTCTAAAATCGAATCTCAAACATACCATGATATTATAAGCTGAAAAGGACAAACACAGTAAATTCATTCCTGTCCTATCTTTGATGCCATACAAACTAAGGAACATTGCACTTCCATCATATCATTTAAAATGAAATTAGACACTTCCATACATTACATGACCACAATCCATCAATGTCTACTGCATTGTTTCTGAAAAAATTTCACAATAAGATAAACAGGAAAAAAAAAGCATACTTTCATAAAACAAGACCTCCAAACATAGTTAATGATAATAATAATAATAATAAAAATAATAATGTATGGTATTTATATAGTGCTAAATCTTGTAGAGCAAACAAATCAAAGCGCTTGCATTCAAATCATTGACACACATGCAACCGTCCACAAAATATTAGAATTAACATACATCAAATTCATACACACACACACACACACACACACACACACACACACACACACACACACACACACAACCACATTTAGGTAGGGCGTGGGGATGAAGGTGGCTGATTGAAAAATAGAAAAAGAGGGGAAGACAGGTATGAAATAAGTACTTTTCAAGGCTGGATTTGAAACTTTGACAGTGTCAAATGTAGGATTTGGCAAAGTGAGAGAGGAAGGTCATTCCAGGTGGATGGACCAGAAACAGAGAAAGAGCGTCAGCCGACAGTGGTTTGTTTGAATTCAGGTGTTCTGAAGAGCACAGTGTCTGCGGGCTGAACAAAGGGAACGGGATGGAGTGCACGGGTGAAGGCAGTTACAGGGATAGGAGGGTGCAGATGTGTGGAGACATTTGAAACAGGGGGTATTAATCTTATACCTCACTCTTTGTGAGACAGGCAGCCAGTGAAGAAATCGCAAAAGATGAGTGATGTGTTCACATTTTTTGCCTCTTAAGACTAGTCCAGCTGCAGAGTTTTGTATACACTGAAGGGAGTGGAGAGATGATTCTGGTTGACCAGCCAAAAGAGAATTACATCGTCTGAACGTGAAAGAATGAGAGATGTGACAAGCTTGGATGTTGCATCAGTGGACAGATATTTGCGAATTGCACTTATGTGCTGAAATTGATAATAGTAGGACTGGCATGTCTGGGTGAGGATTTTTTTAAATAGAGAATGTGTTGTCAAGAACTACACCTAATACTTCACAGAGCTGGACAAAGGAACTGATCTACTGCCAATTTCTATTGAAGGCATTGTGATGGAGGATAGCTTATGTTCAGCCCCTATGAACATAGCTTCGGTTTTATCTGCATTTAGCTGTAACTTGTTCAGAGTCATCCAGTTTTTGAATATCTTGAAGGCAATGGGCCATGTTTGTCCAGGAGGGAAGGCAAGTTTTTTCAAGAGTATCACTGCACTGAAGCCGAGTATCATCAGCACAAACAAACAAATACTTACACTGACACACTTCTGACGCACTCCTCCTCACATCACAGCCACCTTTCCGCTGCTCTCCGAAAGACTGCGCAAGCGAGGACACCAGACCTCCTCCACCTCCACGACCTCCGATTCCACGACCTTCACCTCCACGACCTCCACCCCCATGACCTCCACCCCCACGACCTCCCACTCCCATCTCGCCCCTTGGTGGCCTGGTGGAGCTTGTGCTCCAGCTCCTGCTGTTTGCGGGAGGAGTCCCAGGGCTCCAGGTAGTTTCCTTCCTTCACACAGCTGCTGCCTGCTCCAGGCTCGGGCCGGGGTGCATCAGCCTCAGACTGCTCAGCTTGGCCTCCAGGCGAGGGTTCAAATCCCAGGCGTCTTCAATAGTTGGCGCTGGCGCTGGCCGGTTTCCTCTCTTCCTCGCTCTTGGGTTTGGCCGGGGCCCAGTCCTCGGGCAGGTATTCCAGCGCGTCTTCAAACTTGTCCGAGGCGGTGGAGTTGTTCGTGCGGACCTGAACAGACCGGTTTTTCTTGTCTCTGGCTGAGTCTGCTGTGCCTGGGGACCTGAACGGACCGTTTTTTTTTTTGTCTCTGGCTGTGTCTGCTGCGCCTGGGGACCTGAACGGACCGGTTTTCTTGTCTCTGGTTGTGTCTGCTGCCCCTTGGGGCCTGGAGGGATCCTTCTTCCTGTCTCTGGCTGATTGCGCCCCCTCCTTATGTCGCCCTGTGGTGCCGCCTCTCTGCCCCGATCCTGGCTCTTTTTCCTGGTTCTGTGGCGCTGCTGGCAGCTGGCCGCGGCCCTGGTAAAACACCTTCTGGCGCGACAGCGTCTTCTTGGGGTTAAGGTCGGGCTGGACGACATGTCGACGCTGTCCAAGCTGCTGTCCGATTTGGCCAGGCAGTAAACGCTGCCGTCCTGGACTGGAGATTTGTTTTTTTCCTCTTTTGGGGATGGGTTTGTACTTGGCTTTCTTGCTTGAAGTTAGAGCTTCGAGTTGGTCTCTGCGCAGCACAGAGTCTATCCCTGCTTTTTCCTGCTTTGGGTCTGGGGGGTGGTCACCACAGCCGTTGGCTCCGTGGTTGAGGCTGATGTAGGCATGGGCGGACGAAACGGGGACCTCATAGCCGTCAGAGTCTGTGGTGGCGGGTTGCAGATGTGGTCGTAGAGACTGTCTGAGCTGTGGGCGGGGCTGGGGGAGTCTGTGGCCTCTCCCGACTGCCTCATTTCTGCAATAGCACATGCCATAGATGGTGTCCTGTTTATTTATTTTATATATCTAATTCATTCTTTTATATCGAGGATAATGGATAAGCACCCTTGTGCTTTTTACATCCAGTCCCCGTGTGTATGCAGTTTTGTAAATCTTGTCATCTGTTCCCACCATACATGATGGCCTACTCTTACGATAAGCGGAACAGGATTTAACATGTGCGCAAGATGTTCTGCGTGGTTTCGCACACGGGGCCTCGGTTTTATAGTCTCATCCAAAGGACTTTTGGGGAGAGTGGAGTCTGCACTGATGTTAACTCCAGGAGAAAAATCTCCTTGACCGGAATCGAACCCAGGTCGTCAAATTGCCAGTGCAATGTTCTGACCACTAGGCTATCCGTCCCCTGTGTGTGTGTGTGTGTGTGTGTGTGTGTATGTGTGTGTGTGTGTGTCACACACACACACACACACATATATAATATAATATATATATATATATAATATAATATATATATGTAACAGAGTGCAGATATTTGATCTGCCGCGACTCTGTACAACTTCTCGGCCACGACAGCACGGTCAGACAGTGGGAATGTGGCCTCTAAAAAGAGGCTGCATAAATACTACATTTTACCGCTACGGGCAAAGTGCATGCAGAGAACGGCTTTCGACCACCCCCCAACGATACAAAACGCCGCACAATTCACAGGTGTGGATCCAAACGTTAACACCCACGACGCTGCGATTGGCAGTTCCGATCGCAAGGGAAGTAATCTAATTACCGCCCTGCCACATCCACCACCGCTGACTTTGTGCCGCGTCCCGAGGCACAGTGGGTACTGACCAGCGTATTTGACGCTCAGATCAGTAGTCCTAAGTTCTTTCCATCCTGCTCGCAGCGCCACTTTGTAACAGAGTGCAGATATTTGATCTGCCGCGACTCTGTACAACTTCCTCGGCCACGACAGCACGGTCAGACAGTGGGAATGTGGCCTCTAAAAAGAGGCTGCATAAATACTACATTTTACCGCTACGGGCAAAGTGCATGCAGAGAACGGCTTTCGACCACCCCCCAACGATACAAAACGCCGCACAATTCACAGGTGTGGATCCAAACGTTACACCCACGACGCTGCGATTGGCAGTTCTGATCGCAAGGGAAGTAATCTAATTACCCGCCCTGCCACATATAATATATATATATATATATATATATATATATATATAATGTATAATGTAATATACAATAGATAGATAGATAGATATCTCTCTCTCTGTGACTCTGTCCGTCTGTCTGTCTGTCTATCTCTGTCTGTCTGTCTCTCTCTATATATATGTATATTATACACACACACTGTTTCAAAACACCAATGAACACTCCCACAGAGATCCAGCAACAGTTTTTGCAGGTGGCCTCTTACCAAAGAGATCTTTTACATGTAGATGTCTCCAACAATGTAACAGCCATCTGTATGTAACTTTCTGACGGAGAATACACCAGAACAAACCTGGGGTATGGCTGTGGTGGCTAAACCACAACAAACGGCATTGAAACAGCAGAAACTGACATGCCATTCAGTCAAGCAGCAAAAAAGTTGCCTAAAAATGAATAAAATAACACAAAGTGACAAATTCCAAACCAAAAAGGAAAGAAAAAGCACACAACCTACTAACTGGCTAACGGCAGCAAAAAGTTGTCTAAAAATGAATAAAATAAGACAAAGTGACAAATTCCAAAAACAAAAAGAAATAAATAAAAAAAGCACACAACCTACTAACTGGCTAACAGCAGTTATACCAAAAACACACACAACAAAAAAACAAACGAGATAAGTGAAAAACAACACCCAAGAAAAACTCACCACTACATAGACACGAGTCACTGCTGACAGCTAGCTCTGTGGCAACTGACTGAGTGAGATAGAGGCATACCCGCAAGAGGCTTCCATCACATCCTGGATTCAATAACAGTCCCCTACCAATGCCTAGATGGCTGAGATGCTGAAGCCCTTTATGCCAGTTCGTTACAGGCATCCAAGTAGACGAGGAACCGAAACTAGCATTATTATGAGATCTGGGAAAAAGGGGGGTGGGGGGTGGGGGGAGGGGAGGATGGAACCACAAAGTTAGACTCCTGTCACTGCTAGATCATGATCAGGATGATAATGATACTGCACAAAAATACAGTTACACGTAGACTTTTAGCTACGTAACACGTCACTGGTGTAACCTGCACTTCCTTCCAAGATCAGAGACAAAGCCATTGTTGTAATGCCGCTGACATAATCTGAGCAACACTCTGCCATTGGTCAGGCTTTTGTATCAATCACACAGTCACTGGGATGACGGAGGGGACAGCCTGGTGGTTACAGCCTTGAGTTCGTTATCTGATAACACAGGTTCAAGCCCACGCTGAGATGCCTATTTGTGGAGGATTTTTCCCCACCAGAGTTAACATCAGTATCAACTCCATTCCCTGAAAGTCCTTTGGATTACACTGTCAACACTGCAGTTTCATGTAATAAATGCATGCAGAACATTTTGTGCTCATTTTAAGACCTGTAACCACCTTTTGGAAGAGTAGGCCATTCAAGCAGAATGGATGACAAAAATGTGAGAAAAAAAAATGTATGCACACTAGTATCATGTTTAAACATCATCCCCAAAATGGAATGCGGCTATCTTAATGGTGGTTAAGCTGTCGCATATATATGCAAAAATCATGCACGCACAAACAAAAAGCACATGAGCATGCGTGTATACACACACACACACCACACACCACACACACACACCACACACACACACACACACACACCACACACACACCACAACACACACACCACAACACACACACACACACAACACACACACACCACACACACACACATTCTCTGGATGTGAAAGCTTTATAAATCTTCATCATTATTTCTCGTTTTCGATCGCCTAATATCACTTTGAGTAAGCAGACATTAAATTAAAGAAAGAACACACACCCTCCACTCAACATACACATTATATATATATAATATATATACTTGCACGCACACACAGAGAAAACATAAACATGTGCATCCCTCCCCCCCCCCCCACACACACACACAAAACACATGTGTGTGCACACACATACACACATACACCTTCCCCTCAACACACACATAAACTTGCACACACATACACACGCCACACACAACACACTCACTAACACACACACACAAACACACTCCCCCCCCCCCCCCCCCCCACCAACACACACACAGAAGCAGACCTTTACCTTGTAACCAGCTGTCATTGTAATACACAGCCGCCTTCTCCTTCTCCTGTGCTTCATTGTAATATTCGTTCTTCTCCTGTCCTTCAACGCAGTTTCCCCCCGTTCTTTGCCTCTCCCCTCCTCCTCTCTCTGCGGTGGACGATGCCCATGTAGGATTCTGCCTTGTTCCACAGCGCCCTCTCCGCCTCTTGGTGGTTCACGTAGTCTGCCATCATTTCCCCTCTGCTGGAAAAACAACAACACACGTTTCTCTGACTTATTATCATTTATTTATTTATCTATATCGAGGTTAATGGAATAAGCATTCATGAGCTTTTTTACATCCAGTCCCCATGTGTATGTCAGTTTTGCAAATGTCATCTGTTCCCACCGGCACACCGGTGGCCTACTCTTACGAAAAGCGGAACAGGATTTAAATATGTGCGTAAGATGTATTGCGTGTGTTTGCACACGGGGCCTCGGTTTACAGTCTCATCCGAAGGATTTCGGGGGGGACAGTGGAGTCCGCACATTTGTTAACTCCAGGAGAAAAATGTCCTTGACTGGGAATCAAATCTGGTTCTTCAAATTGCCAGCGCAATCTTCTGACCACTAGGTGACTTGAGTGACCATGCCAACCATCCCCCCCCCCCCCTAAAAAAGAAACACAACAAAAATACAAGTCAAACTGACATGAGTGAGCATGCAAAACCAAAACAAAACAACCCCCCCCAAACTAACAAACAAAGCAACCAACCCCAAGTTCTTTTGACTTGAGTGTGGGATAGCTCAGGGGTCAAAGCACTCGCTTTCCCAAGCTAAGGTTAAGCAGCATCGAGCGTGGCTACCAAGTGGATGGGTGACAGTTTGTGTGCCTCAGTTTAAGTACAGTCCCCCAGTTCACCCAGCTATAAATGAGTACCTGCCCTCTTCAGGGTCAGGGAAGGTAAAGCTGCGAGAGAGAGGAGGTGGGTGCCACCCTCAATATGCTGGCCCCTGGAGAAGCTGAGGTCTCTGACGCCTCACTCCCCTATGACCACATAGGTTATGGGACACCTTTACCTTACCTAAGCATGCAAAAACAAACAAAAAACCCCCACAAATTCTTTTGATTTGAGTAAGTATGCTAAAAACCTATGTCAAACTGACTTGGGTGGGCATGCATCCCCCCAAACCTTCCCCCCCCAAAAAAAACAAACAAACACCCAACAACAACAACGACCCCCACCCCCAACCCAAGTTCTTTTGACTCGGTGAGCAAGGAAAACAAAACCCACAAGTTCTTTTGACTCGAGTGAGTATGCAAAAAAAAAAAAAAAAAAAAAAATCCTCATCCCAAAACACAATACACAAGTTAATTTCCCCTGTGAGGATGTCAGAAGCCTGTCAGTATAGACCTTCTGGAAATTCTGTGCTTGAAATTTCCTCTTTTCTATCCCTCTCTTTTGTTTCTACCTTATTCCTTTTCTTCCTGTCACCTCCTTCTTGTCTGTTATTTTATTTTTTTTGCCCTCTTGATTCCTTCTTCTACCTTTTTTTTTTTTCCCAGAAAAAATCAATTAAAAGATAACAATTCTCTCCCACACTGAAGTCAGATGTGCTGGGCCTGACTTGTCAGGCACGTGACGGCAGCACAATGCAGTTTTTACTCATGTGACAGACAATTCAGTTGGTGTCTGAGCGTTCAATGATAATGATGCCAATCTGACTCGAGTGAGCATACAAAAAACCCGCAAGTTTATCAGACTTGGGTGAACATGCAACCCCCCCCCCCCCCCCCCCCCCGAAATTTATTTGACTTGAGTGTGCATAAAATGGATGCTTTTTTTCTGTGCATTAGGGACAATTCAATTCTGATCATTTTTTATTCCCCCTTTTGGGTTTTATCCTGCTGATGAAAGTGCTGAGAAAGATCAAACAATGCACACTAGAGACAGAGAAGTGGTTATGTACAGCTTCTGTCTGTTTTTGTGGTTGATTTTTCCTTTTTTTGTTGTTCATCTGCTAGAGCTCTTTGAGATTCTCCAATAGTGAAATTTTGTGTATGCGACCATTTTTGCCCACCAACATAAAGGTACACACATTCTGACAGTGGGGGTGTATACAGGGGGTATTTCTGCACCTGTAACCTGTCAAACACCGACGTGAATTACAGAATCTTTCAAATGCATATTTGGTCTTCTGCATATATGTATAATATATATATATATATATATATATATATATATAATATATATATATATATATATATATATATACATATATATCTATCTATCTATCTATCTATCTATCTATCTATCTATCTATCTATCTATATATCTATATAATATACACATATATATATATACATTTATATATATATACATATATATATATATACATACACACACACACACACACACACACACACACACACACACACACACACACACACACGCACAAAGAGAATGAAGGCACTGGCAGGTCTGCACTTGAAGTTGACCTGGAAGGTTGTAAAATTCCCTACCCTGAATTCACCAGATGCAGCCAAGATTCCACAGACTCACTTGACTACAGCATGTGTCACTTTCAGTGAGTTAGTGTTACGACAGCCAAGTGACACAAGAAAAGTTTCACATCTTCTGACCCTGTTGACATGCAGCACATCAGGAAGCAATACTGATGGCAAGCCACGCCCCTAAACCAGAAACACTACTTCTACTACTACTAACCTACACAAGCCCTCACCGTTAAAATCCACTAAATGTACAAGGTTTATGTAACAAGTAGTATTCATGACTAAGAGCACGCAGTGCGAAACGAGTGGATCTCGACTGACATCCAGCACTAGTGTAAGTAAGTGAACCTTTCTACTTCCTTGTAGTGTAGTGTAGTGCAGTGCCTGCCTCCCTGGCTGAGCAAGACTCTACGTGAATACAGGGATGTGGCCACTGTGCTCTCAGCTGCCACTTTCAGTTCCTTATGATACATGCTTTGGAAATCACTGTCTCCTTGGATGACTAGTAAAAAATGTGCATTCATGAATGAAAGTGAATCTGCCTTTTCCCAAATATTGCACAACAGCTTAAGGTGAAACTCGACAGTACACTGAGAGCGCTGTTCTCAGGACAAAGATGCTACTCATTTCAGGCAGTGAAACTCAACCAAGAAGGAAGGATGCAGAAGGAGAGAAAGCATACATGTATCTATTGTATTCAGTTTGAACAACCTCACAGTGACACTCCTCTGTAGCCTCATGAAATGTACTGTTGTGAAAATAAAGAAGTGTGTATCACTCACACACACACAAACACATAAACACACACACACACACACACACACACACACACACACACACACACACACACACACACACACACACACTTGATTGCATATATACTTCAACAGTCCTTCTCTTTCACTCACACAATTTCACTGTATTTCACTTGGCCTAAAATCACAAATCCGCTGGATACACACCTGCTAAACATCAACATGTGGTCAGTGTCCAGCAAAACAAAACAAACAAACAAAAAAAGCACCTACAGTCCTATACCTGCCACTACAATCTGATCCTTTTATAAGAAAGATCTTTTAAATTTCTTTGTATGCATACATGAAGATTGGACAGTTCTGTGTTTTTTTGTTTGTTTGTTTTTATTCAGTTTGTGTGCATACATTCAGGCAAGAAAGTTCTGGCTTTTTTGTTTAGGTTTTTTTTTTATAGTTTGTGTGAAAACATTAAGACAGGAAAGTTCAGGGGTTTTAAAAATTTAGTTTGTGTGCACATATGACGATAGGAAAGTCATGGTTTTGTTTTTTTGTTGTTTAGTTTGTTTGTTCACATAAAAGAAAGTCATAGTATGTATAAATCTACTGCTTGTGACCGACTTCACATTCTTTTGTTAAACTTTCATCAAAGCCACAAAAGCTATTTAAATAACACAATTTTCTGTGGTTTCCAAATATTCCTGATGCACACAGGGACACTAACAGGATGTCTCCACCACATACATCCCCTGTCATCTGTTCCTAAAATTAAAACTAAGTGACCCCTGAATGCGACCAATGTACAGTGACATACTACTACCTCACACTTTCCCTCAGGCAAAAGAAATGCACAGGGTCCCAAACATGCTGACTAATCTCTTCAGCTTAATATCCAATTAACTGTCACAATTCGGAAGTATTACGACTTGTCAAATTTACTTGGGTTTAACAGGTCTGTCGGTTCTTTCCTTCCCTTCATATACACATGCATACAATGATACATACATACATATATATATACAGGCATGCATGTATGTATGTTTTATACTTGTAAACATACAATACATACAATGATATATATTATATGTACTTGTATACATACATACATACATACATCATACACACACATCCCCCCTACATACATACACACACACACACACACACACACACACACACACACACACACACACACACACACACACACACACACACATACATACTGTGCATACACATAGTAATATGCATGCTGATGCGAGAGATCCCATTAAAGCATCTGATGTGTGGCCCAACAAAAAAGTTAAACAATCAACAATATTACATGAACTGGGGACTTAAGCAAAATGCTGATCTGGCATCTAATGGGTGGATACAGGTCTATCTATCTTTGGAGTTGTGATACCCAGTACACACACAGAAGGTTAGAACTGTTCAACTCATAGATCTTTGAGATGACTGAAACCCATCAAAAACTAGCTGCAGTTTGAAAATGGGCATATTTTTTAACACATTTACACAACATGGTTCAGTATAGTATAGTATAACACAGCAAAGCAGAGTATAGCAGGGAAGAGCATAGCACAAAACAGTATAGTATAATATAGTATAGTATAGTATAGTATAGTATAATATAGTATGGTATGGTATGGTATGGTATGGTATGGTATGGTATGGTATGGTATAGTATGGTATGGTATGGTATGGTATGGTATGGTATAGTATGGTATGGTATGGTATGGTATGGTATAGTATGGTATGGTATAGTATGGTATAGTATGGTGTGGTATACAGGTTAGTTTAGTACTTTCCATAGTTATGCTGCCTATTTACTTTAGGAAGAGAAACTGAGTAATACATATAGGGCTGCCTTAAAAAAAAAAAAAGTTTTGCAAAAGTACTGTATTATGTACCACTCACAGTTACAGCCAGTTTTTCTGCTTAAAATGTAAGAGCCCTTCCCTTCCTGGAAACAATACTTGTGTCACCACAAGTAAAGTGCAGCCGCACCCACTTCTTTTTCTGTCTCTGAGTAATAAATTTGCTTCCCTATGAGAGAGGTTTTTTTTTCTGTTTTGCCAGGGACAATGCTGGTGTCACTGATGGATTTTATAATGCATGCTAAAAATGTATGCACCTATCTATAGGCCTTGTTCCAGACATGCAGCCATTGTGTGCCAATGGGTACGGATTGACAAAATTGACAAAAACGCATCCACATTGGGACTGGCGGTTAAAAAAACCAAACCCTCATGAATGCTTATTCCATCATCCTTGATATAATGGGAAAAAATCATGTAGACTGGTGGTCTAGTGGTAACACATCTGCTCAGAAAGTAAGAAGTAACAGGATCCCCATTTCCTGTTACTTCTTACTTGGGTCCTGTATGCAACATGCATTATTAAGCACACGTAAAAGAACCCATGACAATAACAGAGTTGTGCTGGAAAAAATTTTATTTAAAAAAAGTCACTCTCATAGGGAAATAAACTTGCAAAAAGAAAAAAAGATAAAAAGGTAAAATGGTTTAATAATAAAACTAAAAACTAAAAAAGGGGTGGCATTGCATTTGTGGTGCTATAGTCTCCTAAGAAGGAGCAACCTGAATTTCATGCAGAGAAATCTGCTGTGACTGAAAGTGGTGTACAATACCATGTTATGCAAAACATTCTGCAATAACAATGGCCACAGCTGGTTTCATCTTCTACAGATGATGGATCCTACATATTTACAATGCATGTGAAAGATGTTATGTGCACCACTGCCCCACACTACAGGACCTTGGTTCATAACTAATAACCCCAGAGGAAAAATCCTCTAAACTGCAAGACTTGAACCCACTCTATTCTTACCATCAAATCCCCAGTCTGATCTACCACTACATTCTTACATGCCTCTAAGACGTAGACTCACAACACAAGTGCTAAGAAAATTTCACCCCCAAAAATATTGCAAAAATCAACCGTCCAATTTTTTCTAGAAGCAATGAGTTTTGACTTCATAAACACACCAGAATGAAGAGATTATTTGCTCAGTTTTTACTTCAGATGTGTATTGAAACTGAGGACAAAACCCCCCTGATATCTGAACAAAAGCTAGAAAACCATACACAGTTTGAAAATATAGACATGACCATATGCACCCTGTACTGTGTGTGTGTGTGTGTGTGTGTGTGTGTGTGTGTGTGTGTGTGTGTGTGTGTGTGTGTGTGTGTGTGTGTGTGTGTTTGTGTGTGTGTGTGTGTGTGTGCGTGTGTGTGTGTGCATGCATGTGTTTGTGTAGGGGTAAGGAGAGGGATGGCTTAGTCAAATTAGTGGTATAATGTTGCACTCATGATCTGTTGGTAACCAAAGATGCAAGTTCCTGTCTCCACTAAGGTGAAGCTATGATTTTTCAAGACCCCCCCCCCCCCCCCCCCCCAGTTAAGACTGACCAGTACTGACTCCACCCTCCCAAAAGTTCTCTGGAAGAGATAATCACTTAAGGTCCCATACATCTGTGAACACATGCAGAAAAGCTTGTTCACATGTGTACACTGCCTTCTGTGAATGAGTAGGCCAAGTATGGCCATGGCATGGATGACACAGCATACCCAGCATGCATCTAGAAAGGGATGGGCTCCACCTGGTTCAACTTTCCCATGACACTTGCTGACAAAATCCAGAGAAGCACACCCTGAGTGCTCAAGGAGTTAACTAGACATCAGGTCACTTTCTTCTGAGAGTCCCACCCCCACCCCCCAGGGCAAAAAAAGAGGAAAAATCAACTTGTTGTCTGGGAGATGAATGACGAAATCAGAGAAGAGTTGAAGAGTGAGGGGAGATAAAGCAAAAGGATCAAGGAAAAGAGGGGGGGGGGGGGGGGGGGGGGGAGGGGGGGGGGGGGGGGGGGGGGGGGGGGGGGGGAGGGGGGGGGGGGGGGGGGGGGGGGGGGGGGGGGGGGGGGGGGGGGGGGGGGGGGGGAGGGGGGGGGGGGGGGGGGGGGGGGGGGGGGGGGGGGGGGGGGGGGGGGGGGGGGGGGGGGGGGGGGGGGGGGGGGGGGGGGGGGGGGGGGGGGGGGGGGGAGATAAAGGGGAATCAATTCTCCCTACTATGCATAGGATTAGATCTAGGCTAAACTCTAGAGCGACATTTATGTTATAGCTATTTTTGTCAGGTTAAAGAATGTGCAATCTATAACTTCGATTTTGTGCTAACTTATAACCTTATTTTGTTAAGTATAAAAACCCCCAAGTTTGTTACTATAAAAAAAACAAAAAAACCCAACTACACGGGTGTCTTACCAAAAAAAAATGAAGAAAAAAAGTTTTCCAAGAGCATCAGGCACAGCCTACATTGCAGGCTAACAATGATAACTTGCGTGACTATTACGCAATCAACTTATTCTGGACATCATGAAATCGTCTGCTTTTCCCCCCTTTTCGACGAAGTCGCGATCTAACCCAATCTACCATACTGTATTACGTTTTCGAATACAACATTTCTCTCTTCCTACCTGTGTCCTCTTTCCGCTTGTAAGAAAGTTCAAAAAACATCATGCGCCAATCCGATCGTCAATAAATCCATCCTTGGCTCTCGTGCCATACTCAAGTTACGTGTACAGGCCTAGCCTAGTTTGCGTGGTGTCAAAGTCTCCAGTTCCTTGTTGACGGACCGAAGAAGATAAAAAAAACCCAACTCTCTTAGCTCTGGGAGTAAAAACAAAACTGCTCTAGAGGA
>CM060334.1:47796510-47801510 GCA_030674155.1 Stramonita haemastoma
CACAGCAGAATGTAAAAAGCGAGGAGACCAGTGCAGCGAACGCTAGGCTACAGACCAGGTTGCTGGGTTCAACCCACTTAGCTTCCCAATTCGGCAGGAGATTTCGGGTGTTAGTATTGTGATCAAGACATAGTCGCCCATCATCAGCTTGCTACGTGTATGTATGTATGTGTGTGAGATGCTGCTGCGCTATGCAGAGAGCGATCGATGGACTAGCCCCCTCTACACACACATCGCCGCAAGTTTTCGCCTCTCCAGATGTGACTGCTGCTAAAAATACGTTGGGTTGAAGACGAATTTAGCATCCCAGCGTGTTTGGGTAAGTGTGATGCTCTTTTTCTCTCTCTCTCCCTGTTTTTCTCTCTCTCTCTCTCTCTCCCTGTGTCTTTTTCTGCCTGTCTCTCCCTGTCTGTCTCTTTCTTTCTCTGTGTTAGTTTCAATTGATATCAGAAAACTGAAACCGCATCAGACTCAACCGGCGGAAAAAAGAAGATATAACAACAAAGCAGCAGTAGCAGGATCTTTGTATTTCCTCCCCTTTTAAACTGCTCTGTTTCCACATGATGATGTATCTGTGACGTCAGCAATGGTACTGACAGCTACACCAGTCGACGTACAAGTCAATATCCCCCACGTCAGTCAGTCAGTGCATGGCTTAAGAAGACATTCTGACAGCCTAATAAAGACACACACAGACCGGAGACTGAGCTAGGATGGCAGCACTAGCCTAGCAGCAGCTTCCAAATTTCGTTGCCAGTTACAGATTTTCTTCTGTTTGATTTTGTGTTGTTCTTGTTGTTGCACTCCTTTGGTTTCTTACGCATATCATGTGTACACTGAATGGCCCAGGCTGAAAGCTTTGTTAGTTATTGATGAAAGCTTAAGTGACAAGGCCAACAACATGAAGATGTTGTTATGCTTTAAAATGTTTTGTTGAGATTGTCTTCAGCCATGACAGACTCTAAGCATGTCAACGTGCACTCTGCACGGATGAAGACAAAATCCTCAGAAGCCGGATTATGGCTGTACTGTATTGTCCATATAGATCTACTGATATAGAGAGCAAGCTACTTGCTTGAAAAAAAAGTCAAGAATGCACACTCACACACTTCTCTTCTAAGCTAGTGTGTGTTTGGCAGTGACTCACTGGCGGGATGGGAGAGACACGGTGCATATTTTGGGGTGACACGGCAGATGTAAAACGAGCAACAACAACAACTAGGCTAAACTGCGTGGAGACAAAAGAACACGGTAGACCTAGGCTACAGCACATCTGTCTAGAAATGCGCATAGGAGATGTAGGCTATGCTTGACTGATGCCGGCATGCCGTGGTTGGTTACCTTTCCCCCCCTATACTTACTGGTGATACTTGGGGAGCTCTGTGTTGACCTTTCTGTAACCCTTGTATTTGTCTGTCCCAATTAGCGGTGATCGTCTGCAGAAAGGACGTAACCTTGGCACTGGTGTCTTGCCTGCAGTGGGATGAATCGTAACATTTCATCTTCTCTGTAATTCATCAATTCCTGTCGAGAATCGAACTTGTGACTTGGATTCTAGTTACAGAAAAAACCCCGATTTATTCGTAACACTATTGCACCCAAAGCCTTTTTTCTTTTCTTTTTTTTTGATGCTACCATAGATCTAGACCTTGATAACAAAAAGTGATTTTTTCTTTGGGGGCCAGTAATGTGCCAAGGAATCGTTTTCACTTCTGCTGTTGAAACTCAGCTTCGTGTCTATTGATATTTGCCTGCCTTACTGTGGTGAAATATTGGTGGATTCAGTGACAGTTGGCTGCCAGGTGTGGTTTCTGTCTGTGGCCAGCTAATCCTGTCCTCCAGCTCACCTCACTCCAAGTCTGGAAGAGGTTCGTAGCAACTACCGTTCTTTTGGTTGTTATTGTTGTTTGTGTGTTCCCCAGCTTAACACCCTGGGGGTCACCCAGAATATTGCACTCTTGACTCACTCATACCACCTGGGAATCACCGTGAGATAGAAAGAACACTGGATGAGAAGTTTGGGTGAATGGCTGTTTTCAAGTACCTCGCCATTTAGGCAGCCATATTCCGACTTTAGAGGAGTTCTTTTGGTTTTAACAACATTAAAAAAGTATTCTGAAATCCATACATGTTTATATAAATGTTATACAAAAGAGCAACAACAAGCCAAAAGCTTGTAGTGTGCTTATTAACGAGAACAGTATATATTCAACTTTTACATTAAACAGCTAGTAGATATGAATAATAACACTTTTTTTTTTTTTAGCCCAATCGAATTTTTGGAAAAGTAATTTCGCAACAATTTCTGCAAAAGTCATTGCACTTAGGCATATTCCAAAGAGACAAAGATAGTCCTTAACGAAATTTTGATGAAGTTGTTAAAACAAAACCCCAACTTTAATAACACAAAAAATAACAAAACCACAGTAGAAGGGAGAGAGAGACATGGGCCACTGGGAAATAAACAATCCATAGAATTCTCTCCCCCCCCCCCCCCCCCTTTAATTTTTTTTTTTTTTTTAGAAAGCAATTAGTAGAATTTAGAAGTTATCCTGGGTTTTGTTGTTGTTTCTTGTTTGGACATTGATGATCGACATTGTGGACGTTGAGAGGCAAACACCAGCACAATATCACTTAGATTCCTTTGCACCAGCCACTGAAAAAAAGATGTACAGGGGGAGTTGTTCCTCTTAAGATTCAGAATTTTTTTTTTCGTGTACACAAAGTACGGTTTTTACAGTGGAAAACTCTAACCTGTTTGATGATTCCCTTGAATTCTGGTGTAAACTGATGACTCACATGTATACACAGACACAGGCTCTCCATCCAAACCGAAGAATGCAATGGTGTTTTACACAGTATCTAAAAATAGCACACGCTGCAACGTTAGCAGGGGAAGCAATTAGTCTAGTCCTATTACAAACACACACACACACACACACACACACACACACACACACACACAGAGATTTATTTTTTTATTTTTTTATTCTTTTATATCGAGGATAACAGAATAAGCAATCATGTGCTTTTTTTCATCCGGTCACCGTGTGTATGCAGTTTTGTAAATCTTGTCATCTGTTCCCACCGGCACACGATGGCCTACTCTTACGAAAAGCGGAACAGGGTTTAACGTGTGCGCAAGATGTTCTGCGTGCGTTCGCACACGGGGCCTCGGTTTAAAGTCTCATCCGAGAGAGAGAGAGAGAGAGAGAGAGAGAGAGAGAGAGAGAGAGAGAGAGAGAGAGAGGAGAGCATACGTGCGTGCGTTTAGGGGGAGGGAGGGAGGGAGGAGATATGAACCATACAGACAGCTCAACAAGTCAGAGGAGTTTAGTAGGCCTAGCCTAGCTATCAGCAGGCACACGCCGTATGCTGTCAGTCACATGTGTAACAAAGGAGGGTCTGTCTGTCTGTGTGCCCTTCAGACTTCTGTGACCGCTGCCCTTGTTGGTAGCTGACACACTGCGGTATGGGTCTGTGTTGTTGACAGCATGGTTTTCCGCCAGGCAGACTTGGGACATGTCACAGCAGTATTGCCAGTCCTCCTCCCCCCACCTCCCCTCCATACCCCTTTGTCTATCAACAACCCCTCTCCCTATTCCCCTCTTTTTTTTCTTTTTTTCTTCCCCCCCCCCCATCTCCCCTCTTTGTGTGAATAGTCCTTCGGATGAGACTTTAAACCGAGGCCCCGTGTGCTAACGCACGCAGAACATCTTGCGCACACGTTAAATCCTGTTCCGCTTTTCGTAAGAGTAGGCCATCGTGTGCCGGTGGGAATAGATGACATTTACAAAACTGCATACACACGGGGACTGGATGTAAATAAAGCACAAGAGTGCTTATTCCATTATCCTCGATATAAAAGAATAAATAAATAGAATAAATGAATAAATAAATATTGAATATGTACAGTCTGTGTTTCATCATCTCATTCCCCTCCCTTACCTCCCGTCTTCAACCTTCTGGTATGTGACAGAGTGCATCTTTAGTGTATCTGTAGGGCTTCTGCGCTCTCTCTCTCTCTCTCTCTCTCTCTCTCTCTCTCTCTCTCACACACACACACACACACACACACACACACACACACACACACACACACACACACACACACACACAACACACACACACAGCATGAGAGAGAGAGAGAGAGAGGAGAGAGAGAGAGAGAGAGAGAGAGAGAGAGAGAGAGAGAGAGAGAGAGAGAGAGACAATGACAATGACAATGACAATGACAATGATTTATTGCGTTAGGTTTTTCAACCCATTCACAAAGGGTAGATGGGGGAGGGGACCGAAATCGAAAGATACAACAAAATTTCAACACTGTACAACATAAACGATTCTTCGCGATTGGTAACCGAAACGCGGTATTGTTTATAATAGTTTATGTGGATGTCACTGGCGATAACCGATGTCGTAGCAGGGACCGAGGAACTGTCACAGAGCGGCATTAGCGGTGTGGTTGTGCTGCTGGCTGGTCACTGGGCGTGTCCGGAAGATTTCCGTCTTCATTTGCTTCCTTTAATGACTGGAAGCCCCTGTCCATTGAGTCTGCAAATTGTTGAAAAAGTTCCATCAACATCCCGCGTGACACAGTGGTGCTGTTTCCTGATTCATCGATGGCATTCGTTTCCAGTGGTTCCGCGCTATGGCTGTTCTCTGTCGCATCTTCTGTAGAGCTGTGCTCCGTCAGTGTCACAGGCGGTATTGTTGGCGCCTCACTGCTCACAGTCATGACATCTTCATCCTCAATATCTTTGTCAGTGTCAGAGTCGCAACTCCAGTCCTCAAGCGCCAACTCGTGCGGTTGCACTGTCACTGACACTGGATCAACATCAGGCATGCATGACGGAGAGGAGACGGCTTGCCGTGTTGCACGTGCGGATTTAGCAGCGCAGCGAGGAGGGCCAGTGGGCGTGTCATCTTTGAACGTGTCCATGGCAATTTCATTTTCAGTGTTATAAAATAAACTTGGGGGCGTTGGGAGAAACAAATTC
>CM060334.1:47804010-47816004 GCA_030674155.1 Stramonita haemastoma
ATACTGACAGATCAAGTTTTCTAGTAAGGCTCTCCATCTCTCTCTCTCTTCTCTCTCTCTCTCTCTTCTCTCTCTCTCTCTCTCTCTCTCTCTCTCTCTCTCTCTCTCTCTCTCTCTCTCACATGACATGTAACGGACGCTTTACACTGATGTCGTGTCGCCTGTGACTTGGTGGAATGCCATCGTTGGCATGGCAACCTATACATGCATGTAGCTACCGTAGGGACCAAAGACATCGCTGTCTGATGGCCCTCTTCTGTAGGTATTGCAACTGGTAGGTGTAGTAGGCTGCTTAGACCTCTCTCTCTCTCTCTCTCTCTCTCTCTCTCTCTCTCTCTCTCTCTCTCTCTCTCTCTCTCTCTCTCTCTCTTCGGGGGGTCTTATTGCGAGCTGGAAAGGAGAAGGTGCGTGAAACAGTGCTCTGAGTTGTGTCGGAAATTTTGAGGGACTGAGGCCTGTAATCTTGAAGAATTTTTGCATGGTGGTGTGTGTGGTGTTAGTGTAAGCGAATGCGTGAAAAAAGAATCCAGAAGGTCAGTGGTTCTGGTATAATTAACAATTTTATCAAACATAAGAAACAATAAGAATTTTGAATCTGCTATAACCTTACCTGAGCTCACTTCCACAACTTGTTTGGCATGAAGGGAAAAACTTAGTGTGGTTTTCACGTGCAAGTTGTCAGCTGTACATCGACACCGTTCCCCTCCACACGCTTTTTTTTTTTTTTTTTTTTTTTTTTTTTTTTTTTTTTCCCCAAGCACGTGAGGGATGTTGACAATCTGGAGGCTGTAGTATTACTCCCGTTTGTTTGTAAACAAAACCTACGTCACCACAGGCACATGAAATAATGGCTGAGAGTGCTTCATACCGGCCTCAAGACATGTTACAAATGATTGACTGGAGATTAGCACAAATGCAGCAAGGCTTTGTTCTCCACTCAACAGGGATGAAAACAGAAATGAATGAAAGATTCTGTTCTCTAGAAAATAGCATTGGACGTTTCTGTTCAGAAATAGTAACAGTAAAAGAAATAGCTGTCTCCAACACAGAGGAGATTAAAGAACTTAAAGAGGACAATGGCAGTCTGTTCGAAAGAATCGAACAGCTGGAGAGAAAGCTGGAAACTATGGAGCAGGGCGTGAAAGCTTGCAACCTGAAGTTCATGAATGTACAAGAGAACACATGGGAAGATGAGTACACAACGATACAAACAATAAGCAATCTATTGAACGAACACTCACAGTCCTCAAGCTGGCATCCTGATGACATTGCCAGAGCCTTTCGGATTGGGAAGCAGAGGCGCTACAGCAGGAATCCTCGGCCCATCCTGGTGCAGCTACTGCGATGGTCTGACAAGATGGCTATTCTCAGTGACAGAGATCTTCGAGACAGTCTGCGACAAAGTGGTATCCGAGTGGCATCTGACATTACCTCACGACAGAGGGAGTTGGTAGATTTCTACAGAGATCAAGGCAAAATAGCTTATATTTACAATGGGAAACTGCAAGTGAGAGACAAAGAGCAATCTGCTCGATTCACAGACAATAGAGAATGGCGGTACAATTCATCAAGCTATCGAAGAAATGAAGAAAACTGGCCTCACCCTCCTCCAGCAAATTCAAGCAGGAACAGCAAGAACACAGGAGGCTTTCACACCAAAACACAGGCCTATAGAAACCACTACAACCAGGGATCCAGAAGTCAGCCAAGGGAACAAAGCATGAAGTATATGCAACAGTATGCTAAGAAAGAAGAGACAAGGCCATGGAATACTGTCAATGCATCACGGCATCTTCACCATCAAACATTAAACTATTCTGAAGGGGAGGAAGAATTGTCCAGTTACCACTCTGATGCAAGCCAGTTAGACGTCAGAGAGAATACAGATTATAGAAGACAGAAAAAAATGCATCCCAGAGAACTGGCCAGATATACCAGAGAAAGACATTCCCCTGTTCCAATAGTACCAGGCACTCGATCTTACAGTGAGGCGACTAAACAGCCAATACCACCAAGGCACAGAGCATCAGCAGAGAAGAGGATCGTCTGGATGAAGGAGAACCCCAGCAAATCCAACACTTCAAAACGTGCAGCCTCAGGGGTAACAAGGGAGGCCAACAGTCCTGGCAGTGATGAGCAGATTCCTGAGATACAGGTTATGTCATCCCATGAGGAAAAACATCTGGAAGATGCAGATCTCAGTGACCAGGATCTGAATTCCACTCAGATGAGGGAAAATGATCTGCAACCTGACTCTGTTGACCAGGCTGAAAATGATGAAAATGATGTGTACCAAGGTGTGGTGACAGAGAGAAGTGACAATCGCACCAGATTATTAGTACAAAGTGACATAACAAACGATGACAGGATGACTGTTTCAGGGGATACAAATGAAATAGGACGGGAAAACGACGACACTCACACTGACAATGCAATGTATGGAGAGGAAACCAGTGAAACAGACGTATCTGATGCAATGCACCCACAGACAGAACAGTGCAGATTAAACACCAGGAATATGAAGAATAACAAGATTGAAGACTCAGTGACAGAGGACATGACTAGACAGAGAGGGATGGGTGAAAATCAATCAGATGAGCAAAACAACGGAAGACTGGTGACAAGACAGGACATGCAGGGACTGGACAAAAGCGGAGCAGGTGTCAAACAAGAGACCTGCGTCCTAGAGGCACTGCCCCCAGTACAAGACATGGTAGCCTGACTAGTGGCAGACACCCCCAAAGATCCCACAGTCAGAGCAGTATTGTGGAATCATTTAACAAAGTCACACCAGGGGGCAAAACAAATACCACTGACAGGCCTATGTGTTCTAAAGCTCATGCAGCCAAGCAGACAGACACATGTAAATAGGGATTCGGCCAGGCCACAGCACCAAAGCAAACAATGGCAATTTCCCAGAAGAAGGATGTTACATATAATAATGATCAATCACAGACTACAGAGTCAGAAAACCATGCAGGGCATGCTGTACAAAGTGTAGATAAGTTGAAATTAAAATTTCTAAACTATAACGTTAATGGGTTATTACAGAAATTGGATAATGATCATTTTGTTAATTATTTACTCTCTTACGATTTTCTTTGTTTGACAGAAACTTTTATAAGAGATGAATTTGACTCACCTTTGTTTACAGATTACATCTCATTTACAGCAAAAGCGAAGAAGCTTTCTCGGCAGGGAAGATATTCTGGAGGGGTTATTGTATTGGTTAGAAAGTCATTTGAAGAGTATGTACAGTTAATTCCATTGAATATTGAAAATACTGTGGTTTTGAAATTAGATAAAGATTTATTATGTACAGATAAAGATATTATGTTTATTAGTTCTTATGTACCTCCCAGCGATTCTCCTTACTGGAAATCGCAGGAGGATGCTTATGGAATCGAATTGATAGAACAATGTATAATGGATCTGAATGAAATGTATAATGATTTTCATATTCTGTTGAATGGTGACATGAATGCAAGAACTGCCTCTGACAACATGTATTTCTCTGGAGATGCTACTGACTTTGATGAAATACCTATAAAAAATCACATATTTTCCAGAAAATCGCATGATAATCAAACCAACAACTTTGGCGTCTCAGTTGATTGACTTGTGCAATCTTTTTGAATGTGTTATTTTGAACGGTCTGAATGAACAGAGGTTTGATGATAGCTGTACTTTTATTGCCTCTTCTGGAGCAAGTACAGTGGACTATTTTATAGTTTCTTGTGATTTATTGCTATCCATGAGTTGTATATCACTTGTTGTTGAAAACTTAACAGACTCAGATCACTTACCTGTTGTTCTACAAGTAGAAAATAAGTTTAGTAATTTTGGTGTGGGACAAACAAATCAAAATGCAAGCATGGCACATGAAAAATGTATTTGGAAAGAAGAAAAAGAAAGAGAATTTACTGAAAGGTTACAAAGCAGTGAAATCCAGTGTAGAATGATAGAAGCAAATCAAAAGCTAGATACAGATGTTGATAGTGCTTTGGATGTGTTTGTGGAATGTCTGAAAGACTCGAGCCAGTGTATGTTTCAAATGATTTTTGCTAAGAAAAAGAGAAAGTCAGTATGGTTTGATGAAGAATGTTGCAACTTAAAAAAAGAAAGTCGGAAAAAATTAAGCCTGTATAGAAAATCTCGTAATGAAGAAGATAGAAAATTATATGTAGAAGCAAGGAAAAAATATAGAACTCTTCTAAAGACAAAGAAACAAGCATTCAGAAAATTACAAACAGATAACTTAGTAAAAGAAATGAATGATTCACCACAGTTTTGGAAACATTTGAGAAACATGGGATGTGGTGGTAAACCAAAAATAGATAATAAAATAAGCCTTGATGACTGGTTCAATCACTTTAAATCCTTGTATCAAAACAGTAATAAAACTGTAGCAGAAGAAATCAGTATTGAAAATGAGCTTTCAGAAGAACTTGATCATGACCTAAATCAAAGTATTCGTGAAGAAGAAGTTATGCGTGCCATTTCTAAGCTTAAGAGAGGAAAAGCATCTGGCATTGATGACATTTCCGCGGAAATGTTGAAAGCTGGTGGAAATATTGTTCTTAATTTTTTAACAAAACTGTTTAATAATATATTCAACCAAGGCATTTATCCTCAACAGTGGTCTAAAGCTATAATAATTCCAATCTTCAAAAAAGGAGACCCTGATAATGTTGACAATTATAGAGGTGTATCTTTATTAAGCATAATTTCTAAGTGCTATACTACAATCCTAAATAATAGACTATATACCTGGTTAGAAACTAACGATTTAATTTCAGACAAACAAGCAGGATTTCGGAAAAAGCATTCTACAGTAGATCACATTTTTACTCTATATGCTTCAGTTCAGAAATGTTTAAGTAAAAAAGGTAGGAAGTTGTATGTAGCCTTTGTAGATTTTAGAAAGGCTTTTGACTCAGTGCAACATGATAAACTTATAGAGTGCTTGCATAGTCAGGGTGTTAAAGGAAAATTTCTCGCTTCTCTTGCAGCAATGTACAATTCACTGCTATCATGTGTTCGTTCAAAATCTCAGCTTACTGAGTTGTTTGAATGTCCAACTGGAGTAAGACAGGGCTGTGTTTTGAGCCCTACTTTATTTTCAATGTTCATAAATCAATTAGCTAATGATGTTGAGGAAAAGGGCAAACATGGTATTCAGATGTTGCCTAATATTGCAGAACTGCTTATTCTGTTGTTTGCAGATGATGTGGCTTTGCTGTCAACCACACCCCAGAGGCCTTCAAACTCAGTTAGATATCTTACATATGTGTTGTGATAAATTGAAATTATGCGTAAACAATGATAAGACAAAAATCATGGTATTTAGGAAAGGAGGGTTTTTGGGTCAACAGGAAAAGTGGTTTTATAATGGTAAGCAGATAGAAGTAGTCAACAGTTATTCTTATTTGGGGTTTAATTTTACCACTAAGATTAGTGTTAAAAGGGGTACAGATCATTTAGTAACTAAAGGAAAGAAAGCTGTTATGCAAATACACAGAGTTTTTCACAGATACAAGGAAATGACAGCGAGTGTATTCTTTAAAATTTTTGACATAAAAATCCAACCAATTTTGTTATATGCATCTGAGGTATGGGGCATTAATAGACTCGACCACATTGAAAAAGTGCACTTAATGGCCTGTAAAAGATTCTTAGGTGTCCCAGTGAAGACACCAAATAAGATGGTTTATGGAGAATTAGCAAGATTCCCGTTATACATAAATTCATATGTTGCTTGTGTAAGATACTGGCTAAAATTAGTCCAAATGGACCATGAAAGATTGCCCTATAGAGCATATATTATGTTATTTGATTTGGACAGATGTGGTAAAAGTTGTTGGGTTTCAAATGTGAGAGAGATTCTGTGTGAGGCTGGTTATGGTATTGTTTGGTTACAGCAAGGAGTAGGAGATGCTAAAATATTTTTGAGAGCATTTAAACAAAGACTTGTTGACTGGTTTGTTCAAGAATGGAATGGAACTATACATGAGCGAGAAAGATATCAGTTATATAATTCATATAAAACAATTTTTGAAAGAGAAAAATATGTAAATGACATGGATATTTATTGTTTCCGTGTTGCTGTTACCCACTAAGATTTGGTGTACTTCCAATCAATAATAACATTCATAGATACAGTGAATCTGCTCAGAATAGAAATTGTGCCTTTTGTAATAATCAAGTTGAAAATGAACACCATTTTGTTTGACTGCAGCATTTACAATGACCTTAGAGTTAAATTTTGAAGGAGTCATCAGAGGCATCTCTTTGTGTTTTGCTTAAATCATCAAATGTAAATCACAGGCATAATGTATCCAGATATGTTTTTCATGCAGTTAATAGAAGGAAGAAGATACTTGGTTTATAATGATAGACAGCTTGAACATGTCTTTTGGTGTTTGGTATGCAAAGTACAATGGTAGGACACACTTTGGGTTTTGTGTGTGTGTGTGTGTGTGTGTTTTTTTTTTTTTTTTTTTTTTTTTTTTTTTTTTTTTTTTTTTTTGTTTTGTTTTTTTGTTTGTTTGTTTTTTAAGGGAAGCAAGTGGATGTACAAGATGAAATTTCCCCTGGACTTACCTCCCCTCCCTATTGCTTTTACTTTCTATAAAGATCAGTGGACTAATGAAGATTTTGTAGTACAGCTTTATTTTGAGAGTTGGACATTGTTGGCATATGATTAATATGAAAATGATATCATGTGATTGTTTTGTATAAGAATGCTGCAAAGGTGTAGATTTTGTGTTTGGTTTGTGTGAGCATGGGCTTGATAGGGTTGTTTTGAGGAGGAGAAAAAGATGATGTACCTCATGAGTCATGGACTCAATCCCTCTTGATTCATGCTGATTTTGGGTCATTGTTAATGTAGTGAGTGGCAGGCACATTACCATGGACAGTCTCACACAAGGAGAGTTGGAGGTGTTTATGTATATTTAAGTGTAAATTCATGATTGACTATGGGTGTTTGAAATGTTTCACATGTGTAGATATTTCATTTCTTTCACCTCCCCTGTGTTTTGTGGCCAAAGGCCAACTACTATTAAACCTTTTCAGTGCTGCAGTGTTTTCATTTTTCAGTACTATAGTATGTGGGAGATTTTCCCTTGTTTTCATATGTTATTGTTATAGTAAGTGTAAAATGTACTCATGCTTTCAGTTTTCATTGCCATAGTATGTGTGAAATTTACCCATTTCCCCACTTTGTATTGCTATAGTAGGGTGTGAATTTTGTCCATGTTTTTCATTCTAACATTGTTATAGTATGTGTAAAATTTACTCATGATTTTATTTTTCGCTGCTATAGTATGTGTGAATTTTATCCATGTTATCATTCTACATTGCTATAGGGCCTAGTATGTGTCCCTTTTTTTTTTTTTTTTTTTTTTTTTTTTTTTTTTTTTTTTTTTTTTTTCCCCTCAAGGGAAGCAAGTGGATGTACAGGATGAAATTTGATCCTGGACTTATCTCCCCTCCCCATTGCTTTTATTTTGAAAGGGAAAAAAACAAAAAAAATATGGGATTAATGAAGATGTTGTAGTACAGCTTTATTTTGAGAGTTGGACATTGTTGGCATATGATTACTATGAAAATGATATAGTGTGATTGTTTTGTGTAAGGATGCTGCCAAAGGTGTAGATTTTGTGTTTGGTTTGTGTGAGCATGGGTTTGATAGGGTTGTTTTGAGGAGAAGAAAAAGATGATGTACCTCATGAGTCATGGACTCAATCCCTCTTGATTCATGCTGATTTTGGGTCATTGTCAATGTAGTGAGTGGCAGGCACATTACCATGGACAGTCTTACACAAGGAGAGTTAGAGATGTTTATGTACATATAAGTGAAAATTCATGATTGACTATGAGGTGTTGAAATGTTTCACATGTGTAGATATTTCCTTTCCTGCACCTCCCCCCCCCCTTTCACTTGGTGTTTTGTGGCCTAAGGCCAACTACTATTAAACCTTTTCAGTGCTGCAGGTTTCAATTTTTCAGTACTATAGTATGTGAGAAATTTTCCCTTGTTTTCATATGTTATTGTTTATAGTAATGTAAAATGTAACTCATGCTTTCAGTTTTCATTGCCATAGATGTGTGAGATTTACCATTACCCATTTGCTTGCTATAGTAGGGTGAATTTTGTCCATGTTTTATTCTACATTTTTTTAGTATGTGTAAAATTTACTCATGCTTTCATTTTTCATTGTTATAGGATGTGTGAATTTATCCATGTATCATTCTAAAATTGCTATAGTATGGGGGTTTTTTTTGTTTGTTGTTTGTTTGTTGTTGTTTTTTTTTTTCCATTATAGTATCTGTGAAATTTTTCCATACTTTCAACATTGATTGCTATAGTATATGTGAATTTTTCAATGCTTTCAGTCTTCATTGCCATAGAATATGTGAAATTCATTCATGCTCCCAATATTTTGTATAGTTTGTGTGAAATATATTAATGATTTTATTTTTTATCGCTATAGTAATGGTGGGAATTTATCAATGCTTTCTATTGCATTGTTATAGTATTTGGTGAATTGTACCCACAATCTCTTTTTTTTTTCTTTTTTTTTCACTGCTATAATAGGCGTGAAATTTTAGACATGCTTTTCTTTTTCTATCGCTATAGTTTGTGTGGAAATTTATCAATGGTTTTGTATTTTATTGCTGTAGGAGGTGGGAAATATATCCAGGGTTGATTTATGATTGTCCACAGTTTTGTGGAAAATCTATCCATGCTTTCATTTTCTCACTGCCATACTATGTTTGAAATGTATCCATGCTTTCATTTTGCATTTACACTCACACCCCTGCCCCCCTCATTTGGTGTATTGTGGTCCAAGGCCAAAGTACCATTAAACCATTTCAGTGTTCAGTGTTTCAGTGTTCTCTCTCTCTTCTCTCTCTCTCCATTTTTGATTGCACCAGTTTAAAAAAAAAAGTTGCATGAGGATATTTCCAAGCTCTCTAGATACTGATTGCTTACATCGTTTCTTCATTGTGCATCATAACTATTTCCGTTTTTATTCTTTCTGTTTCATGAAACAGAGAGTGTGATCCGTTTTAAAGTAATTTTCATTTTATTCTTATAAGTTTTTTATTTATTCTTATAATTTATGAAAACTTTTGTTTTAAACCCAATTTTCTTTTTTATTTTTTTTTCAAAAAAATTGTAAAAAAAGTTAAAATTTTTTTTTTAATAATGCCATTTCAAACTAAATTAAAGGGGTTTAAATAGTTGGGAATTTTCTTACAATCTTTTAATACCTGAATTGTTTCTTCAATAGGACCCGATTTTAACCTCGTCAATTTCGAAATTACCCCCATTTCAGAAAAAATTTTTCATCTCTCTCTTCTCTTTGTTTTCCCCCCCCCTCTCCCCTTCTCTCCTTTTGAAAACCCTATTGGTAGAACATTGCGGGGAAATTGACAACCCGGGTGAGTCCGGTTTTTGAGATTTTCTTGGTTTTAAAATCAGTTTGCTCATTCCCCCAAAAATCTTGGAGAGCTTTAAACCGAGGCCCTTTGTGTAAGCCGCAGACATCTTGCACAACGTTAATTTTGTCTCGCTTTTCTAAGAGCAGCATTTTGTCCGGTGGGACAATACATTTAAAAAACTGCATAACACGGGATTTTAAAAACGAAAAGAGGTTATTTTTATTGATAAAAAAAATCAACCCCAAAATCAATCAATCTCCCCTTTTCTCTCTCTTTAAAACACACCCACACAAAAACACACACCCACACACACACACCCAACAACACACACACACACACAAAAAAAACCATTTTTTTTTTTTTCATTTTAAAATATAAATTTTATATGCTGTATGAAAAAGAAAAGCACGAAAAAAGAAAAAGGAGGGGAAAAAAAGCCAGCAAAGGAAAATGACACGAAATACGATTCACGTGAATTGCATTATCAATACATGAAAAAAAGATCCAGTCCATAACACACACACACAAACACACACACCAAAAAACACACACAAACACAACACACACACACACACAAAGGACACACACACCACTACAGAGTGAAAACCACACAAAGTGACCAAAACACAAACAAAACACCCCACTCACGCACACCCACACACACACACCACACAACACACACACACACACACACAAAAACCCACACAAACACATCCACATCAAGAAATGTTTTCCGGGGAACACTATTACGTTGTGTGTAGCTTTTATAAAATTCGCCATGAACTTGCTGTTCAAATGGGCTTGTTCAATCTAGCTCACTATTACTCATAAACGTGTACCACTGTCTTCGTCTTTTTTTATAAAACATGCCATCATGTAGATAATTGCACACAGGAGGGGAGGAAGATTTTTTTTATTTTTTTATCGTGCTTTTTCACGTCCACCCCCTGTGTATGCATTATGTAAAAACTTTCCCAAAATGGCACACAATGGCCTACTCTTTCAAAAAACGGAAAGGTTTAAATTGCGAAAAAAATTTTTTTGGGGGTTTTTTTTGAGGCCAGGCAGACCTCCTCAGTTAACAACTTCTACGGCCCCGACACCTGGCACCCCCAACAATAAGGGAACAAAGAGAGAGAGAGAGAGGAAGAAAGAAAGAGAGAGAGAGAGGGGGAGAGAAGAGAGAGAAGAGAGAGAGGGGGACACAGAGAGAGAGAGAGGGGGAAAAGAGAGAGAGAAGAAAGGGGAAAGGAGAGAAGAGAGAGAGAAGGGGAGAGAGGGGGGACAGAGAGAAAGAGAGAGAGAGAGAGAGAGAGAGAAAGAGAGAGAAGAGAAAAGGAGAGAGAGAGTCCATCGTTTTTTTTATTCTCGCTCTCCCCTAGTGTGCCTTGTACAATACCTATTAACAAATAAAAATAACAATGAGAAAAAAGACAAAAGATGACAAACACAAAGGGCTGTTATGATAATACTCCAAAGGAAAGGGCACAAGCGAGGTGTGTGCGTGTTCACCGCGCCCCCACACCACACCACAACCGCGCGCGCATGTGTCATGATTTTGTGAATAGGTGGAGACAGGCTTTTTTATACGTCACGTAATTTTATCCCTTTTTTTTTGTTTTTTTGCTCCTATTGTTTCGTTTCACCTGATTAAAAGCAATTATCTTCCTTTTTGAGTGGTGTTTGAAAAGTGTTTAAAGTAAAAATTTCCCCCACATCCCTCAGTTCTCAAAAAAAAAAAAAAAAACCCCCCCCCCTCCCCCCCCCAAAACAACAAAAAAACAAACAAAAACACAAAAAATGACCCCCCCCCCAAACCCAAAATACCCCCTCCCCAAAAAACAACAACAACAGAAAAAACCCAAAAAACCCCCAAAATATTAAGTTGCCCAGCAACATCTTTTGGGCACACCATTAAAATTTATTCAAATTTATTTACTACAAGCAAAAAAGACATACACAAAAAGACTATCGACTCCCACCAATGACTGCAGTCAACCCCCCCCCACACTTACTTTTAAACCCCCCCCCCCCTTTATATGCTCTTTTTTCATAAAAAAGAAAGTGGTACAAGTAAACTTACACGTCATGGCTTCTTCCCCCTTTTTTTTTTTTATTATTATTTTTTTTACTATAGAGTTTTGAATTTATATTTGTAGCAGAATGATTAATAGCAATGCGTTTTGAAAATATCCACTTGAAACTGAACAGAAAGCACTACCCTATTTTCAAAAGTAACTGTATGTTTAACACTGCCATAAAAATTTGAAGTTTTTTCACTTGAGCACACTATTAAGCCGTTGGGGTTTGTTCTCACAAGCTAACCATGTTTTTCAGATTTTGGGGGGTTTTTTTTCCTAAAAAATAGCTATTTAAACCCAAAAAATCAACGACTTGTGAGATAAATTACAATTTTATTAAAAAAAGCAACAATGAAAAGCAAGTTTAGGTAGGGTCATAAAACATTTCCCCGATGTTTTGACTCTGAACTAACGTGTGCTGTAATTGTTGTGATTGTGAAGTTATCACAACACAAGGAGG
>CM060334.1:47816104-47818604 GCA_030674155.1 Stramonita haemastoma
AAAAAAGAAAAACCCCAAAAAAAACCCCAGGAGGGCGGCGTTTACTGCCTGCCAAATCGGACAGCAGCTTGGCAGCGTCGACATGTCGTCCAGCCCGACCCTTAACCCCAAGAAGACGCTGTCGCGCCAGAAGGTGTTTTACCAGGGCCGCGGCCAGATGCCCAGCAAGCACCACAGAGCCCAGGAAAAAGAGCCAGGATCGGGGCAGAGAGGCGGCCAACACAGGGCCGACATAAGGAGGGGGGCAATCAGCCAGAGACAGGAAGAAGGATCCCTCCAGGCCCCAAGGGGCAGCCAGACACAACCAGAGACAAGAAAAACCGGTCCGTTCAGGCCGACAGGGGGCAGCAGACTCGGCCAGAGACAAGAAAACGGGTCCGTTCAGGTCCCCAGGCGCAGCAGACACAGCCAGAGACAAAAAAAACGGTCGTTCAGGTCCGCACGAACCAGCTCCACCGCCTCGGACAAGTTTGAAGACGCGCTGGAATACCTGCCCGAGGACTGGGCCCCGGCCAAACCCAAGAGCGAGGAAGAGAGGGAAACCGGCAGCGCCCAGCGCCAACTATGAAGACGCCTGGGATTTAAAACCCTCGCCTGGAGGCCAAGCTGAGCAGTCTGAGGCTGATGCACCCCGGCCCCGAGCCTGGAGCAGGCAGCAGCTGTTGTGAAGGAAGGCAACTACCTGGAGCCCTGGGACTCCTCCCGCCAAACAGCAGGAGCTGGAGCACAAGCTCCACCAGGCCACCAAGGGGCGAGATGGGAGTGGAGGTCGTGGGGGGTGGAGGTCGTGGAGGTGAAGGTCGTGGAATCGGAGGTCGTGGGGCGGAGGACAGTCTGGTGTCCTCACTTGCGCAGTCTTTCGGAGAGAGCAGCGGAAAGGTGGCTGTGATGTGAGGAGGAGTGCGTCAGAAGTGTGTCAGTGGTAACGTAGTTATGTTTGTTTGTGCTGATGATACTCGGCTTCAGTGCGTTGATACTCTTGAAAAAAACTTGCCTTCCCTCCTGGACAAACATGGCCCATTGCCTTCAAGATATTCAAAACTGGATGACTCTGAACAAGTTACAGCTAAATGTCAATAAAACCAAAGCTAAGCTCATAGGGGCTGAACATAAACTATCCTCCATCACAATGCCTTCAATAGAAATTGGTAGTATATCAGTTCCTTTGTCCAGCTCTGTGAAGTATTTAGGTGTAGTTCTTGACAACACATTCTCTATTAAAAAAAAAATCCTCACCCAGACATGCCAGTCCTACTATTATCAATTTCAGCACATAAGTGCAATTCGCAAATATCTGTCCACTGATGCAACATCCAAGCTTGTCACATCTCTCATTCTTTCACGTTTAGACGACTGTAAATCTCTTTTGGCTGGTCAACCAGAATCATCTCTCCACTCCCTTCAGTGTATACAAAACTCTGCAGCTGGACTAGTCTTAAGAGACAAAAAATTGTGAACACATCACTCATCTTTTGCGATCTCATCACTGGCTGCCTGTCTCACAAAGAGTGAGGTATAAGATTAATACCCTGTGTTTCAAATGTCTCCACACATCTGCACCCTCCTATCCCTGTAACTGCCTTCACCTGTGCACTCCATCCCGTTCCCTTTGTTCAGCCGCAGACACTATGCTCTTCAGAACACCTGAATTCAAACAAACCACTGTCCAGCTGACGCTCTTTCTCTGTTTCTGGTCCATCCACCTGGAAAGACCTTCTTCTCTCACTTTGCCAAAATCCTACATTTGACACTGTCAAAGTTCCAAATCCAGCCTTGAAAAGTACTTATTTCATACCTGTCTTCCCCTCATGTCTTTTTCTATTTTTCAATCAGCCACCTTCATCCCCACCACCCTACCCAAAAGTCCTTCGGATGAGACTTTAAACCGAGGCCCCGTGTGCGAACGCACGCAAAACATCTTGCGCACACGTTAAATCCTGTTCCACTTTTCGTAAGAGTAGGCCATCGTGTGCCGGTGGGAACAGATGACAATATTTACCAAAACTGCATACACACGGGGACCAGATGAAAAAAAGCACATGATTGCTTATTCTGTTATCCTCGATATAGAAGAATAAATAAATAAATAAATATGGTGTGTGTGTGTGTATGAATTTGATGTATGTTAATTCTAATATTTTGTGGACGGTTGAATGTGTGTAAATGATTTGAATGCAAGCGCTTTGATTTGTTTGCTCTACAAGATTTAGCACTATATAAATACCATACATTATTATTTTTTATTATCATTAACTATGTTTGGAGGTCGTGTTTTATGAAAGTATGCTTTTTTTTCCTGTTTATCTTATTGTGAAATTTTTTCAGAAACAATGCAGTAGACATTGATGGATTGTGGTCATGTAATGTATGGAAGTGTCTAATTTCATTTTAAATGATATGATGGAAGTGCAATGTTCCTTAGTTTGTATGGCATCAAAGATAGGACAGGAATGAGTTTACTGTGTTTGTCCTTTTCAGCTTATAATATCATGGTATGTTT
>CM060334.1:47821104-47836104 GCA_030674155.1 Stramonita haemastoma
TAGATTGTCCTAGTGCTCTGAAAAAAACATTTTCTCCTGATACTGTGGGCACAAGTGAAGAAAAGCTTGGACCCTCTGAAGAAGATACATGAATATTACCGGTGAAGGTTCTTCACAGCTCAGTGTACCATAACAATTCTGCTGACAAACTTCAAAGTAACAAATGTGGACAGCTAAGTAGTGGCTGTAACATTAACCTCTTGACCTGATCGTAGCTGGGGGCAGTGGTGTGTATGTTCAAGGGGATTTTTCTGTAGGATTTAACATTGGTAACATCACCTCCACTTCCTTCAGAGTCCTTTGATTTAGACTGTAAACTGGATCTTGTGTGCTTGTGTGCGAATGTATGCACAGCATCTTACACAATTGTGTGGCAGTGGTGACTGATAACAAAATTTACAAAACTGCATACACATGGAAACTGGATGTAAAAAAGCACATGAGTGATTATTCCATTATCCTCGAAATAAAAGAATAAATAAATAAACAAATAAATAAAACATTTAAAATACACAGTAAAATCCTGTTAGCTGTTTGTAAATGGGTAGGTCAGCTATGGCCAGTGGTGTGGATGATTCAGATATACCTCACATGCACCCTTGCTGTCTGAAGAGGGAAAGGCGTTGTCAACTTGACCAAGACACACTGTGTGAAAAAAAGTCAGCGCAGTGGCCCATTGACTTCTTAAGGAGTTTATAGGAGAAGCTAGGTTGTGCCCATGTGAGGTAGAACCTTTTACTGAATATTTATTTATTTATTCTTTTATTTCAAGGATAGTGGAATAAGCACTCGTGTGCTTTTTTACATCCAGTCCCCATGTGTATGCAGTTTTGTAAATTTTTTCATCAGTTCTCACCGGCACACAATGGCCTACTCTTCCGAAAAGGGGAACAGGTTTTAACATATGTGTAAGATGTTTTGCATGCGTTCACATAGGAGACCTCGCTTTATAGTCTCATCCAAAGAACTTGGGGGGGGGGGGGGGGGGGGTGGAGATCGGCACTGATGTTAACTCCAAAGGAAAACTTAAATGGGATTTATACCCTGGTCAGCAGATTATGAGCGCATCACTCAGACCACCAGGCTATCCCATCCCCCTTTGAACGGGAAGGAAGAAGTATTGCCTGAAGCACCCTCCATTCTAATGTCCCACACAGTGTGGCCTGCTGTGGATGCTATGGTTAAGACCGTTTGACTGTAATCCCCTGGGTCCATGAAGTCGCAGGTTTATATCTGGTGAATTAAGACTGGGGATTTTTATAATATCCTGGGTCAACTTCAAGTGCAAACCTGCCAGTGCCTTAATTTCTTTTGTGTATATGTACGCACATGCAGAAGATCAAATATGTATGTGAAAAATCCCATAAATAATGTCAGCGTTCTGCGGGTTATGGAAATACAAACATACCCAGCATGCAACCTGTACAGTGAAATGAGCTGCTCTGAAGTTGGAATGTGTCAGCTGAGGCCAGCAGGCAGACCTACAAAATTGCAAGCACAGGAGAAGACCACAGAGAGAGAGAGAGAGAGAGGAGAGAGAGAGAGAGAGAGAGAGAGAGAGAGTTACCTGTGTTGTCAGTGTAGAAGCAGTGAAGGTTAAAAAAAAAATTGAATTGCTTTAAACACTTGCTGCATTGATATTGGAACTAGGAGAAAGCTTTGATGCCGTTGTTTTTGTGGCACCTTTCAGGTGGTACCATGGCAGCATATCGAGGACAGACACAGAGAATTTGCTGCGGGTGTGTAAAGATGGAAGCTATTTGGTGCGGGACAGTTCCGATCGCTGCCACTACACTTTGTCCATCAAGTAAGTGACTTTTTGAGATCGTCATGGGGTGAGTGATTTATGCACTGTGTTGTAGTGCTGTATTATGTAACTGTAACGGGTCCTACACGGGAATTATCTAAGTCGCCACTCTAATTCCCGTTCCGCCTAATTCGGTACCGGAAATTTAGAGTCCTAGAATAATTCCTATTTTCTTCAGTAACCCTAAAGAAGAGTAGGGCTCAGCTACTTATGGGCCGGGGAGTGATAAAGGGGGGATAGAAAAGAGGATAGTAGAAAAATAGGGGAAAAGAAAATATAGAAGAGGTAGGAAAGTAGGTGAAGTGAAATTAATTAACCTCAACTCACTCAGCAGCCACACTGAACACACTGAACGTGACGAATAACACCATTCATTCAATGCGACTCCAGACCGAGCGAATTGGGTTTACAACATATATTCCACAACACAACCTACAACACTACCACATTACACAAAACACCAATGACTAACTGTACTACAAGTACAATTAAGAAAAAACAAAAAATATATTCTGTTCAGTCAAATACCAAATCAAGAATCAGTGATCATTCTCAGATCAAGACCATTAATAAAAACAACAATGGTAAGAGTGGAGATTTTTTTTTTTTTTTTTTAAACATTTTTATTCAGTTTTGCATGTTTTATATCAAAGAAATAAAATGACATGGTACATGAAATAATATGTAAGATATTATTGGATAACCAAAATACAACAGAACATAATCATTATCTTGCAAAAATTATATCACTATCAATCAAAAAAGAAAAGGAACAGTAATAATTATATTATTCAAAATAGAGTAAGGACATTGATAGATAAACATTTGAATCCCGCACACAGACATATAAAATTAATGTAAAAAAAAATAATAAATAAAATTAAAATAAATAAATAATTTTTTTTAAAATAATAAAAATAATGAATAAAGAAAAGTCAGAATACTAAATAAAAACTAAGGGGAAAAAAAATAGAAAAGAAAAGTAGAATGCTAATAGCAAACAAACTTAACGTGCAAGTGATGTTATCAAGTCCAGATAAACTTGTGTAGAGTGTCTCTCAAGGCAAGTGATTTTTTCCCCCTATTCTTCCAAGGGGATGTCTCCTATCATGTTGTGTCATCATTAACAGCTGCTCCGACAACTCTGTAAGTTGTAGTTTTAATCTGTTTCAATGAAATTTTTATAAGAATGCCATGCTGTGTGGAATTTTGCGGATTTTAGGTTAATAAACGCGATATATTTTTCGATTTCATATAGTAAGAGTGGAGATTTAACGATGGGGCAAAGCAGGTGTGACAGGGGAAAAAACGATGTTCCTGTAATCAAAAGAACATACAATGTAAAAAACATCACCACAAAACAATCCATCACTGAGCTTGTTTACAACACTAAGCTCAATTACCAAAGGTACTTTCACCCTATCCAGTTTGCCATTCTCGTGAAAATTAAATATTCTCAGAACAATCTAACATCACCTCTAAAATTATTACATAATTTTAGTAGTTAGTTTTACACATGTTTCATTTACTTTAGGACAGATGATGGTCCATCCTATGAAACTGTGCAAGCATCCCAACATGCCTCATTTACTTTAGGACAGATGAGGGTCCATCCTATGAAACTGTGCAAGCATCCCAACATGTCTCATTTACTTTAGGACAGATGATGGTCCATCCTATGAAACTGTGCAAGCATCCCAACATGTCTCATTTACTTTAGGACAGATGATGGTCCATCCTATAAAACTGTGCCAACACTAATAAAAAGGACTAATTTATTTTAAATAAATGTCCACAATGACATTCCAATGCCATTACACCTGTTTTAAAATTGCTACATGATTTATTATAAATAAATCACAAATCTTAGCAAATAAAATTATTTTGAAAATTAAGTAGGCTTTCACACCCATACATTTGTAGTGTAAAGTCACACTAGAATATTTCCAGCATTTTAATAATAGCTGCACAATATTCTACCAACAATTAATCTTACAACAAGGACCATGACGCGCCAAAAATTACCCCACGCTTCCTTTGTTCGCTTCCTTTGTTCGAAGCGATCACTTATGTTCACTGTTAATTCACAGGTTGAAAGCCTGTGAAATTAAATCAAACATATAGATTTCATGAACCTTCCAAAACTATTCTGAATTAAGCTGAAATTTGCTTAAACAGATAGATTGATCAAAAACAAAATTAACAAGATAAACCAACCTTAATGGGGAACATCTAGACTCAGCGAGAAGCGAGTCTCTGTCACGTCTTTCCCTCACCAGCCCCAGGCAGGAAGTGAGATTTAAAAAACCGAAGTATCCCGATAGGCATATCTTTTTAAGGGGCCATCACTCAACTCTACAAGGGAGTTACTGCACTTAACGCTTAGTAACGCCAAACACAAAAATACGTTTTGTGAGGGGGGTTACATAACGCTTACAGATCTAGTGTTCATGCTATGGGGTTTTGCCTTTTGAGGGATTGTGTGTGATTGGTTTTTTTTGTTTTAAAAAAGTTTTGGAATAGGGGGGTAGGATAGCTAAGTGGTCAGAGCGCTCGCTTCCTCCCAATCAAGTTAAACAGCATCAAGCGTGGTTACCAGTTGGATGGGTGACTGTTTGCACGCTATAAATGGGTACCTGCTCTCTTTAGGGTCAGGGAAGGTAAAGTAATGAGGGAGAGGAGATGGGCGCCGCCCTCAACATTCTGGCCCCTAGAGAAGCTGAGGTTTCTGATGCCTCGCTCCCCTGCGACCGCCTAGGTTATGGGACACTTTTACCTTTTACCTTACTTTTGGAATAGAGCATGTACGTATTTGTGTGTGTGCATATTTGTGTGTGCGCACATGTGCACCCATGTGTGTATGTATAAACGCATGTTGCCTGCGCGCACACACACACACACATGCATGTTCACCACCTCCCCCAACACTCCCACCAGCCTAACCCCCCCCCCCCCCCGTGACCTGTGTGTGTGCAGGAGCTTCAGCCAGATTATCCACATCCAGGTGGAGCAGAGCGTGTCACTGGACGGCAGCATGCGCTACATCCTAGGCCACCACAGCCGCGCATTCCCCACCATCCCCAGCATGATCCACCACTACACCCGCCACCCCATGCCCATCAAGGGCGCCCAACACATGAAGCTCCTCTACTCGGTCCCCCACACCCGTCCTCCTCCACACCTGACCTCCACACCTGACCTTCACACCTGTCCCTCATACCTGACCCCCATACCTGACCTTCACACCTGTCCCTCATACCTGACCCCCACACCTGACCCCCTCACCTGACCTCCTTCACACCTGACCCTCACACCTGACCTCCACACCTGACCCCCACACTGAACCAGCCATGAAGCTGCTCCACTCTGTCCCCCTACACCTGACCTTCACACCTGACCCCCACACCTGACCTCCACACCTGTCCCCCACACTGAACCAGCCATGAAGCTCCTCCACTCTGTCCCCCCACACCTGACCTCCACACCTGTCCCCCGTACCTGACCTCCACACTGAACCCTGCACCCTGTTCCGCTTTTCGTAAGAGTAGGCCATTGTGTGCTGGTGGGGAACAGATGACAAGGTTTTACAAAACTGCATTCACACAGGGACTGGATGAAAAAAAAAAAAAAAAAAAGCACATGAGTGCTTATTCCATTATCCTCAATATAAAAGAAGAAGAAGAAGAATGCACTAAAACAAAAACAAACAAAAAATGATCTGGCTCGTTTGTGGTATGCTCTGCTGAACCTACTTCTTCACCTTGCCTCTTTTTGTGTTCAGTGACAGCTTTTTTGCTCCTTGAAGAATTCTGGTCGTGAAGGATGGGCTTGACTCCTGCTGCTGCTTCCTTAACTCTTTGAGGAGTCAAAAGAATAAAAGACATTAAAAAATGACCCCCCCCCCCCCCCCCCAAAAAAAAAAAATCCCTTTGAGGAGTTATCAGGGCTCTGTACTGGTTTTTTTTTTCTTAGGGAGTGTGGTGATCTTGGGGGGGAAAGCCTTGCTGGATGTCGTGTGTATCAAAGGCTATAGGGGGACGATTCTTCTGTGAAAGGGGGATCGGTTTTAATGTTGTGCATCAATTGACGTGGATACTATACGTGTGTAGAGCTGTAATGATCACGCCCATTTGCTGTGTCAAGCTTTGTTGAGTGACGAACTGCTCGTGGCTGAGTGAAGAACAAGAAATAATATGTTGACCCCTTTTTGTTACCAAGTGGTTAGGGCGTTGGACTCGTAATCTAAAGGTTGCGGGTTCGATCCCAGCTTTTGGCTATGGCGTTGTGCCCTTGGAAAAGGCACTTTACGGCTATTTTCTCACCCCACCCAGGTGTAAAAGGGGTTCCAACCTTGTGTTGGGGGTTAACCCTGCGATAGACTGGCGTCCTATCCAGGGGGAGTCTATGACTCTCAGTTGCTTAACGCCACAGAAACCTGGATAAGCACCGGCCTGATGAGCCTTAGGCTCGGGACAGACTTTAACTAACTAACTTTTTGTTACCAGCCAGCTTTTAATCAAAATTCTTCACTGCTACCACACCTGTGACTGGTGATGAATGGCATAGATAGAGTTTTGGGGGCTAGGGGAAAATAGTCTACAATTTCTATCAAAGTCAGCTGCTGTGACTTGTCCCTGCAAACTTTCAGACTTTGCTACCAGTGTGTTGTGTAGATCCTAAGGTTGGATCGGACTGACAGGTGGTGGGAAAGAGCCATTCTGGGACACCTTTAAATGCAGGCTTTCTGCAACAGGGTGAATGTTTTAAGGCTACTGAAATAGGGTGAACATTTTAAGGCCCCTAAAATAGGGCGAACATTTTAAGGCTATTGAAATAGGGTGACTATTTTATGGCTATTGAAATAGGGTGAATATTTCAAAGCTATTGAAGTAGGGTGAATATTGAAATCTGTTTAAATCTATTGAAATAGGGTGAACATTAAGGCTATTGAAATAGAGTAAATATTTTAAAACTATTGAAATAGGGTGATTATTTTAAAGCTATTGAAATGGGGTGAACATTACTTAAGGCTATTGAAATAGGGTGAACATTACTTAAGGCTATTGAAATAGGGTGAGCATAAAAGCTATTGAAATAGGGTGAACATTAAGGCTATTGAAATAAGGCAAACATTTTAAAGCTATTGAAATAAGGCAAACATTTTAAAGCTATTGAAATAAGGCAAACATTTTAAAGCTATTGAAATAAGGCAAACATTTTAAAGCTACTGAAATAGGGTGAGCGTTAAAGCTATTGAAATAGGGTGACCATTAAAGCTATTGAAATAGGGTGACCATTAAAGCTATTGAAATAGGGTGACCGTTAAAGCTATTGAAATAGGGCAAATATTTTAAGGCCACTGAAATAGGGTGAACATTTTAAGGCCCCTGAAATAGGGTGAACATTTTAAGGCCCCTGAAATAGGGTGAACATTTTAAGGCCCCTGAAATGAATGAACATTAAAGGCTACTGTGACGGGATCAAAATACTCATTTAGCGCCGCTATATGTCATGAAGCTTTGAACTGTAAAAAACATTGAAACTGACCCACTGTCTGTGTGCTGCATGGGAGAATCCGATATTTACCCATGGAGTGAGGACCTCATGTTACCAGAACACCTGCTGCAGTGCTACAGACTGACAGCACAGTTCCTCCAGGCAGACAGTGACCAGAACCATCTTCACTAAAGGTGCAAAGCAGCTGCCTCCCAGAGGACTTTCAGAATGCAAGTTATCCATGCTAGCTTTCAGTGTCTCCTTCTAGTTCTGTAGCCAAAGAACTCATGGATCTGACTTCATTTTATTTTGCACACAGTATGACTGGCTTCAGCCCAACTCTGGTCGTTTGTTACAGATTAATGCTTGTTTTATGTCGTAAAGAAGGTTTGTTCTATGGTATAAGATAGCTATCAATGTGCTGTTGATCGGTTTCAAACCATCATTAACGTATGCTCTCTGGGTGGGTTTTTTGTTGTTGTTGGGTTTTTTTGTTAACTTACCCACATAAGTAGACCATGTATGATAAAAAAGTAGATGAGCAGAGGCCCAGCATGGAGTATTAATTTTGTTTAATTGTTTAATTTGAGTATTTATATCTCATGGATGCTGTGTTAGATTGAAACCAAACAAACAAAAATAAAACCCAACCCCTCTCCCCCCCCCCAACTGTATTTTTTTTAGTGCATTAGGATACAAATTGACTTATTATGGCAAACGTAACATTTTGATTTAGAATGTTTTGGGTACTGCTTTACCGTGAAAGGGTTTCAAAGTTTAAAGTGATTGTAATGGAACTCAGCTTCTGATAGGAACAGAGAAAACCTGGTGTAGGAAGAAACCATTTGAAACCTGACCGTGGCATTTCAGAACAGGTATAAAGCTGAAACTGGCCGTTACTATTGATTAAAACAAAAGACAAAAGGCTTGTGGTTTATTAGACCTACAACGAAGAATTTTTTTTATCAGTTTGTCGTCAAACTTCTCTTTGAAACTAGTCTTCAATATTTCCATGTTTGTGTATCAGCATTGTTGTTTTGTTGTTGTTGTTGTTATAATTATATTATCATCATTATTATTATTATTATTATCATCATCATCAGTATGAGACTTTTTTTAAAAAGTCTACCATCACGGTAAAAACCATCTGCTTTCAGGAATAATATCTGAACACAAAAAAATCTGTGCACATCATTTTGTTTGTATTGCCCAGCTTTCTTTGAACTTGTAAAGAAAAGTTGTCATTGTTGTTGTTGCGTGTTCCACAGCTTAACACCCTGGGATTGACCCAGAAAATTTGACTGTTTTCAAATACCTTGCCACATAGGCAGCTATACTTCAACTTCCGAGAATTTGTTTTTCCCTTCTCTTGAAGAGAGTGTAGGTTGCATGCTAAGAGCTGATCTTGGATGGAGACTATCTCAACATAAGATGTTACGACATGACTTTGTAACGTAAGCCAAGCACTTGGCTTACAGCAATGACTGAGGCAGCTTCTAGCCTGGGATAAGTACAGGAAAGTTATCTGTTGAAACCCACAGCCGTGTTACTGTGGGGAGAGTGGCTACTGTCGCATGTGTTGCTGTTCCGTGCATCCGGTGTCATATAATTACTGCACTGATAGTTGGATTAGTGCCAGGGAACTAAGTGTGTTCGGCAGCTTAGGATAACCTACTTCCTTCACAGGCTGCCATAAACTATGGCAGTTCAAACATGAATTTTTATTTTTATCAAAAAGAATGGAATAAGCACTCATATGATTTTTTCACATCCAGTCCCCGTGTGTATGCAGTTTTATAAAATTTTGTCATCTGTTTCCACCAGCACACAATGGCCTGCTCTTCCGACAAAGGTCAACCTTAATCTACTATTTTGCGTCTGTATTAGGATCTCTGAGAAATGAGAGAACATCACATTCATTGCATGTAAACAGTCTTGATCATTTGATGTAATAGAGTCAAGTGCTTGCCAGACAAGTCTGTCTTTGAGTAGATATACTACTGTTGCCACTGCTACAAGTTTATGACCAAGCAGTTGGTGACATATCTCACAAAGCCTGGAGAGGGACAGTGCAGTGGTTCTCTTCAGCCTGTGTAGGCATATCCTCTGACCCTACCCCCCATGATGAGCCGTATGGCACTGGATGTCAGTTTTTAAATTGTTAGCATGCTATGTACATGCATAAAAACATAACCTATTCAATCGGGGAAAAGACTGAAAATCAGATCATTCTATGAAGAATTATATTTTTTTAAATTGCATCTGTGACTGTATCCCCCCCCACCATTTAGGTAGCTACATTCAGACTTCAGGGATGTGCATGCATTATGCTGAGGACTCCAGTTCCTAGTTTTAGGGGGAACAGGATAACTCGGTAGTCAGAACACTCACTCTCTCCTCGCTAAAGCCAAGCAGTCCTGAGTGTGGTTGTCTGGTGGATGGGGGACCATTTTTGCACCTTTGCATTTAGTGCAGTGCCTGGGTTCGTTCACCTGTAAATGGCTACCTGCCCTCTTAATGATCAGGGAAGGTAAAGCAGCGAGGGAGAGGAGACAGACCAAGTCCTCAAGGTTTGCTGTGATACTCAATGATGTATTTCAGGGCTATATCCAACAGTACGATCAATAATCTGGTCGTTACTGTACAGCTTTACTCTTTATGGTTCCACACTGACTGATGTGAAGTATTTCAATTCATAATAAGTAGCTCGAACTTTAACCATAAGCAGTATTTTGTAAGCAATTTGTCGGCATGTATTCATTAACATTTTTTGGGTGTGTGGGTATGTGCATGTTCATATGTGTGAATATATGCATCTGTCCTGTTCTTGAGAATATATTTTAGAATAAACTTTTAACAGTACACATAACAATCTAGTCACAAATGTTTTTTTTCTAACTTTTGTTATCTTAATATTACCAGAATCATAAGTGTCTTCTTATATAATAAACCAGATTGTATCAATCTTAAGTGATTTTTCACAATGAGCTGTTGATATTTGTTTGTTAACAATCTTGCATTTTTTGGACAATCTGGTCACAAAATATGATGATTATTCATGGTAAAATTTTATGTTTGCACTTGACAATATCAATGCTACAATTTTAGTATGCTTGTTCCTGGACATTTTTTGGTATAAATTTTGACTGATTGATCTTTTTATAAGGATTTTTGGTGGTGTTTTGATTGCATTTTGTAGGGAGAAGGCTTAGTTGGCATTATTAGCATTTTTTGTTTGTTTGTTTTTATTGTAAAACCAAAGAGAGTTTTGATGATTCAAAAACAGCCTTTTGATTTAAACAAAGGTTTTGGTAAAATGTGTCAGAAAGTGTTCAGAGTATTAATATGAATGATGACTTATGAATAGTTTGGACATAATATCTACTCAAATAATGTATTTTATTGGCAAAAGTATTTGATTTTGTATCATTTCCAAGGAAAGACAAATGTGTTTGTTTTTTAAAAAAAACTTTTAAAATTTATCATTTTTGTTGTTTTTCACATGGATATGTATATATATATATATATATATATATATATATATATATTTATTTATTTATTTATCTATTTATTTATTTATTTGTTTATTTATTTATTTATCAATGAAACCAAAGCTAGGTGCTCTTTTGTTTATTAACTTTTTTTGTTATTGTTTTGTTGTTGCTGCTGTTTTGCCTATTCCATTTTTATGCCATATGTGTTCAATGTATTCACTCCAGTGTAAGCTGGTACAATGTATGTTGCTTACATTGTTTATTCAAAGTAACGAGAAGTAATGAGAACTGTTGGAACTTTTTTATCATGGCAAGATGCAGAGAATGTCCTATTTGGGCTGACGTTCCAGCTGTATTGTATTTCAGCTAAAGTTTTAGGTGTGTTGCATTCAGGATGAAGTTCTGGATATGCTGTGTTTTACATGTTTACTGAAAGTAACGAGAAATAAGGCGAGGTGTTGCATTTCTTTATCATGGCAAGACACAATATCTTATAACTTTTTTTGGGCTGGAGTTCTACACAATGTTGTATTTGGGCTGAAGTTCTAGACGTGTCATATTTTGGCTGAGAGATTTTAGAAATATGTTTTGTGAGAAGTTCTAGATATGTGGTATTTTGGCTGAAGATCTGGATATGTTGTATTTTTGGCTGAAGTTCTAGATATGTTGTATTTTGGCTGGAGTTCTAGATAAGTTGTATTTTGGCTGGAGTAATGGATGTGTTGTATTTTGGTTGAAGTACTGGGTATGGTGTATTTTGGTTTAAACTCTGAATATGCTGTATTATGGCTGAATTGTCAGATCTGGTTTCATTTGGCTGAAGTTTGAAATGTGCTGCATTTGTGCTGAAACTCTAGATACTGTGTATTATGACCAAAGCACTGGATAATTATGTTGTATTTTGGCTGCTGTTATGGATATGTTGCAATTTAGCTGAAGTTATAGATGTGTTCTGTTTAGTTGCTTATGGTTTGAATATGCTATATTAGCAGTGACTCGCCTTTGTATTTTTACATAGTTATCAATGCTGTCATAATGATCGTGTAAACTTTAACAAATAACAAGGTATTACGTACTTAAAATCTATACACATATACAGTATTACATATATTGCTTGCCACTTTAAAGTATGTATTGCTTTCCAATCAAAAATTTACATATATATATATATATACTTGATTCATATTAATATATATATATATATATATATATATATATATATATATATATTATATATATATATATATATATATATTTGTATATATTTGTATATATTTGTATATATCAACTCCTGTATCTCACTACCTGTCTTCCATTTATTCTGCAAACTATGCACAGCTCTTTCGCATTTTTCATGGCAATTCGCAAGTCTGGATGTTTTACAGCATATTGCAATTTACAGTTACTTGTTTGTTTGTTGTTTGGTTTTTTTTTTATCATTTTGTGTGTGATGTGTTTAAACTGCATCTTGCTTTCCACCAGGTATTAAGAATTCAGTGGTGTTTTGCTTGACAGTCAAGCAGATTTTCAGGGGTTTTTTTGTCCATCTTTTTAATGCATAATCATATTTTGCATTATTTCACCATCCATAAAAGTTATCTATTGTGTTCTTGCATATACTGACTCAAATAATCTTTGAATTTATGTTTGGTATGAAATTGGTATAAGAGCTGGCTTTGTATATAACTTGGCATGTGTGTTTCATATTCATTATTTTTTGTCATTTTTTTTTCGTTCCCCAGCTAGGCCTCCAAGGTTTACCACTGGTGAGATGCTGCCCCCCTGTGCCCACCAGTCAGAAAGCCCCGTTTTGACTTTGGGAATGATGTCTATAAACACGACACTAGTGTACGTGCGTTTTTAAAATTCTATCATTCATTCCTACAGGCACTCAAAGACCTACTCTTCTGAATGGTGGAATGGGCCTTAACATGTGTGTAAGATGTCCTGCGTGCATTTGCACATGACACCTTGGTTTATACTCATCTGAAGGACTTTCGAGGGAGTGGCGTCAGTACTGATGTTAACTCCAGAGGTACTGTGGAGAGGCTCGAACCTGGGCCAACAAATTGCCAGCTCAGTGCTCTAACCACTAGGCTATCTATCCCACCTTCCCTTGTAAATGTTGAGATTTGTTTTTATTGTATATTGGTTTTCCTAACTGTTAAGTCTTTGAAGAGACAATTGATTTTTGTTGTTGTTGCTGTTGTTACTTCATGAACATGTTGTTCTGCATTCCATCAATATCAATTGACTACAATGGGGTTTGCTAAGGGAGTCAAGTACTGATCACCCCTGTGTACTTTTGTTTCTATTGTATTGTTATCAGTCCTGCAATATAGGACTCCTTTGTTGTCTCTGTCTTTCATAACCCATATCACATTGTTGAGAATCGATTGTTTCCTGATGTTGCTGTCATGGTCTTTCATAATGGAATTGCTGAGAAAAAATGGGTTTTTTTATTTTGCTGTACAAACACACTTTTTTTTTTTACGAGAATCATCTTCATGTTTGAAAAATGACTTTAGTTTACAGTGTTTCAAATTGCACAACAACAACAACATATACACATAGTTTTTCACATCCGTAATATCAGTGTTAAAGTTGTGGGCATGATATTTTGACTTCAGTGTGGGTGGTAGTCGTTTTCATGTATATGTATATGTGGGTGAAGTTGAGAGCTATTACCAAATTTCAAAGGTCCATTTCAGGTCTGCCACAACAGGGGTGCTGCTTGGTTAAGACTTTGTGGCTGTCCTAGCTTGCAACTGTTCAAGATTCCTTGGGCATGCTTGCACAGTCAAAGGTAGATCTACTTGTTAAAAATTTTAAAAACCTAGTTGGATGGGTCAATTGTAAGCCAGATGCAGCTGTTGGAGTATTCTTTTGTATGCTTACAAAGCTGTATGTATGAAACAATACAGATGAAAGGTCCTGTTGCCCTTGTTGATTTGATGAAGTTTGTGTCTCAGTTTGGGTTTTTTTAAGTTACATAACATTAGGACTGTTTGATTAAAACACTTTTCTTGTTTGTAGTTAGTCTTATATTCTTCCATACACGCATAGAACTAGATAGAATAAACTTACCATAGTGAAAAAACAACAACAACAAAACTTACTATAGTGAAGAATCTATATGCCTAGTCAGTATCCAGTAATTTATGATTCTTCCAGTATGAGGACTGATTCAAAAAGCGTTCAAATGTGATGGAATCAGACAGCTTACCAAAGATTGGCACATGCAAGCTTCTGAACTCATCATCTCTGAGCTGTTCACCTTTTGACTGAGAAAGCTCAGAGATGGCTTGCCAACCAACACAGAGAAGGCTGTGATGGCTGGCAAGCAAACCTGTGCTCACAGAGGGTTTACCACAGCCATGTTTTGTCCAGAGGAAATGAAAGGAAGCCGCTGAGAACTAGTCAAGTAAGCACTTTGATCTGCACATCAGAGCCCCGCCACCAAGTTGGCAGAAAAGTGGTCACAGTAGAGTGTCTGTGTGCAGGTTCCCTCCTGACACAGAGTCAGGGTGCAGGTTCAGCTGGCTCCCACAGTCAGACAATGCTGGTAGCAAGCGTTGAACAGCTTGAGAGCATGCATCATTGGTTTAGATATAGATGTGAAGAAAAGTGTACAGTACATGCAACCACAGGAAGAGAATCATCAAGCCAACAGCTTAGGGGCATGCACCATTGGTTTAGATAGAGATGAAGAAAAGTGTACAGTACGTGCAACTGCAGGGAGAGAACATTCAAGCCAACAGCTTTACTCTGTGCAACAGTGCACACTTCAATGGAGACTAGGCCTGTACCCTCAGTTGCTGTTTGCCCAATCATGAGATTTATGCTGGAAGTAGTAGGCTATCCTTCCTCCCCTTACTTTACATCACACACGCACGCACGCACACACGCACGCACGCACGCACGCGCACACACACACACACACACACACACACACACACACACACACACACACACACGCAACACACACACACACACACACACACACACACACACACACACACACACACACACACACACACAACCGATATATATTTACATGTTTTAAGTGCTTTGTGGTGCTTGCAAATGCAGAAGAGCATTATCATTGTGCCTCAACTAGTCATTGTGCCTTGATCAGATTTATGATTGCAATGTGTTGCTAATGCCAGAGTGTGTACTTTGCAAGAATTATATATCATCATC
>CM060334.1:47841104-47846104 GCA_030674155.1 Stramonita haemastoma
GTGTGTGTGTGTGTGTGTAAATGTGTGTAAATGTGTGTGTTTGTGTGTGTGTGTCTTAGTTTGTTGTTGTTGCTGCTGCTGGTGGTACTGTTAAAGAGTTGTTCTCTTTCTACAAATCCTGGTCCACCAAATCAGTAAATGTCACCATTACCGTGTCACGATGCGCACGTGCATATGAGTGTGCATGGGTGCTTGTATGTGTATATATATATATATATATATATATATATATATATATAATATATATATATATATATATATATATGTATGTACATATATATATATATATGTGTGTGTGTGAATGAAGAGTAAGTCATCAGCTTTACAGATTATAAAACATAAAGTGAAATTCAGGAGCTGTTGCTTTGTGTGTAGAATAACTTGTTAAAAATGGTTATGTATGATAAATTATTTTTAAAATCTGCTATCATTCACTGCTGTTTGTGTTCTTGAAACCACTTTTGATGCCACAAAGAAAGTATGTACAATTAATTAGGAGTTGCTTCAAAAATGAGCAGATGAACAAGTGGAGAATGTTACATTTGTCGCAATCTTTGATAAGTGGGGTATACATCTTTGATCGTCAAATTAAGTGGGAAACAATTGGCCAATATGGTGTTTCCCATGCCAATATTGTACAGGAGGGTCCAAAGTATGCGTATGCCAAAAATAATGCCGTCACCCCTTTCTGCAGTTTTTGCCCAATATTCTTACCAGAGCTGCTGGACTATACTACGTCCTAGTGTGGTTAGTTTCTGCTATGATTAGCACCAGGTGGGCTGGGGTGGAATGGATAGTAGCTGAAAGTCGGGGAAACTGACAGTTAATTGTGCATGCATAGGTTTTGTAGTCTCATCTGAAGGACTTTCGGGGGAGTAGATTCAGCACTACTGTTGATTTCATGGGGGAAAATTCCCTTGACTGGATACTGCTACCTTGGTAGCGGCTCAAACCTGGGCCATCAGATCCCAAGCTCAATACTCTAATCACTAGGCTATCCTGCCCTCTGAAAGAATCGGAATTATTGGGAATAAACATTTGTGGTGTGTTTAAATGTTTGGGTTTTTTTCATGTTTTGGTTCTATTCTTCTGCCTGTTTGTTGTTGTTGTTTCAGCAACGCTTTGATATTTTGGCCGTAGATCCTATGTCAACTTTATTAACTGAAGAGTTTTTCTATGCTGAGATGTACGTCACGCTTTTTTGCTTTGTTTTTCGTTTGTGTCTTTCTTTCTTCATTGTTGTTTTGGGGGGTTGTTTGTTGTGGGGGTGGGTTGAGTAACTTCTTATTGCAGAAATACATCATATTTTATGTTTGCGTTTGTTTTTTGTGAATGCATATTACAGAAATACATAATATTTTACATTATATTTGTGTGTGTGTGTGTGCACGCACGTGTGCGCGTGTGTGCGTGCGTAAGTGTGTATGTGTGTGCGTATGAGTGTAAATGTAAGTGTGAGTGAGAGTGTGTGTGCGCGCTTGTGTAAGTGCGTGTGTGTGTGTGTGTGTGTGTGTGTGTGTGCGCGTGCTGACACGATGTACAGCAGTCTGCTACACATTATTCATGACTACCAACCAAGCAGCCGATGGAAACCCTGATAGCTGTAAGCGAGACCCATGGTAAGCTCATAACCTACACTCCCTCTCTATCTTGCCTCATAACCTACACTCCCTCTCTATCTTGCCTCACAACCTACACTCCCTCTCTGTCTTGCCTCACAACCTACACTCCCTCTCTGTCTTGCCTCACAACCTACACACTCCTATCTTGCCTCACAACCTACACTCCCCCGTCGCCTCACAACCTACACTCCCTCTCTGTCTTGCCTCACAACCTACACTCCCTCTCTTCTTGCCTCACAACCTACACTCCCTCTCTGATCTTGCCTCACAACCTACACTCCCTCTCTGTCTTGCCTCACAACCTACACTCCCTCTCTGTCTTGCCTCACAACCTACACTCCCTCTGTCTTGCCTCACAACCTACACTCCCTCTCTGTCTTGCCTCACAACCTACACTCCCTCTCTTCTTGCCTCACAACCTACACTCCCTCTCTATCTTGCCTCACAACCTACACTCCCTCTCTATCTTGCCTCACAACCTACACTCCCTCTCTATCTTGCCTCACAACCTACACTCTCTACTTGCCTCCAACTACACTCACTTTCTATCTTGCCTCACAACCTACACTCCCTCTCTATCTTGCCTCACAACCTACACTCCCTCTCTATCTTGCCTCACAACCTACACTCCATCTCTATCTTGCCTCACAACCTACACTCCCTCTCTATCTTGCCTGTCTGCACACAGAAGGGATGAAGCTCTTCCAGCTTCAACTTGCCCATCACACACACACACACACACACACACACACACACACACACACACACTGCAGTACTAGCCTACAATCTCTGAACAACTCCTCAAGAAGTTCAGGGAGAAGTCAAGCCTGCATAAGTGCAGTTTTGTGCTCCAGGAGGGTTGGGGGCCCTTTGAAGATCTCCTGACCACAGTCAAAAAACGCAAACTGAAGTGGTATGGGCACGTCGCAAGATCAACAGGGCTTACCAAGACGATTCTGCAGGGAACTGTGCAAGGCGGGAGAAGGAGAGGCAGGCAGAGAAAGAGATGGGAGGCAGTCTGCTACACATTATTCATGACTACCAACCAACCAGCCAATGGAAACCCTGATAGCTGTAAGCGAGACTCATGGTAAGCTACAACCTACACTCCCTCTCTATCTTGCCTCACAACCTACACTCCCTCTCTGTGATCTTCCGAGAGTGGATGGGCCTCAGGCTGAGTGACACCCTGAGAAAGGTCGAGGACAAAGGGAAATGGAGAGAGCTGGTTGCGAGGTCTTCCGTGGCGCCCCTACGGTCTAAACAGACTATGGGATAGAAGAAGAATAAGGGGGGGGGGGGGGGGGGGGGGATTTACAAGATGGACAAGAGAGAGAGAGAGGTGGTTAAGTCGAGAAAATTTTACAAGCTAGACAAGTTCAACTAAAAGTCTTGAGTTGATTGATGGTAGGTAGGCTTAGCAAATATTTTTTTGTTTTTAATGGACCATACACGAACTTATTTCCCTCCCCCTCTCTCCCTCCTCCCCCCTCCCCCTCCCCCCAAGTCGTATTATGACCTACTTCATACCTACCGTTTGTCAGTGAAGTAAGTGGACTTCGCCCTTGACTGTCATGATGACAACTTTGGGTATTCTATTTGAAATGACCCGTCTTGTCTGTCTGTCTGTCTGTCTGTGTCTCGTTGTCAGAACATTTCCTCCAGTCAAGGAGACTTGTCAGTCTGCTGTATGTGGCTGCTGAAGTCCAGCTTTGTCATGCTGGAGTTTCAAGTTTTAATGATCTGTCAGTCTGTCTTGTCTTGTCTTGTCTTGTCTTGTCTTGTCTCGCTGGCACAGTGTTCTGAAATCAAGATCTGTCAGGACTGTCAAGTGAACGGGAGGATACTAGGCCTACTTTAAAATAATAACTTTTTTTTTGGTCTGCTCCATTGTCTGTACCATACTCATTGCAGAGAGAGACAGGGGGTGGGGTCTCTCTCTCTTCTCTCTCTCTCTCTCTCTCTCTCTCTCTCTCTCTTCTCTCTCTCTCTCTCTCTCTCTCTCCTCTCTCTCTCTCTCTCTCTCTCTCTATATATATATATATATATATATATATATATATATATATACATAGAGAGAGAGAGATTTCTTCTTCTTCTATCCCGTAGTCTGTTTAGACCGTAGGGGTGCCACGGAAGACCTCGCAACCAGCTCTCTCCATTTCCCTCTGTCCTCGACCTTTCTCAGGGTGTCACTCAGCCTGAGGCCCGTCTACTCTCGGACGTTGTCCTCCCATCTCTTTCTCTGCCTGCCTCTCCTTCTCCCGCCTTGCACAGTTCCCTGCAGAATCGTCTTGGCAAGCCGTGTTGATCTTGCGACGTGCCCATACCACTTTAGTTTGCTTTTTTTGACTGTGGTCAGGAGATCTTCAAAGGGCCCGATGGCTTGACCGATTCTGATTCTCACTTCCTCGTTAGTAATGTGGTCTTTGTAAGAGATGCCAAGGAGTCTGTGAAAGCATCTCATCTCTCTGGCCTATATTCTCCTCTCCAGATTCGCTGTGAGGGTCCATGACTCACAAGCATACAGGAATATTGAGATGACCAGAGTGCGCATCAGCCTGATCTTTGAGCTGAGCGAGATGTTCCTGTTCTTCCAAATGGTCTTCAATTTTGTCAGTGCTGTAACTGTCTGTGCAATCCTTGCAAGTATTTCAGGCTTGGATCCTTTGTTACAATTGCTTCCAGATACTTGAAGCTTTGTACCGTTTCCAAATTCTGACCACCGACCCTGATGTTGGTGTTGTTGCCGTTGATGTTGTTGGTCATCAGCTTGATATATCAGAGAGAGAGAGAGAGAGAGAGAGAGAGAGAGAGAGAGAGAGAGATGCACAGAAAATCTATATCATAGTGTCAACGTAAGTGCTGGCTTCTCAATACTTTAATTCTATGTGTAAATAAACATGCAAAAAATCTTATATGCGTGTCAAAATTCATGTCAACGTCCAGTGGGTTACAGAAACGTACCCAGCATGCATCCTGTACACAACGTGAAGTCCTGGAGTCGGCTGAGGCTGGCAGGTACACCTCCTGCAACATTACCAGCACAAGAGAAGACCAGGTACCGAGCAGAAAGGGAACACAGAGAGAAGAAATATCCTGGGGCCAGAAAGATACAGCCACCTGCAGTGTTGGTCAAGCAGTTTGAGCAACACTCTAAAAATCGTATCCGTAAAATGGATAAAGCTCAACTGTGTGTTCATAGACTTTCCGATGAACTCATAGTAAATTTATTTAAAAAAAGGAAACAGCCAGAGCTAAGATAAAGCAATGGAGAAAAAACAACAACATACGATTCATGGGATTCAAACCCCACGATCTTTCAACCAGAACCCACTAACTAACCACTGCGCCATGGCAGCTGGCGACATCAGTTAT
>CM060334.1:47851104-47861104 GCA_030674155.1 Stramonita haemastoma
CAGCAAACACGTAAGCACGCAGACAGATCTTTTGGCTTCTCCTACTTACGCTGATGTGACAAGATCCACGCCTGTTGCACACAGCACAGGCAAGGCACCACTTAGGCCGTCTGTGCGTCCTGCAGTCAATAGACAGCAGGGCGTAAAAAAAAATAAGCCTAAAGAAAAACCAGGATAAGAACAAGTAGTGATGACGTCAAAGCCCATAAAGACGTCACGGTGTCAATGACATCAAAGATTGTGAAAGAAAACTCCAAGAACTCGGAAGGTTTTCCAGATGTTCTGTTCCTGCACGACTCTGTATTAAGAGGAGTTCAGTACAAAAGACTAGGTCGGTCATATGGATTTTCTGCTGCTCACCACAAGGTCCATATGATAAAAGATCTCCAAGAAAATGTAGAAAGTGCTTCCCATAATCTTGGAAAATCATTCGATAGTATTGTTTTACATTGTGGTATAAACAATCTAAGTAGGGAAGAGGCTGACTGTGCAAGTAGAAAATTTGTTGACTCTGTGAAACAAATCCATAAGCAGCACCCGAACACTTTCATTGTAATTAGTAAAGTGTCACCTATTGTTGATGATGAGCTGGAAATTAAACGGCAGTTGTTTAATGCCCTGTCAGCAAAAGAACTACTGGGGATGAAGAGGGTATCCTTTATATCCAATGACAACCTTCACACCAGCCACCTGAAGGATGGGACACACCCCACCATGAAGGGCTCCTCCATCCTGGCAGTGAACCTTGGCCGTCACCTTCGCCAGCTGTTTTGGACGAGGCCAAAACGAACGGTGAGGTCTGCACAACGGCCAAGGACGACTCCCTTCCAGCAGCAGGAACTGGCCCCATGGAGAGCCTACAGCCCCAGACATCCTTGGTGCAACATGTTTGATGTTCTCAGACATTGTTACTAAAGGAAGCTGTGTGCCCATCTCTTTCATTTTTGCCAGACCCAGGGAAAAGGGAAAAGTTATACAAATGTGCCTTTTTCTTTTCTTTTTTTTCTTCATTGTTGAATTGTATATGAACAGAAACAATCTATTGTGGTTATTTTGCAGTGGTTTTTTAGTAACAACAAAATCAAGTTGATATCTTGTTGACTATATTGTATTATCCTATATCTGGCGTATTCATCTGAAGTAGTATAATAGTGATATTTGTAAACACTTGTATTACCTTACTGATAGTTGAATCAGATTAGTTTTGTTTTGTGGTTGTTGGTTTTGCTGGTTTTTTGTTTTCTTTTGTGTGTGTTTTTGGGGGGATTTTTGCTTTTTCAGGGTTTTCTTTCTTTTTTCCCCCCAATATCCTTTAAATTGTACCCCCTTCCAGTATACATTTATATATTAGTATAGCACTCTGATTAGTAATGCACCAAAGTGATAAAATTTCAATACTGCAGTGGAACTGCAGATCTATTGCTACAAATGTTGACTACTTACACCAACATCTTGTGTCAACTTATTACCATGTACCTTATTTCTTCAGTCTCTAAATGTTAAAAAGAGCAAGCTTCCAAGATTGAAGCAGTTTTTCTATCCACCAGTTTTGTGAACTACAACAGACTGATGGAAAGATTAATACTGCAATTTATATTCGTGTTGGTTTACAGTACTGCATGATACAGTCTCCTGTGCCAACAAACATAACAAATGTTTCATCATGTGCTGTTACTGTACAGTTTTTCGGAATCTCTCACCATCAACTGTGTGTCTGTTTATCTACCTAAAGGCCCTGATAATGATAACACTGATTGGCTGAGAACTATAAATGACCAACAAAAATGGATTATAGGAGGTGATTTTAACAGCCATTCACCATTTTGGGAAAAAGATTGTATTCACATTACAGTAACAAGGCTTGTTTGAAAACATAGTAATTCACCTTTTGTTTTGCTTAACGATGGGTCTTACACCAGAATTCCTGACGTATCAACGCATCGACCAACTGCTATAGATCTTACATTAGTTTCTCCCAAAATAGCGTTGTCACACTCATGGAAAGTATACGATGAAACATTAGTAGTGATCATGTTCCTATCTGTATCAAAATAATGAAAAGTTTGACCTTGCAAATACTGAACCCAGACTTCATTCCAAAATATAATTATAAAGAGCAGACTGGCCCACCTTCAAAAAACATATTACAGAATTTAGTCATAACTACATTTAGTGATGATAATATTGATACAATGTACAATTTCTTTCTGCAATTCTGTTTTAAATGTAGCCAATGAAACCATTCCAAACTAAACACAAGTGCTACAAAAAATCACTGTAATTTAGGTAATGTTAGGGGAATGTCCGACTGTGAAAAGGCAGTTAATGAGAAAAAACGAATGTTCAAATTGTACACTAAAGATAAGTCGAGTGAAAATCACAAGGCTAAATGAAAAATGCTAATATCAGATGCAACCGAGTAATAGAGCAAGCTAAGAAAACTACTGGACAACATTTTTGCAATTCTGAAGTCTCAAGTCATAAGGATACCAAAGAAGATTTGGAGACAACAAAACATAATAAAAAAGGCATAAAATTTCCGGATTACCCAATTCAGTTACAAAACAAACGTATTCCCCTTCTTTAAAGGAAAAGGCTGAAGCATTTGCAGACTCTTTTTCCAACACAAGTAGATTAGATGGCTTATCTCCAAACAAAAAATCTACAGGGCCCAAAGAGAAAAATCAGTCGATCTTGCCGACCCTGTTCCTGATAACAGCCATTACCTCAATGCTCCATTAACCATCCAAGAAATAAAAGAGCAATCTCATCCTTAACCACACAAGAAAACATCAGTTGGAATCGATGCTATTTCAAATGAAATACTCAAACACTGCCAGACAAGTGGATACACATTCTTTACAAAATTTTTCAAAAATGTGGAGAGTGGTGTATTACCACAAGTTTGGAAACAATCAATTATTGCCCTGTGCACAAAGACGAAAACCAATAACAAATATGGATAGCTACAGGCCCATAGCACTTACGTCTCATGTATGTAAACTTTGAAAAAATCGTTTTTAAAACAGACTTGTATATCATTGTGAAAAGAATACATTATTCCTGTGAATCAAGCGGGTTTTAGAAAAGGCAGATCATCTATTGATCATTTAGTAAAGCTGACAACCCCAGGTTAAGTATCAGTTTGCGAGGCGGAAATGTCTATTAGCAACATTTTTTGACATAACTAAGGCTTACGACCAGGTATGGCATTCACGTTTACTGTTTAAACTCCAGAATATGGTCTGTTCAGGGCAGATGTATAGTTTTATCAAAAATTTCTTAGAAAATAGAAAAATTCAGGCTAAAAATAGGGACTACATATTCATCTATAAAGATTATTACAAATGGGTTATTCCACAGGTTCAGTTTATTGCTCCCATGTTATTTAATATTTGATGCATGACTTGCCAGACAATCTTTCAAAAAATGTAGAATTGGCTCAATATGCTGATAAATAATGTGTATGGATGAAAGTTGCGATGAAAAAGAACACTCTGCTAGATCTATAAATTATGCTAAAAAGTTGTATCAAAACGATTAAATGCTATTGCTAATTATAAAGACTGAAAATGGTTACAACTATCAAGAGATAAAACTCACATGATGTTGTTAATAATGGAGCAAATCCAATTGAAATCCTAGTTTTAAAATAAACGGTGGAATTTTTACAATATAAACAATTAGTTAAAATTCCTTGGAGTTTTTCTAACATCAAAATTAACAGGCAAAACATATTGAATACATTTTAACTAAAGCGAGAAAAAGCTTAAGCATTTTGAAAATTGTCAAAAACAGCCTTGGGGCCAAGATATTTTCACCTTGTTGCATCTTTCAACATCGCTAATTCGTTCAAAATTAACCTTTGCCCAGGAAGTATTTTTTGGGGCCCCAAAAATATCTTTTGAAAAAAACCCAAAGCATAGACTGCAGGGCATATAAACTTGCTCTTGGCCTACCTAATCCATGCTTCAGTTTTAAAACATACAGTGCCTCAGGGTTTTACCTTTGGAAGATTATAGGAGTGTTGCTTGCAGTAAATTTGTATTAAGAAGTCTGACTGTTCAAAACGATTTGGAATCAGTCATTAATCTTAAGTCAGATAACCATTTTCCAAAAGAGCAAGAATCTATATCATCACCCTACCACATTGAGAACAAACACATCAGATATTTTTACAAAGTCTGGATTGAATCCAACAGGTAATATAGCACAGCGGGATGTAGTGCCCCCAGTTCCATTCTGGGAACTCAACAGAGCAAAGTTTGACATCGATTATAAATTTATCTAGCGAAAAAAGACAATATCAATTAGTGTCTTCTCATGCCAAAATTCAATTGGAAGACAATTATCCCAAATCACTTAAAAGTATTCACAGACGGCTCAGTATTAAACAATAACGCTGGTGCTGCTTATATTATACCAGATCTAAAAACTGAAAACCAATTTCATCTTGGAAAAGATATCTCGATATTTTCAGCGGAACTAATCGCAATATTGATGGCCCCAAAAAATTTTCTCGTTAGTTTTCCTAAATAATCTTTCAGATTCTGTTTTGTGTAGATTCTAAATCTGTAATTCATGCCATTAGTTCCCTTTCAAACAAAAGTTAGATCTGAAGTCGTTATTGAAATTTGTCATTTAATTCATGTTTTAACTTTAAAGGGCTCGGAACTAACCTTCTGTGGATTCCATCCCACAGTGGTTTTTACTACAAAATGAAAAAGTGGACATCCTAGCAAAGAAAGGAGCAAAGGGTTCATTGAGGTGTACACATTTAGTACTCCCATTTTCACTTCAAGAGTGTTATCATATTGTAATAAAATCACAAGAAAAGTTATTTCATGCGAGGAAATGAGGCTCGGGTGTTTAGGTGCTCACAAAGAATTACGTAAATTTGAGTCTTTTGTTAAAAACACGAAACGTGATGATATTGTTCAAAGCAGATTGTTTCCTTAGCTTGTAGATGGAAATTGAATTGCTTTAAGACAAAATATGTTGGAAATGTTTTTTGCATATGCGGTAATGAATAACAGTAGATCATTACTAACATGCAGCAGCTTAAAAGGGCATATTTCCCGTTTTGATGGTAAATTCTCCATCAGCTATCTTTAACAATCTGTCACTTATGTATGACTTTTTAGATCGCTGATTCATAGTCCAGTTGGTTTGTTTATTGTGATTGATTTTGACTCTAAAGATGCTCTAATCGGATGTTTTTTTGTTGTTGTTGTTGTTATTTTTTTGTTTGTTTGTTTTCTTTGTTTGTTTGTAAGGGTGTTTTTGTTTGTTTGTTTGTTTTTTTTGTTGTTTTTTTTTCCTGTACTGGGTATTTGTATTCTTATTGTTGTTTATCTTTGTTTGGTTTTGGGGGCGAGGACTAGAGATGTTGCTAATTGTAGCTGATTTTCGCAGTTATTTTGGGTATTCCCGTTCTTTTCCTGGGAGGGGTATTTTGTGTTTTCTTATGTGAAATTAAGTAACTATTTAGTTATATTTTTCATTGGAATTACTGATTTTGTTAGAGTTTGTTAGAAACTGCATTTCCCGTTTTTTGCTTACTGTAGTTCAATAGTTAGTGACAAAAAGGTGTTTTTGTTTTTTGTTGTTTTTTTTTTTGGGTTTTTAAAAAAAAAATACTTAGCAAGTATTGACTCCCTGAAATTCTTTATCCCATACATTGCCAACCACACCCTCTTTTTTCTGACACTCATACACCCACCTACTCCCCCCCCCCCCCCCCCCCCTTCCCGTCTAATATCACAATTTGTGAAAAGACGTTAAATGAATTTGAACACACACACACACCAGTCCAATATCACCTAAAATGGACCCCCCCCCCCCCCAAACACACACACACAACACACACACACACACACACACACACACACACAACACACACACCCCACACACACACAAGATATAATAGCTACACAACAGCAAAATGAATGTTCATTTGGTGGGTGATGGTCTCACAGTGATGAAAAAAACTTGGGTAAGGTGTTTGACGTTTAATCCAAGGGTCCTGGCTTCGGATCTTAATTAATCCACCTCACTGCCACCAGGCTCGAAGAGGCTGACTTGGCAAAACCAACAGTTGTGCAGGGTTTTGTTTGTTTTTGTGTGTGTGTGTGTGGGGGGGGGGGGGGTGTTGTTTTGGGGTTTTTTTTTGTTGTTGTTTGGGAGGTGTTCCTTGCTAGACCTCCAAGGTTCATCAATGGTAAGATTTTTGTGTATTCCCTTCACCATTTAGGTAGCCGCTTTCCGACTTGGGGATGAAGTCTAAACACGGCACCTGTTGCACCTCCGTTTTTAAATTAATGTTGTCATGCGTTCCTACCGACACACAAAAGCCTACTCTTTTGAAAGGCGGAACGGGTTTCTCATGCATGCACAAGATGCTTTGTGTGTATTTTCACACGTGACCTTTATTCATAGTCTCATCCGAAGGACTTTGACAATCACCTCGATTATCTGGCCTAACTGGGAAGAACAGGTACGGTTGGGAATCAAACGCACAACCTCACGGAATATTTGTCAGGTGGGTGAATATCTAAACCGTCCTGCCACCTGTCATCTTGGAAAAAATTAAGTTGGCTTTAAACAAAAAAGTATAAAAAGAAAAAAAGTGAGGGGGGGTTAGAAAGAAAGAAAGTGAAATATTTATTTAAACTAGATTTAAATGTCAATGCAGATGAAAATCAATGAAGAACCACGTAATGAAGACTCGGGGTTGTGCGTTGGAGCCCTGGGTCTTTGGTTTTTTTTTTACCGAGAAATGAAATAATGCTGGTTGGTGGTTGAACGATCCTGATAAAGTTTGGCGCTGATAAATACGCATCATATAGAAAGGTTTTAGGTAAAATAGCAGAGACCTACATTTATTTTTACTTACGACATAGGCCTAATATACTAACTAACCTCCACAAACCTCGTGAAGGGGGTGGTCTAGAGGTAAGGCACATGCCTAGATAGCGAGAAGTGCGGGTTTGATCTTGTTTGTGTTCGAACCATTCCTCCTGTCTGCCCGACTGTAAGCAGTGTGTGTGTGTGTGTGCTACTCTTTGGATGAGACGTTTAGCCGAGGTTCTATGTCCAATAATCATGTATTCAGCAGATGTAAAAGAACCCACAGCACAGAGAGAGAGAGAGAGAGAGAGAGAGGAGAGAGAGAGAGAGAGAGAGAGAGAGAGATTTTATTTATTTATTTATTCTTTTATATCGAGGATAACAGAATAAGCAATCATGTGCTTTTTTTCATCCGGTCCCCGTGTGTATGCAGTTTTGTAAATAATGTCATCTGTTCCCACGGCACACGAGGCCTACTCTTACGAAAAGCGGAACAGGATTTAACGTGTGCGCAAGATGTTCTGCGTGCGTTCGCACACGGGGCCTCGGTTTTAAAGTCTCATCCGAAGGACTTTTGGGGAGAGTGGAGAGAGAGAGAGCGCGCGCACACACACACACACACACACACACACACACACACACACACACAACACACACACACACACACACACACAACACTGGACATCCCGTCCTGAGCTATCCCAGTAGTCAATATGAATGGCATATCACGTCAAATGTTATTGTTCAAATGGAACACTAACGGTAACAATTAATCATGACAGAGGAACAATACAAATGACGTGCATACAGCAGACTGTAGATGGAAATACAGAGATAAGTAGATTAGGAAGGCACAAACTGAGAACGGTATGCCCAGAGGGGAAAATATGCCATCAGAAATGTTAAAAAAATAACGATAGACCAAAGGAAACTTCTGGCACGTAGTTTTCTAAATGGTGGTGATACTTTTTATAGACCTTCTGACGCACTGCATATCCAAGGGGGACAACCGACTGTACCTTACTAATGAAAGTGAAGAAAAGCCGAAGACAATTAAAAAAAGAAGAAAAAAAAGAAAAGAAAAAAAAGAAACACTTTCGGGATAGAAACTTCTAGCAAAAGAAAGGTTACCGAAAAAAAAAAACCCAACAAGAAAGGTTACCGAATCTCCCGGTACTTCTTAACCTAACTTAGTCTTTAGTGCTCCTCAGGACAAAAGTGAGTCAACTCCGAAAGTGACAACCCATATTACGAATCTGTAACAATACATTTTGTAAAGAGCATTTTCAGAAACAAGACCATGTAATAATTTAGAGGACAATCTAAGTCTACAAAGGATTTTCATCTCTGCACTTTCATTCTATGTTGTTTATAGCCCTTGTGTATGTGCCTATCCCAGTACAATTTTACTACCTAGTCGCTAGACTATAACAAAACAATACAGGCAAACAATGTCATGAAATAATTATCTGATGAGAAAAAGAGGTCAGAACTTTCTCGAAAGAGAGACAGGAGAATGGACTTGGAAGACAGAAAATAAGCAAGAGAGAAGATAGAACAATATAGGGAGGAAAAAAAATGTTAAGACAGAGAGTGATAGAAAAGGGGAAATTCTGGCACATCATTTCCAGAAAGTGGGGACGCTATCCATGCTGCTAACCCCCCCCCCCCCCCCCCCCCCATAGGGGATTTCATATCCAAGATAAGAACGTTCAAATTCCCATCGAATAATTTATTAACTCCATTTGAAATATTTCACTCTTCGCCACTTCGCTAAACATACTGAGACTAAAGAAAAAAAAGAGAAGAAAGTTAAAAGGAAAACCAGAGAGAAAGAGCACATACTGGGGAATAATAACATTAACACACACTCGCGCGCGCGCGCGAGCGCACACACAAAACACACACACACACACACACACACACACACACACACACACACACTGGTCAGGTTTCCAAATTTAGAAACCGGGAGGGGAGAATACAAGAGGAAAGGGGGGTGGGTGGGAGGGCTTGTTGGGAGGATGAATCAGGTGGAGACACAAACAGAAAAAAAGAAAAATGAAACAAAACTAAAATTCGTCCTCATTTTTCTTTCTTTCTCATTATTTTTTTCTTTTTTCCTCCTTCCATCGTGACCCACTTTTGCGACGCAGCGCGTGTGGCCTAAAAACAGACCTCTTCGTCACGAGTCTCGCTGACGACCGACCAACCCAGAAGGCAGTTGCGCCCCTTCGTCGCTGGCCGGGATCCCAGAAAGAGGCCGGCTCGTGCGCGGGCCCGGGAATGTGGGTCAGTAAATAGCAACTCCACTTTTTTGTCGGCCTCAGTCGTCTCCGCCAGCCCAGCAGGGCCGGGCGTGCAGGGAGCAATGTCCGAGAGGTTGTTGATCCCAACTTGGACAATCAGAATGGGAAGGAGGAGACAACCTCCTGAGGTGGCCTCCAACTTTGTTGACTTGACCCCGCTGTGGCATAAGACTTGACCTCGCTCAACCCCGTACGTAACACCTTGACTGGTTGGTGAAGTGTCGCTTCCAGTTTTTTTTATGACGTCGAATTTGGGGTTATGTCATGCGAGCAGACGACAAGGCGTTACGGCAAGGTGGTTTTCATTGAAACTTTCTCCAGACAACATTTTGCGACCCCCGGTTGGTGTTAAATCATGATGTGCAAGTTCGTCGACAAAACAGTAGCGGTTCATCAGCTGGTAAGTTAACTGTTGTCCTTTGGTTACTAATGGGATTGTGATTGAGTTTGTTGTCTTTTGATAGTTACTGTCTACAAATAAGCTTACTTTGCATAATTATCATTTTAGTACTAAAGTTATCGGGAACGGAGTATTGTGTTTTGTTGTTTTTGCTGGACTGACTGGGCAGTTGTCAGGAATGGTTTAATGTGAGAGATCGATTTTGAATGTCCTTTGTTTTTAAACTTGCAGCAACAAGATTGAAGTATGTCATTCTACGTTACAAACGCGATCATCTAGCTTTCACTTATTATGTGTGTTTGGGTTTTGGGTTTTTTTTTTAAGTTGTTGGTGTGGGAAGATCAGACCTCAACTGAAAGGAAAAAAGTTTTAAAGTTAAATAGGTCTAGCAGGACATAAGTAAGTAGAGCAGAAAGATAGCACGGATCAGTACTGACATCAG
>CM060334.1:47864703-47889703 GCA_030674155.1 Stramonita haemastoma
GTATGTATGTATGTATGTATGTATGTATGTATGTATGTATTATGTATGTATGTATGTATGTATGTATGTATGTATGTATATATACATATATATATATATATATATAATATATATATATATATATATATCATGATTTAGTTGATATGTATTGCACACTCTTGTTAAATATTCATTGCAGCTTCATCAATATCCACACAGGTCAGTTCTAGCAATAATTTATAATTATGTATTGTGAGATTCCAACTTACATCACTTCGGAGCAGAAAACTTTAACAACCCTCATTCCAAACACGCTTTTTGTACCTATCCATTTATCTTTAAGTCTGGCAACCATGGGGGCACCCCTGAAGACTTGACAACCAGTTCCCTTCATTCCTCTCTCTGTTTTACCTTTCAAGGTTTTGTTAAGTTCTAGGCCTGTCCATTCACTGATGTTGTCCTCCCATCTCTTCCTTGGTCTGCCTCTTTTTCTTCCTCCTAGGATAGTGCCTTGCAGTATCTTGTGACATGCCCATGCCATTTAAGTTTAGGCTTCTTTACATTTGTTAAAGGTATTCATAGGGACCAATGGTTTGATGGATTCTGTTGTGCACCTCTTCGTTGCTTATGTGGTCTTTGTAGGCCAAGGAATCTCTGAAAGCATCTCATCTCTACTGCCTGCACTCTTCTCTCCAAATCAGCAGTCAGGGTCCACGATTCACAGGCATACAGGAATATGGATATGACAAGGCAGCGCATTAATCTGATCTTGGAGTTGAGTGAGATATTTTTATCTCTCCAGGTGGTATTCAGTTTTGGCAGTGCTGTTATTGGCTGTGCAATTCTGCATACTACTTCTGGCTTGGACCCCTGGTCTGATACAACGGCTCCCAAGTACTTGAGGCTTTGAACCGTTTCCAGCTTCTGGTCATTGACCTTGATATCAGTGCTGATGCCCTTGGTATTATTGGTCATCAGTTTGGTCTTCTCTGCGCTGATTTCCATGCCATATGTTTTAGAGGCCTTATTCAGGTGTTCTGTTAGGCTGGCAAGCTTTTGTTCTGATCCTGCTAGTCTGTCAATGTCACCTCCGAAGCGGAGGTTTGTGATCGTTCTGCTACCAATGCTGATTGGTCCTTTATGGTGTTCCAGTGCATCAGCCATGATTCTCTCAAGGAAGATGTTAAAATGAGTGGATGAGAGTAGACAGCCCTGCCTTACTCCGACTGTTTTTCAAAACCACTCTCCAATGTTGCTGTTGTAGTTCACTGTACTGATGGCCTTGTTGTACAGCTCTTTGCTGACTCTGATCAGGTTTGCATTGATGCTGTAAAAATTCATGGTTGCCAACAAGGCTGCGTGCCACATCCTGTCAAATGCCTTCTTAAAATTAATAAATACGTGGTAGAGGTCTTGTTGGCGTTGAAAGTACCACTCACTCTGGGGTTGAATATCTGTGCTGTTGTGCTGCGTCCTGCTCAGAAACCTGCTTGTTCCTCAGCAATGATGGTCTCTGCTTGTGGCTTCAGTCTGTTTAATATGATCTTCGACATGATCTTCCTTGGGTGGCATATGAGGCTGATTGTGCGGTAATTCTGGCACTGCTGAAGATTTCCTTTCTTGGGGAGGGTGATGATGAGTGACTGTGTCCATGGTGTTGGTCATTTTCCTGTCTGCCAGATCTTGTTCCAGCTTTTTAATAGAGCATTGATCATAGCTTTCCCTCCAGCTTGAACCAACTCAGCTGAGATGTTATCAGCCCTGCTGACTTCCCCCTTTTCAGTGATCTGACTGCTGTTTCCACTTTTTCTCGGAGGATAAGGTGACTATCTGTGTCTGTGCTTGTGGGGACATTGAGGACTGCTGAATCTCCTGTGGTTCTGTAGTTGTACAGGTAGGAGCAGTATTCTGTCTGTCTGTTCAGAATATCCTGGTTATCAATGAGACACTTCTCATTTTTGTCTCGAATTGTTGAACTTCTTCCCTGTTTTGTTCTAGTCAGGTCTTTCACCAGATGATATCCTTTCTTCATGTGGTTTTTCTTGATATTCTCTTCAATGTCCTAGCACTGTTCACCAATCTATTTCTCTGTTGCTTCTGTCATAGACTTCCTGATTCTTTTGTTGAATACGCTATATTGTTCTGCTCTTTCTTCTGTTTTGTTTTTCTTTTTAAACTCTCTAAGTTTGTCGCATAGTTGTAGGATGTTAGGTGTGACCCAAGGGTTTTTGACTGGTCGATGTTTGCCAAGAAGTTTGCTTGCTTTTTTGTCACTGGTGTGTTGAAACTATCCATCAAGGTATCTATATCTGTATTATCTGAGTCTATCAGAGTGACTGCCGTGGAATTCCCACCCATCCTTGCTTGAAAAAATGTTTGCTACCTCTGGATCCCTCTGTTTCTCAAGGTGAAACTTGATCCTGATGCTGTGCTGCTTGTGAATTTTTTTTCATACAGAATAGGGATGTCATCATTTAAAAGATCATGGTCACTCCCTTTGCTCGCTCTTGTAACGCACATATTTTGGGACATATATTCTCTGATATGTTCATCAATCTTATGATTACAGTCATAAAAATCATGTTCGTAATTATATCATAATCACGATGGACACACACACACACACACACACACACACACACACACACACACACACACACACACACACACACACACACACACACACACACACACACACACACAGAGAGAGAGAGAGAGAGAGAGAGAGAGAGAGAGAGAGAGAGAGAGAGAGAGAGAGAGAGAGAGAGAGAGAGAGAGAAACTTTGAAACTTTAAAACTTTTATTAAGGGAAAAGAATAAGCACACATAATGGCTTTTTTTACATCCAGCCCTCAATCAAAGAAAATCAAAACAAAGAAAAAACCCCCCCAGCAAATATAAGAAAACAGAAAAATAACATAAACAATTGTTGTAACATCATAAAATTTTATGTCAAAATGGAGATTAAAAAAAAAAGGAAAAGAGCATATAGGAAAATAAATCAGATAGAAAAATTGAAGGAGAATTTGTATTGGGTATGGAGAAAGAGAAAGAATTAAAAAAAAAAACAAAAAGAAGAAAGAAAAAAAGAGAGAGAGGGAGAGAGGGAGAGAGAGAAGCAAGGGAGTGGGGTTTTTATTCTTTTATTCTTTTATATCGAGGATAATGGAATAAGCACCCTTGTGCTTTTTTACATCCAGTCCCCATGTGTATGCATTTTGTAAATGTCACCTGTTCCCGTGTGTGTGTGTGTGTGTGTGTGTGTGTGTGTGTGTGTGTGTGTGTGTGTGTGTGTGTGTGTGTGTGTGTGTGTGTGTGTGTGTGTGTGTGTGTGTTGTATTTGCACAAAGGGTATACCAAAGATGAACTTTTCTATATGCATGCATTTACTTTTTTTTTTTTAATGATTATGTGAGTTTAGATCCTTTCTCACAAATATAACACGTTACTTTGTCGACGATGTGAATGAATGATGGGACAAAACAGACGTCTGCACAAAATTCTTAATTTTTTTTTTATATATCACAAACATAAATAATGAATTTTGGGACTGTGTGGAGTTGAAAGTTTAGGTACCCATGCTCAACGCTGAGCTTAGGGGTGGGGGAGGCAGACAGGTAGGCAGGCAGCCAAGATAGGTTGAGGATGCAATGCCAGACAAGAAAAGATATCATGTGAATGTTCCTGTATATTCATTCATTAGAATCAAATGATAATTATGTTTAAAAGTATATAGACTATTATTGACATTAACTGAAGATGAAACATCATTCCATAATAAACCACCAGAGTAAGCAAGGCTAGATTTGAACAGCTCAATTCTGGGCAGTGGTAACATTATTTTGTGAAAATAGCAACACTCGTTTATCTGAAACTTGTTTATCAATGAAGGTGGAGCACAGCCAGACATAATTTTGAACATAAAAACTGCCTTATTGTATCTTAACTTCCATTTCAGAGGGAGAATATCAAGCAAGATGTAATCATTACATGACAATGATGATGATTTTAGTAGAAGTACTTTAAGAGCATGTCTGTACATACTTGTCAATGATTTTAAAGTGTTTTTGCTCTCTGAATCCCAAACTGTTGATACATAATTTATGTGTGGCTCAACAAAAGCATGATAAAACAGTTTATGAGAGTGAATTTAGGAAATGTTTTATCTTCATCAGCTGATAAATCTTTTTTGATATGATTTTACACACCATTCTTACATGTTCAGACCATGACAGATTGTTATCAATTACTAATCCTAGAACTTTATGAAAATCAACTTCTTGAACTACATTACCACTGATGTCCAATGAAATACGGATTTTAGAAAGGTTCTGCCACTTTTGTCTGGTAGTTATAATTATATGTTTACTCTTATGAGCGTTGATGCTCATATGATTTGAATCAGACCATTTCATCAGTTGTTCTATATTAGTCTGCAAGGTAAAAATTACGTCATCTAATTTAGAGTGGCTTGTTTGTAATGTTGTGTCATCTGCAAACATTTCACAATTAGCTTTTAAACAGAGGGGTAAATTGTTAATATATATTGAGAAGAATATGGGTCCCAGGATGGAACCCTGAGGAACACCAAACAAAATGGGCAAATTAGAAGATTTGGATTCCTCAATTAACACAAGTTGTTTACGTTTGTCTAAAAATGATGACATGAGTTCTATTGTATCATCTGGAAGACCATACAGTTTTAGTTTTCTCAGAAGAAGCTTGTGATCAATGAAATCAAATGCTTTTGATTTTGATTTTGGTTAGCCATTTGTCAACTAAGTTCGTTAGTGCAGTGTGACACGAATGATTTAAAAAAAATCCAGATTGATTGGGATGAAATAGGTCATGCTTATTAAAGTGGTTAAGAATGTGCTGCCTAATGTGATTTTCTAAAGGTTTAGATAAGTTAGATAATATAGAAATAGATCGATAATTCACAGGATTAGTATGATCACCAGCTTTGTAGAAAGGCAAAACTTTGGCAACTTTGACAGCTTTTGGAAAACAATTTTTTGCTATAAATAGATTGAATACATACGTCAATGTTTCTGAGATAACTGGAGCTGCTATTTTTAAAATCTTACCATATTGTTTATTGCCGTAGCATAAACATGGTCAATCAGGGTTTTAGAAGTAGCTGTAACTCTTGTAGGCTTGTCAGTCAGTTGGACCAGTTGGAAAGATTCATAGGCATGTGTCCAGGTTAACTGACATTTTTGTAAATCAATGTTAAAGTCACCTAACAAAATTGTCTCATCAGAATACATAGCTAAGTCTTTCATTAATAAAGTAAAATTGTCTATCCAGTTTGCATGTTCAGCTGGGTCTCTGTAAATGAACCCCAAGAGTACAGGTTTTGCTTTTTTAAAATCAATTTGTATCCATAAGGATTCAACATTGTGCAGATCTATAGGGTGTATCTGCTTGAAGTTCATTGTCTGGTGGATATAAAGAAGAAGTCCTGTTTCTTTAGAATGTTTAGGATCCTTACGAATACAAGAATATCCTGGAATAGAGATTTCTTCATCTGAAATATGAGTTGCAAGGTGTGTTTCTGCAAAACCAAAAAGATGGAAAAATTTCCCAGATAAAATACTTGACACATCCACTAATTTACCGTACAAATGATTGATATTAAGGAACCCTACTCTCAGACCATCTCTTGATGGCCAGGCATCAATAGTATTAGTCAATGGCATTATGAACACATAAAGGAATTAATAATCAGCACATTAAATATTACACGTAAGAAATATATGAATAATTATAAGAAAGGCAAAACAGCGGGGGGAAAATATGATGAAACCTGTCCTTTTGTATTTACACAAATACTATATGAGTAACCACAGTTTGGTTAAGGAAACCCAGGGAACAAAACCTATTTTTGTTCACATTTGGTCCAGCAACTGTACCTTCCCTTAATTAACACTCATATGATACATTCACAATTTACAAAAACAGTGTTAGAAAACAGGCATGCATGAAAGATGTGGGTAAGGCACACATGTGCATGCAACTTGAGCACTCACACTAACACACATGCACATGTTCGCTCATGTTCTTGCACGCATGCACATACAGACAGATTTATACTAGTGTATAGATTCATGCACATTCACACACATACACACAAACAACATCATATACATTTATATGCACACAACCATGCACTCACATTTATGTGTGTGTATGCTTGCACACACGCACACACTTAAGATGCACAGGAAATATTCAAACATATTGCAGGGAAATAAGGGCTTTACATTCACATAGCTTATCAATAAAAACCATTTATCATAAGTCAGAAAATGAAAGAAATTACCAAAAATCCTCTGATACAAATAGTATTAGAAAAACTACTTCAGACATTAACTTTGATTAAATTAAGAACCATTCTGATTTGCTAACAGCAAGTGGGATGCCCTCCAAGTAAGTGCTCGGAAAATGGATGAATGCCATTTACTTCTTGGTTTTGGGTGGAGGTAAAAAATGGTTATTAGAGGTATCTGGGGGGAGGGGGGTGACAAAATGGTTTGACTGTCTTACAGGTGGTGGAAGGGTAGAAAAAGCAGGGTGGTTTCTCATGGGAGGAAAACTACCATAGCCACTATTAGCTCTTGATCTCGGGGGTAATGGTGGGTAATGCTCAGTGGAGGAAATGGGAGGGAAACTATGGGTTGGTAGATTTCTTAATGAGTGTCCTTGGAACAACTAAAGGGGTGGTTTGGGATATTTTGTTAATTTTTCTCTTGGGGTAAAGTGCTTTGCATGCACTCTGTGATGGAAACCAGCTGGCCGTGTCATGGAGATATCCTCAGCATGATGGCCATTTCTCCACAGAGATTTCATACTCTCCACAAGCCTGGCAGTGCCCTTGGCATTGGGAAGGATGGCACTACTGCAGAGGCTTTGATCTGAAGCAAATGTTTGAAAATAGTCAAGGTGAGTGATCCTGTACTTTTCACAAACTAGTTTTAGATTGTGATTTGATGGCAGGATTGAATTATTAAAGGAGTGTTTACCCTTTGCAGGAAGGATTGAACTAAAACACATAGGAGTCTCTGGGAAAAGTTTTAAACGTACAGCAACAAGATCAGACCAAGTTCCAACAGATATGGGAGCAGCTGGACAAGAGTTGACACCAACATGAGAGAGAGAAAGAGAGAGAGAGAGAGAGAGAGAGAGAGAGAGAGAGAGAGAGAGAGAGAGAGAGAGAGAGAGAGAGAGAGAGAGAGAGAGAGAGAGAGAGAGAGAGAGAGAGAGAGAGAGAGAGAGAGAGAGAGAGAGAGAGAGAGAGAGAGAGAGAGAGAGAGAGAGAGAGAGAGAGAGAAAAGATAGATAATGTCTCAGACATAATGATAGAGAGAGATAGAGAGAGAGAGAGTTCATTTTTCCACAAAATTCAGGGAATCACTTTCACAACCAGCCTTTTGGTACATGTCAAGCATGACCAGCTTTTCAAGTGACAGTGATGGACTACAGAACAACACTACACAGTGGACAGAGGAGTCATCATACAAGGATTACTTTGAATACCAAGTCTCTGTGATCATCATGAAAATATGTCCTCCGTGTATTCTTCTGTTGGGAGGCTTTGGAAACATCGCCACTATATGCGTCATGCGTCGTATCAAGGACTACAACTCTTCTCAGCATGCTATATTTATGGCCCTTGCCATGTCTGATCTCACCTTGGTGTTTATTCAGTTGTCACGCCTCTGGATGCGGTATGCTTTCCAGGTAAATCTGGACGCTCTGCATGTGGTCATCTGTAAGCTTCGCCCCTTCCTGGTCTATACCTGTAACAATACGTCTGCCTGGCTGGTGACCTGTGTGACAGTGCAGAGAACAATGGCGGTCCTGTGGCCACACAAAATGCGAGTGATGTGCACTGTGCGAAGAACGTGGATTGTCATAGCAACTCTTGTCCTCTCTGCATGTGCTCTTAATTTTCATCTTCTGATTGGATTAGACATCAGTGTGGAAGACTGGTGTTTTGCCATGGCAGGCATGTATTTTGACTTCTTTACTCTGGTGTTTAATTGGATAGATTTGTGCATGGCCTCCTTCTTGCCCAGTGTCTGTATGATTGTCTGTGACATCATATTGTCTGTCAGTCTGTTTAAAGCAGTGTCCTCTTCCTCCATCTCTGCACGTGTGGTGTCCAATGTCAACACTGCACACAGCACTGACAGTCGAAAGATAACCTCCTACAGAACTACTGTCATGGTTTTGGCAATATCCTGTGTTTTTCTGGTGTTGACCCTGCCAGTATGCATTTTCTTACTGTGGTATAACCAAAATTTGGATAATATGAATGAACACCCTCAGACACACGCTATGGCCAGATTGCTGCTCGTGTCAACACAACTTCTGTGGCTCACCAACAGTGCCATCAACTTTGTTCTCTACTGCCTGACTGGAACCAAGTTCAGAAGGGAGTTTCTCCACTGGATCCGCTGTGGTGCTCAGAGTCCCTCTGCTCCATCTGTCCATGAGACAGTTTCAGAGGCTTCAAGGGAAAATGGACACCAACACCAGGGACACACCCCACTGTCCAAATGATGTCATCATCACTTAACATGTCTAAGTAAAAATTCTTTATCTCTCTCTCACACACACACACACACACACACACACACACACACACACACACACACACACACACACACACACACACACACACACACACACACACACACATACAAACATCTACATGAACACTCGCATTTCAGTATTGAATGACAATGGAACAGTGTAGTTCTTTTCATCAGCTGCCATCTCTACTGTGGACTCTTTTAAGTCAGCTTCAACAACAAGGAAATGGAAACACTGGATCTGAATCATCTGACATGAATAAATTATTAAGAGTATTCTGTTTTTGGTCTTTTGAGCACACTTTATATTTCTTGAGCATTTTCCAGTGGTGTGTGGCTTCAGTGTAGGTCCTCTATAAGGAAGTCAGAGACAGGCCATAGCAGGTCTGCCAGCTTCATCCATCTATCCCTACAACACACTCAAAACACCGCTGCTTGACTTGCTCTAGAAATAAAATCTGAACACTTTACCTTTCTGCTGCAGTAACCTCGCTGACTTCCTGTTCCACAAACAATACAGTGTAAAATCAGCACCCTCTGCTACAAATGTGTCCACTTAACTGTTTCTGTCCATCTTTGAGACTGCCAACACTGACATGACACACTGCCTTGATCTCTGTGACACTGTGACACACTGCCTTGATCTCTGTGACACTGTGACACGATGCCTTGATCTCTGTGACATTATGACACACTGCCATGATCTCTGTGACAATGACACACTACCTTGATCTCTGTGACACTGTGATACACTGCCTTAATCTCTGTGACATTATGACACACTGCCATGATCTCTGTGACAATGACACACTACCTTAATCTCTGAGACACTGTGACACACTGCCTTGATCTCTGTGACATTATGACACACTGCCTTAATCTCTGTGACACTGTGATACACTGCCTTAATCTCTGTGACATTATGACACACTGCCATGATCTCTGTGACAATGACACACTACCTTAATCTCTGAGACACTGTGACACACTGCCTTAATCTCTGGGACACTGTGACACACTGATTTGATCTCTGTGACACTGTGACACACTGCCTTGATCTCTCAGATTGCTGCTGATCCAGAGTGCCTACGTGTGTCCAGGTTCACACAATCGACTGTCAGCAGTCCTTGTTTTTGTCTTTGTGTTCATTTGTGTTCAATGATGATAAACAACAACCCCCCCCCCTCCATCCCATTTACCATGTTCCATGTTTGATGGTTCATCACATGACTGACAAGTCAACATGTTCTCTCTGTCTTTTCTTCACCTCTCTCTCTCTCTCTCTCTCTCTCTCTCTCTCTCTCTCTCTCTCTCTCTCTCTCTCTCTCTCTCTCTCTCTCTCTCTCTCTCTCTCTCTCTCCTGTTGGCATTTTCTATCCTTTGTCTACCTTTCTTTACTTCTTTCAATTTTGCAATCTCTCTATCACTGAGTTTTCATTTTTACTGCCAATATTTCAATATGTCTGAAGATTTGAGGAATCAGACATAGTTTGTAAACTGAAAAAAACAACAACTCCAGGCAATATATCAAAGACCAATGCGCACACAACCACATTATTATGTGTGTGCACAAACACACATACAGATGTGCGTCGTGTACAAACACACACACATATACGAATGCGCAAGAACGCATCCCTACACGAGAGTGTGCGAGCACACACATACACATAGCCAAATGCAAGACCCTCTCCAGGCAGCTAACTGCCCAGAGATAGCAGCTGGCGTGGTTTGCCCCCTAACCAGACACACCACCCTCTCCTACATCCTCCTGCAAGTAACTGTTGGGGAAGGGGGGTGTCAAGGTGGGAGAGAAGACATGCCAGACGTGGACCAACACCCTGAAGGGCTGGACAGGGCTGGCTGCCCGATGTACATCTCCTGACCACAGCCACTGACAGCAGCAGATGCCTGGTGAAGAATGGCCGCTTCTTCTGCACTCCCATTATGAGCATCAAAGTCAAGGCTGATGATGATGATGATGATGATGATGATGATGATGGTGATGGTGATGGTGATGATGGTGATGATGATGATGATGATGATCATGATGACGACCCCAGCTTCATTTCCCAAACACTAGACCTTAGGTGGTTGTCTTGATGCTAATCTTTTGGATAAGATAATAAACAGAGGTTCTAGGCACAACATATCTAGCGCACGTAAAGTAATCTACAGCAACACTGCACACTTTGGTTAAAAAAGCCCCAAAACAGCCACTGCTACAGACCAAAAAGGACAAATACAAACAAGAACATTGTAAAACATGGGTGGTACTGTTCTTGTTTGTGGCTGTCCCTGGGGTGGAGCAGTCTGAATGTTTTGCTCTGCTCAAAACTGAATGAATGAATTGAGAGTTTAAGAAAGTACAAAAGACATCACACTGAGCAGACGGTGATAAATTCTTCTCCATTGTTGAAATTGTATCATTCAGTAGGGATGCAGCTACAGAGACTGACGAAGTTTGACTGAACAGTACTGCTTGGAAAGTTCTATGTATACAAATGTCGACATAGTCAAACTAAACCCAATGTCGATATTTTCATGAACGAATTGAAATACTAGTATAAGATAGGAAAAGTTGGAACATAGTGTGCAAATGACTTTGTACAAATTTAATTAAAAATGGCTTTCCTATATCATAAACATGACGGAAACCCAAACACAGCGTTCAACTTTATCAGTACGTGCTGATAATTATGCTGCCTTCTCCTGAAATAAAGTTGTCCTGACAGTAATGAAGCAGCTATATGTTTGTATTATGCGATATGTTACAGTAATATAGCAGCTATGTGTTTGCATTATGTAATATGTTACAGTGTTGTTCTTTGTGTCTGCAAACCCAGTGCATGTAATTATAGTAATGACTCTTTGGTGAAAATGTTCGAGCAGAAATAATTTATGTGCTAAAATGGATGTGTGTACCAATCAAAAAGAATTTTTCAAACATAATTCTACGTGAAATTTCCAATAAGTATATCTGGTTGAGATTACAGTAATATAAATGTGTCTTGAGTCAAAAATATAGAACTAATTAGTGTCAGCGGTGATAAAAAAAAATACGTAGGTCTATAGTACTGACCTCACACTGGGTCTCTAGGCCTGATCTGACACTGGGTCTCTAGGCCTGATCTGACACTGGGTCTATAGTACTGACCTCACACTGGGTCTCTAGGCCTGATCTGACACTGGGTCTCTAGGCCTGATCTGACACTGGGTCTCTAGGCCTGATCTGACACTGGGTCTCTAGGCCTGATCTGACACTGGGTCTCTAGTACTGATCTGACACTGGGTCTCTAGGCCTGATCTGACACTGGTTCTCTAGGCCTGATCTGACACTGGGTCTCTAGGCCTGATCTGACACTGGGTCTCTAGGCCTGATCTGACACTGGTTCTCTAGGCCTGATCTGACACTGGGTCTCTAGTACTGATCTGACACTGGGTCTCTAGGCCTGATCTGACACTGGGTCTCTAGGCCTGATCTGACACTGGGTCTCTAGGCTTTACCTGACACTTTCCAGTGAGGGTTTGTGGTGAAGGGAGAAAGGAGATCATCCCTAGTACCATGGACCCCCAGACAGAAAGAAGGGCTGCTGACAGTCGATTGTGTGAACCTGGACACACATAGGCACTCTGGACAAGCAGCAATCTGAGAGATCAGGTCACAGAGATCAAGAAAATGTGTCACAGTGTCACAGAGATCAAGAAAATGTGTCACAGTGAAGACAGTCACAGAGATCAAGGCAGTGTGTCAGAGTGAAGACAGTCACAGAGATCAAGGCAGTGTGTCACAGAGATCAAGGTAGTGTGTCACAGTGTCACAGAGATCAAGGCAGTGTGTCACAGAGATCAAGGTAGTGTGTCACAGTGTCACAGAGATCAAGGTAGTGTGTCACAGAGTCACAGAGATCAAAGCAGTGTGTCACAGTGAAGAGTCACAGTGATCAAGATAATGTGTCGCACTGAAGACAGTCACAGTGATCAAGAAAATGTGTCAGAGTGAAGACAGTCACAGAGATCAAGGTAGTGTGTCACAGAGAGCAAAGTAGTGTGTCCCAGTGTCACAGAGATCAAAGCAGTGTGTCATGTCACAGTGTCGGCAGTCACAGAGATGGACAGAAACAGTTATGTGGAGACATTTGTAGCAGAGGGTGCTGATTTTACACTGTATTGTTTGTGGAACAGGAAGCCAGCGAGGTTACTGCAGCAGAAGGGTAAAGTATTCAGATTTTGTTTCTAAGAGCAAGTTAAGCAGCAGTGTTTTGAATGTGTTGTAGGGATCGACGGATGGATGAAAGTGGCAGACCTGCTATGGCCTGTCTCTGACTTCCTTATGGAGGACCTACACTGAAGCCACACACCGCTGGAAAGTACTCAAGACATATGAAGTGTGCTCAAAAGACCTAAACAGAATACTGTTAACAATGTATTTATGGGCTGTGCCTTCCTGGATATAAATTCTACCTCCCCATTCCTTTTCCCAAAATACCCTGTCTATGTTTAAGATACGGGTTTCCTGTAGACAAACAACATCAAATCTTTGTGCTTTAAAGTAATCAAATAGAGTTTTTCGCTTCCATTTGTTTTTTAATCCCCTACAGTTTAACGAACATATCCTAAGTTTTTTCATGGCTAACTGAAATTAGATATTTCAGCTACATCAATCAGATCTATATCAAACGAACAAACAAAATTAAATAAACACACACAGAGACTCGCATGTGCACACACACGCGCACGCGCACGCACACACACACACACACACAGAGCAGGGGATGGAGGGGAGGGTGCAGATGGACTAGCTCCATGGAGGGAAATCATTGTTCACGATCAGACACATGGTCAGACCTCCTGTCATCTTCCCTGTCAACATATCTGGGTTCGTGTCTAGCTTGTTTTCCCGTGATGGCTGTAGGATTTTCTTGGTCCCCGGCGCGGCGTCTTTTGGGTGTCTCTGACCGACGTCGTTGATGCTCATCGCGGGCGGCCAGACTGGAGTGCAGGGTTGTCTGCTTTTTTGTTGCTGCCCGGAAGGCACAGCCCATAGTAAAGGTCAAGTTACTCTTCTTTCAAAACATTTTAAGATGAAATTGAACTGGTAACAGCCACAGATCGTATGATAACAATAAAAATAGAATATGATGGAATAAGCATACATATTGTAAATATATGTGCTCCCAACCCTTCCTTTTTAAAAAAGGGAATTTTTTTCAAGGAATGCATACAAAACTAGAAAATGTACAGGCTAAATACGTTATCCTGTGTGGAGACTTCAACTGTACTATAAACAATATGCAAGATGTTATCTCTGGCAATCCACACAATACAGTTGAGGTTAATGCCTTTCAAACCTTACTGCAAGAGCTCAATGGCACAGATGTCTGAAGATCTTTCCATCCACATGAAAAAACTTTACATGGAACAGGATTAACCCATTCATAGCACGCAGGCTGGACGACTGTATCATATCTGATGAAATTCTATCCTTATGCTCCTCTTGTGAGCACTATTCTATTTCTAACTCTGACCATAAAGCTGTTGTTCTTGAACTAGAAAGCAGTAATTTCACACGAGGACCAGGTTACTGGAAATTCAACAATAGCTTCCTTAAAAATAAAGAGTTTGTAGACGACATGAACAGTCTGCTAGACCATGCACTAAAAAGCCAGGATGCAGACTGCAGTCCTGTTAACAGATGGGAATTAGTGAAAGCAGAAATTCGAAATTTCTGTATTCACTTCGGAAGACGTTTGGCATGTCGTAGAAGAAATGAAAAAGCATAACTGCAAGCCATGTTAAAGGAGATCAAGACCAGTATTGTCAAAGACCCTAGGAACAGCAGTTTACAAAAAGAACTACATCAAGTTAAACAAAAACTAGAAATTTTAGACATGCACAATGCTAAAGGAGCTCAGGTCAGATCGAGAATAAAGTGGATCGAAGAAGGAGAGAAAAATACAAAATATTTCTATAATTTAGAAAAAAGAAGAAGAAAGAAAAATGTAATGACTAGCCTTGTAACTGCTTCGGGTCACAGAATCACTAATCATACTGAAATAAAGGCTCGACAAGTGTCCTTTTGTAAAGATCTATATGATAAAAAACAGACATTGAAAATGTGGTAGAGGCCACAAAAGAATTCATGAATGGCATTAGATTTCCATGCCTTAAGTCAGGACACTTTTTGAAGAGAAGCGTTTGCGACGTATTTGGATAGCACATCGAAAGTCTCACCAAACGATGTACAAGCGGAACATATTGGGGAGCAACAACTGTTCAATAACAGACTCATTAAGTACAAACATAAAGTTCTCAATTTTCAAACATGGAAAGAACAGGGCCTTAAGACTATTCGTGATATTACAAATATAGAACAACAGCGAATCATGACTTTAATAGAAGTTGGAGGAGTGCTAAATCAAAATAGGGCAATGACATTATTTGAGTACAATACTCTAGTGAATGCCATTCCAAGGTCGTGGATTGAATGGATCACTAACGGAGTGGCCAGTTTATCAGCTGAACATTGCAGTACTCCTGAAGCAAGTTAATTTAGTGCTAAACCTAAAACAATTAGACAATACTTAAGATTAAAAAAAATGGTGAAGAACAACATACACTACACGCAGCTGAATTTTGGCGCAGGAAATTTCATGTACTTCTTGATGAATGGTTATGCTTTATGCCTGGAGAAGCAACAAAAGAAATCAGACTAAGAGAGCTACAGTGGAAGATTTTACATAATTTATACCCAACTAAAATTTTATTAAAGAAAATGGGGGTCTCTGATACTATTTGTTGTTGATTTTGTTGAACACTTTTTCTTTGAATGTTCCCCAAAGAAAGACTTCTTGAATGGTATTGAAAACGTTATCACCATGGAAACTGGGGAAAAGTTGTCTCTCTCTGTAACTGATGTTTTATTTGGTTATAACCTAGGGGATAAATCAGATATTAATCGGTGGGTTAATAAAGTCCTATTGGTTGGGAAAATGTGTATTAACAAAATAAAGAAAACACAATCGATCCAACACTATGGAGTAGTCTTTGAACAAGAAGCAAAGTTGAGGAATCTTATAGGTAAATAACTAACGTGCGTTTGGAGTAAACATTATACAACCCATTACCTTAATTAAGAAAGTGGGGGGGGGGGGGTAAGTGGGGGGGAGGGGCAAAAGAGGAAGGAGGTGTGAGGAGGAGGGAGAGGGGAGCGTGAGGAAGGTAAGAACGGAGAGGGGGAGGGGGGGGTGGAGGAGGAGAGGGAGCGAGGAGGTGGGGTTGAGCTGGGAGAAGAATGAGGGGGGGGGGGGGGAGGCAGGGAGGGAGATGGAGAATGAATGAATGAATAATCTTTATTTTTCAAGGGTAACAGAGCAAGTATTACATAATTTTTTTCATCCGGCCCTTGCCCTGATCAGGGAAGGGAGATAGGGAGGAAGAGGGAGAGGGGGGAGGGAGAGAGACAGATATCATATTGCATCTCACACCAGAGCAGATGTTGATAAGATGAGAAAAATATAAAATTTTGACAGGTGTGGATAAATGTAAAACACGTAGATTTTTGAAGAGGTGTTATTAACATGTGTGGGATGTGTAATTTTTGACAGGCATGGATAACATGTGCAGGATGTTGCTGTTTTTGGACTGGTATGAAAACTTTTGTACAAATATGGTTATTTTTGATAGTTGTTAAGAACATTACAAACTGCAACATTAAAAAAAGTAGGAATTAAACAGTGCATAAGAGAGGTTGTTTCCTGTTCCGTGAGTTCTGATATCAATATGAATTATATTAAACAGTGCATAAGAGAGAAAGAAGAAGAAGAAGAAGAAGAAGAAGAAGAAGAAGAAGAAGAAGAAGAAGAAGAAGAATTGCGAAGAAGAAGAATTGCGAAGAAGAAGAATTGCGAAGAAGAAGAAGAAAACAAATGAAGAAGAATGCGTAGAAGAAGAAGAAGAATTGCGAAGAAGAAGAATTGCGAAGAAGAATTGCGAAGAATTGCGAAGAAGAATTGCGAAGGATTGCGAAGAAGAAGAATTGCGAAGAAGAAGAATTGCGAAGAAGAAGAATTGCGAAGAAGAAGAAGAAGAAGAAGAAGAATTGCGAAGAAGAACAAGAACAAGAACAAGAACAAGAAGAACAACAAGAAGAACAACAAGAAGAACAACAAGAAGAAGAAAAATGCAAAGAAGAAGAATGCGAAGAAGAAGAAGAATGCGAAGAAGAATGCAAAGAATAATAATAATAATAATAATAAGAAGAACAAGAACAAGAACAACAACAAGAACAACAACAAGAAGAATAGCAAAGAAGAAGAAGAATTGCAAAGAAGAAGAAGAATTGCAAAGAAGAAGAATTGCAAAGAAGAAGAATTGCAAAGAAGAATTGGAAAGAAGAAGAATTGGAAAGAAGAATTGGAAAGAAGAATTGGAAAGAAGAAGAAGAAGAAGAAGAAGAAGAAGAAGAAGAAGAAGAAGAATTGCAAAGGAACCAGCCGCTATGGCGCAGTGGTTAGCACCTTGGATTCCGGACTGGAAGGTCGCGGGTTCGAATCCCATGAGTCATAGGGATTTTTCGGGCTCCGGCCGGCTCCTACCCAGAGTGAGTGTGCTGGCGGCTCAGTGGGGAGACTGGGACCACACAGTCGAGCTTCATCCACTTTACGGATGCGAATTTGAGAGTGTTGCTCAAATTACCTTACCAACACTGCAGGTGTCTGTATCTCTCGGGCCTGGTTGACGCCGGGATATATTATGACAGTAAGCATAGAGAACAACCCTGTCAAGTAGTCTCAAAGCGGATGCACCTCCACAGCAGCATCATTACATCATCCTCATCATCATTGATCATCATGCAATAATAAAAATTGCCTCTGATTCGGTGGCCCCCGTTGCTCTGGTCTCATTGTGACCTCAGATTCGGTTTCCCCATACGTTTCTGTGCCTGTGGTGACTTTGTGTCAAAGCCTTTGGGGTTGGAGGTTCAGGGGGAGGCGGTCGTTGGAGGGACGTTGTGGTGGTCGCCACCTCGGGTGGGTGGTTCACTCAGTCTGGCTCCGCGATTGAGCTGATACTGTTGTTAGTAGGGGGCTTAGTAGTTGGTGTCCTGCGTATGTTAGCTCAGAACAGGCACCACTGAACACCACCAAAGTGACCCAGCAGAAGTGCAGGGCCCCTCTGGCTGGTGGCCCCGCGGCGGCCTAATATTGATGGGCTCCCTGTGGACTGCCGACCCCGGGGGGTGAGACACAACGAATCTGGGTGTGGCTGTGGCGGGGAGATTGAAATGAGCGGCATGGGAGCAACAGGACGGGGACGTCACAGAAGACAAGGCAGCAAAAAAAAAATTGCAAAGAAGAAGGAAAAAAAGAAGAACAGTTGCGAAGAAGAAGAAGAAGAAGAATGCGAAGAATGCGAAGAAGAAGACGAAGAATTGCGAAGAAGAAGAATTGCGAAGAAGAATTGCGAAGAAGAATTGCGAAGAAGAAGAATTGCGAAGAAGAAGAAGAAGAAGAAGAAGAAGAAGAAGAAGAAGAAGAAGAAGAAGAAGAAGAAGAAGAAGAACAAGAAGAAGAAGAAGAAGAAGAAGAAGAAGAAGAAGAAGAATGCAAAGAATGCAAAGAATGCAAAGAATGCAAAGAAGAATGCAAAGAATGCAAAGAAGAATGCAAAGAAGAAGAATGCAAAGAAGAAGAAGAATTGCGAAGAAGAAGAAGAATTGCGAAGAAGAAGAAAAAGAATGCGAAGAAGAAGAAAAATGCGAAGAAGAATGCGAAGAATGCGAAGAATGAGAAGAAGAAGAAGAAGAAGAAGAAGAAGAAGAAGAAGAAGAAGAAGAAGAAGAAGAAGAAAAAGAAGAAGAATTGCAAAGAAGAAGAAGAATTGCAAAGAAGAATTGCGAAAAAGAAGAAGAATTGCAAAGAAGAATTGCGAAGAAGAATTGCGAAGAATGCGAAGAATGTGAAGAAGAAGAAGAAGAAGAAGAAGAAGAAGAAGAAGAAGAAGAAGAAGAAGAAGAAGAAGAAGAAGAAGAAGAATTGCAAAACAGAATTGCGAAGAAGAAGAATTGCAAAGAAGAAGAAGAAGAAGAATTGCGAACAAGAACAAGAAAAAGAAAAAGAAGAAAGAAGAAGAAAAGAAAGAAGGAATAAAAGACAGCCACGCTGAAAAGCTAGTAAAAATGTCAAGAGCCCTCTTGTCTAGTTTTGTTTCTTTCCATTGCTTCATGCATATATATATATATATATATATATCTATAAAAAAAAAAAAAAAAAATATATATATATGTTAATAAAACGACAATTTAGGGTGAATTCCCCCATTGAGACAAGAACTAGACGACAGCAAAAACAACAAAAAAGCTGCAGTTTATCTTCAAGGCTTAGAAATAATAAAAGAATTTGGTCCTTTTTTTTAAAAATGAAATTTATTATTAAAAAAAACCCGCATGTCTGTAAAAAACAAAACAAAAAAAAAATCCCAATGTATTTATGTCAGGTGATTCAGATCCATTGTTTCTATTCCATAGTTGTAGCTGACTTAAAAAGAGTCCACAGTAGAGATGGCAGTTGATGAGAAGAACTACACTGTTCCATAGTCATTCAATACTGAAGTGCGAATGTGCTTGTAGATGTGTGTGTGTGTGTGTGTGTGTGTGTGTGTGTGTGTGTGTGTGTGTGTGTGTGTGTGTGTGTGTGTGTGTGTGTGTGCGTGCGCGCGCGCGCGCGCGCGCGTGTGTGTGTGTGTGTGTGTGTGTAGGTGTGTGTGTCACAAAGAATTTTTTACTTAGACATGTAAAGTGATGATGACATCATTTGGACAGTGGGCTGTTTCCATGATGTTGGTGTCTTCCTTCCCTTGATGCCTCTGAAGCTGTCTCATGGACAGATGGAGCAGAGGGACTCTGAGCACCACAGCGGATCCAGTGGAGAAACTCCCTTCTGAACTTGGTTCCAGTCAGGCAGTAGAGAACAAAGTTGATGGCACTGTTGGTGAGCCACAGAAGTTGTGTTGCTGCATTTAGCAATTCGGCCATAGCGTGTGTCTGAGGGTGTCCATATATATTATCCAAATTTTGGTTATCCCACAGTAAGAAAATGCATACTGGCAGTGTGAACACCACAAAAGCGCAGGATATTGCCAAAACCAGGACGGTTGTTCTGTAGGAGGTTTTCTTCCGACTGTCAGTGCTGTGTGCAGTGTTGATATTGGACTCCACACGTGCAGAGATGGAAGAGGAAGAAGACACTGCTTTAAACAGACTAACAGACAATATAATGTCACAGACAAACATACAGACACTGGGAAAGAAGGAGGCCATGCACAAATCCATCCAATTAAACACCAAAATGATGAAGTCATAATACATGCCCCCTATGGGATAACACCCATATTCCTCAGTGATGTCATATCCAATCAGAAGATGAAAATTAAGAGCACATGCAGAGAGAACAAGAGTTGCTATGACAATCCAAGTTCTTCGCACAGTGCACATCACTCGCATTCTGTGTGGCCACAGGACCGCCATTGTTCTCTGTACTGTCACACAGGTCACCAGCCAGGCAGACGTCATGCCACTGGTATAGACCAGGAAGGGGTGAAGCTTACAGATGACCACATGCAGAGTGTCCAGACTTACCTGGAAAATATACCACATCCAGAGGCGTGGCAACTCAATACACAGCAAGGTGAGATCAGACACGGCAAGGGCCATAAATATAGCATGCTGAGAAGAGTTGTGGTCCTTGATACGACGCATGACGCATATGGTGGCGATGTTTCCAAAGCCTCCCAACAGAAGAATACACGGAGCACATATTTTCCAGATGATCACAGAGACTTGGTATTCAAAGTAATCCCTGTATGATGACTCCTCTGTCCACTGTGTAGTGTTGTCCTGTAGTCCATCACTGTCACTTGAAAAGCTGGTCATGCTTGACATGCACCAAAAAGCTGGTTGTGAAATGGACTCCCTGAATTTTGTGGGAAAATGGAATCTCTGTCTGTCTGTCTGTCTGTCTGTCTGCCTGCCTGTCTGTCTGTCTGTCTGTCTGTCTGTCTGTCTCTCTTTTCTTTTAATGAAATTTATTATAAAAAAACGCTTGTCTGTGTGTGTGTGTGTGTGTGTGTGTGTGTGTGTGTGTGTGTGTGTGTGTGTGTGTGTGTGTGTGTGTGTGTGTGTGTGTGTGTGTGTGTGTGATTTTCCTTTCATTTCCTTTTCCCGATTTTTCTTTTTTTTGTGAGAGCATGGTGTAAAGAAGCTGTGTGTTTATCCATTTACTCTCACCGGTGGTCATGGATCGGTGGTCTAGGTGGTCACGCGCCTTGCCTAGAAAGCAAAAAGTCCGGGTCGGAGTGTGCGGGGTTCGTACCCCGTTTGGACCCAAAACCTTTTCCCCATCCATTAGACCCTGAGTGGTGGTCTGGGCGCTAGTCTTTCGGATGAGACGATAAACCAAGGTCCCGTGTGTTACACATCACTATTTAGCGCACGTAAAAGAACCCACGGCAACAAGGGGGTTGTCCCTGGCAAAATTCTGTAGAAAAAAGCCACCCTGATAGGGAAACAAATACACTTGCATGCAGGAAAAAGAAAAAAAAATGGGTAGGCGCTGCACATATGGCGACGCGCTCTCCCCGGGGAGAGCAGCCCGAATTTCACGCAGAGAAATCTGCCGTGACATAACGTGGTACAAAATACAAAATACAAAATAAACATTTCGAGTTCGAGTTCGAGTTCTCTCTGTGATAGAGAGAGAACTCTGAACTCTGAACAGGTTCAATCTGTACCTTGTCCATAGGCCACATTGCAGAGGTTTGGGGAGGGAGGAAAAACAATATAGTGATATCGTGTAAAATACAATCTAACATAAAAGACAGCAACCAATTCTTTGTGAACCATGATCACAGTAACCATACCGTGAAAAAATTTGGAACATGATAAACATTTATATTATGCTGCATCAGTATTCTTATTAATAGACATCTAAATCAGTTTGCAAATATGAGAGAGAGAGAGAGAGAGAGAGAGAGAGAGAGAGAGAGAGAGGAGAGAGAGAGAGAGAGAGAGAGAGAGAGGAGAGTGCCTTTGTGTGTGAGAGAGACTTTAAACAGAGAGACTTATTGGCATACGGGACTACCCTCTCCACCACCACCACCTCCCCCCTCATCATTGAGGTAGCCACATTCTGACTTCAGGGTTGGTGTCTAAACTCGACACCTGTGTGCATGCGGAGTTTTGTCATCCGTTCCTACCGGAACACAATGGCCTACTCTTCTGAAAGACAGAGCGGGGTTTAACGTGTGTGCAAGATGTTCTGCGTACTTTTTGCACACAGGCCTCAATTTATAGTCTCAGCCAAAGGAATACTTTTAAAAGACAGAGAAACATAGAAACACAGACCCCCCCCCCCCCCCCAAGAAAAAACAGAGAGTGAGGGTGAGTTTGTATTTGAGAGAGAACTCTGGACTCAAAAGGTTTCATTGTACATCAGCCTAAGGACACAATATGACACCCCATCCCCCCTCCCCCCCCAAAAAAAAGAGAAAATAATAACACATAATTATCTAATCCTACAATCAAGAGCTATGAAAGCGTCTTGCATTTACTAGGGTGTATGAGAGCAAGACAGACAGATGGACAGACAGAATAACAATGACAATGGTTTATGAGATAAGCTTTCAAGAACACTCACAAGGGGACAGTGGAAAGAAAATTGGGTGCAAACAAATATTTGACTAAGAAGAAAAACCAATTCATTGCAGCCAATATATTACAAAAATCATCATGGCATGGATAAAACCAGTTCACTGCAGCCAATATTATCAAGTCATCATGGCATGTATTAAAACCAATTCATGCAGCCAATATTATCAAGTCATCATGGCATGGATAAAACCAATTCACTGCAGCCAATATTATCAAATGTCATCATGGAATGGATTCCACATCATGGATTAACAGCTGCAACACCCACAGATATTGTGACCTATGATTAATTACTGTAGTCTTTAGCAGAGAGAGAACAAGAACAGAACTGATCACTGATAAAGCTTACAAGTGATTCAGCAGCACCTATCAAGGTTCATTGATACATGATTTAAAAAAAAAATTCAATTTAAGTCATAGGCAAAACCAAGTGTAATGTAAAACCCTGACATGAAAACTAGGTCAGCACAGTTTGTGTTTAAGATCACTTTTCAAGACAGAAACATGGGAACAATGAACAATTGAGAAGGAAAAAGTGTTAGTGGTATAAAGCTGTACTTGCTCTGCAATGTGAAATAACGAAATAAACGTGCCAAAAAAGTTGAACATAGAAACCACATACAAATTCTTCTACATGATACATGAAAGCCATTGTCACTGACTCAGCTGAAGTGTTCTACTGGTGCCCCCATGTAGAAACAAAGGAGACCTCACAGAACATCCAGTTGCTGTAAAGCATGTGACTGTAGCTCTGTGTGTTCCTTCTTCTCCAGCCTTCTGCTTCCTCTCTACACTTCTGTGTATGTGTGCAGTCTGTCACGTTCTTCCAGCAGCAGGTTTTGTTCTGGTTGTTTTGGTTTTAGCACATGACCATTCCAAAACAACAATATCATCTGATTCACACAGAACTGTGTCTACACTGTCACTGTTGTTCACCATAACTTTTAAAAAACAGTTTGTCCCTGTCTCCATCTTTCAGGTGTTTTATCCCAGATCTGTCAGCTATAGTTGCCACCCAGCCTCTAACCACCCCACAGTCAAATCATCAACGGTGCTGTTAGACTCTGGTGGGGTGGTCGTCTCTGACACCTCTAAACACACCCCAGTGTCACAGTGCATGGAGCACAAAGCAGCTGTATCTTAGCTCATGCAACACGCCTTGCTCCCTGTTACGCAGACCTATTCCTGTCCCTGTGTGTGCTGTATTAAGTTCTTACTGCATACTCAACTCTTCATTCAGGTAAACTGGATGTAGACACAAGGAACACACTAGTGAAGGTTTGCATCACTCTTGCATGCTTCTGTTGATGCTGCTTTGACCTCTTCAGATCATGATGACGTTGACTGGACGATTTCTCTCTGAAGTCTCTGTTCTTGTGGTGTATGGTTTATGAACACTGACCCCATCATGTTTGTTGACGTTTGTGGGGATACTGGTTTCAGCCACAAAAAACAACAACCACTGATGTCGACTTTGCCTGCTGTTTTCCAGCTGATAGCTGTGTTGTCTGTCAGGAGGCGTTCAGCATTGTCTCCACAGCTGCTGAAAGTGCAATAACTGGCAGTGTTGACAGTTTAACGAAAACAACTCCAGTTACTGGCAGTGTTGACAGTTTAACGAAAACGATCTATCCAGACTCTTGCATGAAACGCCATGTTGCTTTGCTTACATCGTGATAAATATCAATAATACTGTCAAGATACTTTTATCAGAAAACTTATGAAACAGAAATAATTTTCTCCTCTGTTACTGAGGCAGGTTTTCAAAATGTTAAAAAGATATTATTAAAATGATCAAATATAATAGCACTGTTTGACAATATTGACTGCAGAACTGTTTTGATAGGGAAATTAGTACTCTGAATCACAAAAATAATCTATCATAGACAAACAAAAGATTGTCATGGAAAAAAGAAAACGTCGTGTGTGTGTGTGTGTGTGTGTGTGTGTGTGTGTGTGTGTGTGTGTGTGGTGTGTGTGTGTGTGTGTGTGTGTGTGTGTGTGTGTGTGTGTGTGTGTGTGTGTGTGTGTGTGTGTGTGCAAAGCATCTATCAGCTTCTCCCATTTATTTTCATTCCCAATTCCTCACCACTCTCTGTTCAATTTCTCTCTCTCTCACATTGCTCTGATCACCTGTACAGGTGTGCAGAGTCTGTTTCCCTTGTTCTAATTACTGTCCATTATCTACCAGGTGATTTAGACAAGTACACTTTTAGAACAAAACTATTTATTAAAGGAGATGGGAATATGCAGAGCCTGTGAAGAGTCTGTGCACTCTATAATTCATTTGTTCCTTTGCCCATTATTTTTATTCATCCATCCATCCATCCATCCATCCAATCATCCATCCATCCATCCATCCATCCATCCATCCATCCATTTATTTGTTTATATAGTGACATCATTATTGTATTCATTCATTCATTTTTTCTTCATTCATCTATTTATCTATTTATTAGACTGTACATTGGTTTGTTTTCATTTTGTATTTTGCTTTCTGTTTGGTTCCTCATCTTCCCCGTTCTTGTCCTGCTGTTCCTATGCTGCTTATTTCATATTCTTAAAAAGGATTTTTTAACAGTTTTTTTCAATTTAGGGATGCCCCATAACCTATGTGGTCGTATGGTGAGCGAGGACTCAAAGACCTAACTTCTAAAGGGGCCAGCATATTGAGGGCGGCGCCCATCTCCTCTCCCTGGCTGCTTTACCTTCC
>CM060334.1:47892203-47942203 GCA_030674155.1 Stramonita haemastoma
GTTGTGTTGTGTGTGTGTGTTGTGTGTGTGGGGTTTCTTCAGTTTAACGTCCTTCCACTAAATGTGTATATCAGACAAAGAAGTGTGTGTGTGTTGTGTGTGTGTGTGTGTGTGTGTGTGTGTGTGTGTGCGCGCGCGCACGCGCGCGCGTGTGTGTATATGTGTGTGAGTGTTTGAGTGTGTGAGTGTGTGTGTGTGTGTGTGGTGTGTGTGTGAGTGAGATGAGATGGTGGTAGGATGAGAGAGAGAGAGAGAGAGAGAGAGAGAGAGAGAGAGAGAGAGAGAGAGAGAGAGAGAGAGAGAGAGAGAGAGAGAGAGAAGAGAGAATGTGTATGTGTATGAGTGTGTGCACGCCACGTGTGCCTGCATTCATATGTGAGTGTGTGTGCGTGCGCGCGCCTGCGTGCGTGCATGCGCGCGCGCGCGCGCGCGCGCGTGTGTGTGTGTGTGTGTTTTGTGTGTGTGCGTGCGTGTGTTTGTGTGTGTGTGTTACGGTGTAACGGCCTATTCTACAAAGTACGAAAGAGAACTAAGGAAGAAAACAGCTTAGCTGTTAGTATGGCGTTGAACTATTGGAAACAGAACAGGAATATTTTTCATAAATCTACAAGTCAAATATAAAAAGTAGAACAGAACATTGCAATTAACTACAAATCAAATGGGAACTTTAACATACAGAAAAATTTGAACTTTGAATACGTTTACACATAATAAAGTAGATAATGTGGTAAAGTTGGGGGGGGGGGAGGCAGTTGGAGAGGTATACAGAACAGGCCCTAAAGAATTTCCTTTAAAACAAAATGATCAATCAGAGGAAGATACAACTGGGCTGTGTAGCAGACATTCAGAAATTCTGCAAAGAAGTATATCATTGTTTAGGATACTTTTAAGCCTTACAGATGATTCTGAAAGGCAGGGATCTTTCAACATAATAAGATAATTTCTTTAATTCTAGGACATGTAAGCAAATGATTTAACACTTATTTGTTTTCCACACAGGCATAGTATGTTCTTGCAATATTTTGTGCGAAGGGCATTTAAACGAAATCTATAGACTAAACTTGAGATTTTTCTGGAAACAGACATAGATGGCTTTAAAAAGGGGAGTTTAGTGTTTTGTACACCCGTGGTATTAAGGCAGTTTTGAGAGTAATAACTATCCGAATTTTTCAGTCTTTCAATTGCCTTATCATAAGAGAAATGCTTTAAAAGTTCATAACCCTCTCGGAGGTCTAACGGTATATTAACTAAAAGAAATCCTTCAACATTGCGTGCTCCTCTTCGCGCAGCTCTATCGACCCAATCATTAAAATTAATCCCACAGTGAGAAGGCACCCAACAGAAAGTAACACTAATGCCTTTCAGGGATAGTAGATGAACAACATGTTTGATTTCAGTTATCATATCTAGTCGAGTATTTTGATTTTGGGAATTTAACGCGTACAACACAGATTTTGAATCAACAAATAGAGCAATTTTTGAATATTTTTGAGGTAATGTAATCAGGTAATTCAGAGCCATTAGTATTGCAAAGAGCTCTGCAGTAAAGATAGAAACCCTGCTACTAATATGATATTTTTTCTCAGTGTGAAGGGTTGGTATCACAAAAGCTGCTCCAACATGTTTGTTATCAAGTTTGTGTGTGTGTGGTGTGTGTGTGTGTTGTGGTGGGGTGTGTGTGTGTGTGTTGTGTGTGTTGTGTGTGTGTGTGTGTGTGTGTGTGTGTGTGTGTGTGTGTGTGTGTGTGTGTGTGTGTGTGCGTTCAGAGGCAGAGAGGGGGGAGGAAGGGAGGGGCTGTGAGAGAGAGAGAGAGAGAGAGAGAGAGAGAGAGAGAGAGACAGAGGAACACGAGAGAGAGAGAGAGAGAGAGAAGAGACAGAGAAGAGAGAGAGAAGAGACGAGAAGAGACGAGAGAAGAGAGAGAGAGAGGAGAGAGAGAGAGAGAGAGAGAGAGAGAGAGAGAGAGAGAGAGGAGAGAGAGGAGAGAGAGAGAGAGAGAGAGGCTTCAGACTTCAGACTTCAGATGGTTTATTCAGATAGGTCACAGCCCTTCTGAAGGGGTGAAAAAACATACAAAAATGGAAGTAAACAGCATTCACTGTTAATTGCTTGATGAAAAAATGAGTTATTCAATACAAATTTTGACTTACTTTCTTTTAACATTCACCAAAAATTTACGTTGGCTCTGTTATTTTCTTCAAAGATGTGTACAGAAAAATTGCAAAGTTTTTAAACAGTTTGCTCATTTTCAGATGCCATAAGCTGAGCTAGCCTGGCCATTGATAGATAATTCCAATATAATGGCAGAATTAATTCTTTCTTAAGTCTCTGAGAACTGGACATTCCAAAACAACATGCATTTAATCCTGAGTTGCAAATTTACACAAATTACAAACCAAATTATCACTGTCGTCTTTTGCATATCGTTTCAAATGTACAGCAATATCTGATACACCACATCTAAATTTTGATAATGCTTGCTTAACATACCTATTCATTTCTACCCCTGTGTAGTGTTCAATGCAAAATGACGTTTTAAATGTTGCATACAGAAAAAATCGATCACTGCTATGAATGTGAGTGTTCCATTCCTGCCATCTGCAGTCAACAAGTCTCTGCTTAAAAGATTTTATGAATTCGTTAACGTTTTCGACTCCTTGATTGTCCCAGACAAACCCAAAGCCATACTGACACAAATATATACGTATTTTAGATGCCCAAGTATGCTTGCCTTTACAATCAAGTTGGTATAGCATCTTATAGGCTTTAGATGGCAATCGTTTATCCTCCATACGAGTTATCTTAAGCCAATAACGAATGCATTTTACCTTAGAATTTATAAACAATGGATACCTTCCTAGTTCTCCATTAGACCATGTCATAGGAGTGCGCAGTTTACACCAAGAAATCTCTTTAATGCAAATAAATGTAACTTTTCTATTGGCGCAATGTTTTGTATTCCCCAGATCTCAGCCCCATATTGTATAATAGGTTGTACCTGTGTATCAAAGAGTTTCATGAAGACTTTTACAGAATTATTTTCAAACTTGTATAAGATACTCAGAATACCCAGAACAGCTTTCTTAGCCCTTGAAGCTAAATCTTGGCACGTAAAATTGAAGCTAAGTTGAGTTGTCAAGTGGATTCCAAGATATTTGTATGAATTTACAACTGAAAACTTAGCATTGCCAAAGTACCATTTCTCATGAGGTGCCAAGAATCCTCCTTTCCGAAAAACCATTATGTTACTTTTGTTCATATTTACCTTCAACTGCAGATCTTTAGCAGCAGTATACAGATTGTTTAGTTGTGTTTGCAATCCCACAGCAGTTATTGAAAGTTATTGTGGCCAGTATTAAGAAAAAATGGGGTAACGGGTAAATTGTTTCGTTGCATTAAAAGTATGTATGAAGAAGTCAAAGCAAAGGTCAGATGCGGAACAAAATTCAGTGATTATATATACTGCACAGCAGGTGTTAAACAGGGTGATGTATGCAGCCCAGTATTGTTATCTCTGTTCATTAACGAGCTAGCTGAGGATACTGTAAATAAAGGAAAGCATGGGGTATCTTTCTCTGACTGTTTGGAAGAGACATTTTTACTACTTTTTGCTGCTGATGTTGTTGTTTTATTATCTGAGAGAGAGAGAGAGAGAGAGAGAGAGAGAGAGAGAGAGAGAGGAGAGAGGAGAGAGAGAGAGAGAGAGAGAGAGAGGAGAGAGAGAGGAGGGAGGGAGGGGAGGGAGAACTGCCATGTCATCATTGATTTCTACACAATCTCAACAAGGAGAGGATTTACCAGGTTGTTTCGTTTTCATCTAGTTATGTAGATAAAGTCTTACTGTAATAAATCATTCTTTTTATTGACAAAGTTGTACATACACACAATACATATGTAAATATATATGTATACATATATGTATATAGATAAGCATGTATGTATATATATACAAATATATACATATATATATATAAATGCAGAAGGAGAGAGAGAGAGAGAGAGAGAGAGAGAGAGAGAGAGAGAGAGAGGAGAGAGAGAGAGAGAGAGAGGAGAGAGAGATGAGAGAGAGAGAGAGAGAGAGAGAGAGAGGAGAGAGAGAGAGAGAGAGAATCGAACTCGAACTCGAACTCGAACTCGATCGAAAACTTTATTCACAAAAAGGCCATTGGCCCATACATGAAGGGGAGTTGCCGAGCTGCTTAGTATTTTGGTGAGAGGAAAAAAAAAAACCCACAATCAACAACAACCCAATAACAACAAAAATTACTGTATAAAAATTCAGATACACAAATATAACCTACGACAACAATATATCTCTTATTCTGAAAGCTTTACACAAATATAAAGTGAGGCTACGCACAACCTCAGGCTGACTTGACACCATGAGTAAACAGAGTCGAAAAGAATTAGACTGCCTACTATATTTTACAGGGATGTAATTCTGCCTAACATCCTCTAATACTGGACAGCATAACACAAAATGTACTTCATCCTCAGGTGCTTGCTTACATAATGGACATAGTAACCTGGGGTCATCAACATCATGTTCTCTATATCTGAACTTATGAACATTTAAATCTGAAACACCAAGTCTAAACTTTGACATAATTCTTTTCAGATGAATGTCCACATCAAGCTTTAGATAAGGTTTGACATCATGTGTACTTGTAAATTGTCTGTACATTAGATATCTTTCACTGGTTTGTATGTGATCACTCCATTGCTGCCAACGGCAGTCAATCAATCGTTGCCTGAACATGTTTATAAATTCTCTACAATTTCCAACACCTTGATTGAACCAAACACATCCAAAACCGAGTTCACATAAACAGGTACGTATTTGTGTAGCCCAGTTATTTTTTCCTTTGGCATCTAGATCATAAAGCATCTTGTAAGATCTAAAAGGTAGTCTGTTCTCATCCATATGCAAAATCTTAATCCAGTATCTTACACATCTTACAGCAGCATTAACAGAGAGAGGGTATCTGTTAGTTTCACTATACACAAGATCATTTGGTGTACGTCTATCTAAGCCTAAAAACTGCTTTAAAGCAAAGAGGTGCACTGATTCACAATGTGTTACAGCTGCATCCAAGCCCCAAATTTCTGCACCATATAATACAATGGGTTGTATTTGCGCATCAAATATCTTAATGAGCAAGTCAAAAGAGTTATTATTCAACATTCGTAACTTTCTCAAAACCAATAACAAACTTCGTTTACCTCGACTTGCCAGATTTTTACATGCAGCTGTGAAACTAAGCTTTGTAGAAAAGCAAATACCTAAGTATTTATATACATTAATCACAGGCATGACTTTTCCATTGTACAACCATTTTTCATGAGCAGCTAAATAACCACCTTTTCTGAATACAACAATATTACTCTTATTCAGATTAACCTTAAGATCAAGCGCTGATGCAGCACTGCTGAAGCTATTCAACTGCTTTTGTAAGATGACAACCATATCAGATAGCAGGATAACATCATCAGCAAGTAGAAGAATAAACAATTCTGTGAAATCTTGGGGGAAAGTGGCACCATGTTTACCATTATTGATGACTTCTCTAGCTAACTCATTAATAAAAACAGAAAATAATAATGGGCTACATACATTGCTCTGTTTAACACCAGTGGTACAGTATATTATGTCGGTCAGTTTTGTACCACATCTTATTCTGCTTCTGACATTCTGGTACATGGCTCTCTAAACATCGTAATAATTTACCCTTCACACCATTTTTCAGGAGAATAGGCCCACAACAAATTTCTATTAACAGAATCAAATGCCATTTCAAAGTCAATAAATGCCACATACAGCTTACGGTTATGAGCAAACTGTTTCTGTACAAATGCAAGCAGAGTAAACATATGGTCTATAGTGGAGTATCCTCTCTTAAAGCCAGCTTGATGTTCACCTGTAATATTATTTTCTTAACCCATTCTTGTAATCTATTATTAATGATGGTACTATACAGCTTACTACTTATGTCACTAAGAGAAATTCCCCTGTAGTTATTAGGGTTATCAACATCACCCTTTTTGTGTAGAGTTAAGATTATAGAATCAGTCCAGTTATCAGGAAAAAGGCCATCATCAAAGATTTTGTTGAATAATTTTAGGAGAAAAAGCACAACATTTTCACCTCCATTTTTCAGCAATTCTCCAATGATTTGATCAGGACCAGCTGCTTCATCATTCTTTAGTTTTCTAAGTGCCAAATAAAATTTCCTCTTTAGATATTGGGCGATCAAAATCCTCCTCACTTTCATCATTGTCAACATTAGTATTCACGGAGTTGTCTGATGAGCCTTTCTCCAACAAAGATTTGAAATGTTGAAACCAACTGTCAACTGATATATTATTCTTTGGTTGACTATTTCTAATGATGCCTTCTTAACACTTTTCCAGAACTGGACTTGAGAAGAGATTGAAGACACCATATCTGCAAGTAATGTCATATTATACTGTTTTCTTTTCCTTTCTAACATGGATTTATATTCCCTTCTTAAGACACAATACAAGTTTTTGTCTTCGTTCTTTAACGTTTTTCGTTAAGTTTTCAAAAGTTTTCTCACCCTATATTTCATACTTTTACATTCATTATCAAACCATGTAGCAACTGTTAAACCTTTATTGACATGTACCTGTTTTTTCATACATTCAGCACTGGACTTTATGCAACCATTGAACAAATCTAGAGCTTCACTAATGTTTCATCAATCATCTGTAAGGCATTTGAAAAATTTACACACATGTCCTCCTCACAAAGATTATCTTTATATGCTGAGAGTTTGAGAGTTTGAGAGTTTGAGAGAGAGAGAGAGAGAGAGAGAACACTGAACACTGAACACTGAAATGGTTTAATGGTACTTTGGCCTTGGACCACAATACACCATGTGAAGGGGGGCGGGGGTGTGAGTGTAATGCAAAATGGAAGCATGAATAAATTTTACATACACTATGTCAGCGAAAAATTGAAAGCATGGATAAATTTCACACATATTATACAATGAAAATCAAAGCATGGGAGCACTTCATACATACTATAGCAAAGAAAAGTGAAAGCATTGTTAAATTTCACATAGACTACCCATGCCCTGGCAGTGGGGAAAAAAAAAAATTCTGACTGTTGTAGCAATGAAAAACGAAATCGAGATACATTTCACGCATGCTATAGCAATGCAAAATGAAAATCACTGATAAATTTTTAATCTACAATAGCAATGAAGACTCAAAGCATGGATACATTCCACACGCTATAACAACGGAAAATGGAAGCATTGATAAATTTCACACACACTATGTCAGTGGAAAAATGAAAGCCTGGATAACTTTCATGCCTGCCATGGCAGTGAAAAAGAAACCATGATACACTTCACACACACTGCAGCAACGCAAAATGAAATCATTGATAAATTTTCACCCAATGTAGCAATGAAAAACTGAAGCATGGATATATTCCACATAGACTATAGCAATGAAAAAACAAATGCAAGCCTGTAAAAATTTCACACATGCTATAAGCAAATGAAAAATCAAAGCATGGATAAATTTGGACACCTACTATAGCAATGCAAATGATGGTATTGATAAATTTCATACATACTGTAACAATGCAAAATGAAAGTATTGATAAGTTTTACACATACTATACCAATGCAAAACGAAAGCATGGTTACCCATGCCCCCATCTTGCACCGCCACAGCACGTGCAAAAGTTTGACACATTCTGTAGCAATTCAAAACGAAAGCATGTATAAATTTCACATATACTATAGCAAGGAATAGGCTTACTGAAAGTGTATAGGGTGAACTGCATCATGAATACCAATCTTACTTCATTTCCAAAGAACATTGCAGGTATGTAATTCAAACCAATAACAAGAAAGCACACTCACACCACACCCACATATACACACATGCACGTACACGCGCACGCATGCACTCACGACACCACCCACACCTACACTACGCGCACAGGCGCAACAACACACACAACGCCCCACGCACGCACGTACGCACGCACATACGCACACACCACACACACACACACACACACACCACACACACACACACATACAACACACACACACGAGAGCAAAAACAAGCAAATGTGTTGTGATACAATATACCGAATAGCTACAATTTTCAAGTTTTGAACAGTTGACATGATTTACCAAGTGTCAATTTAACCAGTTTCAGCTGCCTATCATTATAAGCCAAGTATTTTTCTTTCTTTGTTGATTGCATGAAAAACAAACCTGGTACATTATGTATGTGATTTTCATTGGAGCTTTTAGAAGAACCTGAAAAGATAGCTCTGATGATTTCTTAAGGAATTTGTCTCGAAGGTCTGTGTAAAGGCTAAAATTCAAACAAGAGATGAATGCTCATTTTCAACTTGATTATCACAAAACTGACAATGTCTATCCTGGGCAGATTCACTAAATCTATGAATATTATTATTGACTGGAAGTACACCAAATCGTAGCTGAGTAACAGCGACTCGGAAACAATAAATGTCACATGTTGTTTTACATACTTTTCTTATTTCAAAAACAGTTTTAAATGAGTTGTACATATGATTTCTTTCTCGCTCACTGATGGTTCCATTCCATTCCTGTATAAACCAGTCAACAAGCCTTTGTTTAAAAAAACCCTCAAAAAACATTTTAGCATCTCCATCCTTGCATCATCCAGACAATACCATATCCAGTCTCACACAGAATCTCTCTCACATTTGAAACCCCCAACATCTTTTGCCCACATTGTCCAATTCAAATAACATAATATATGCTCTGTGGGGTAGTCGTTCATTGTCCATTTGAACTAATTTCAGCCAGTATCTTAAACAAGCAACATATGGAATTGATATACAATGGGGAATCTACCCAAGTCTCCATAAACCATCTTTTTTAGGCGTCCTCGTTGGAACACCTAAGAATCGTTTACAAGCTATTAAATGCATTTTTCAATATGATCAAGTCTATTTGATACCCCATACCTCAGATGCATATAACAGAATTGGCTGAATTTTAATGTCAAATATTTTGAAAATACACTTACGGTTTCATTTCCTTGTATTTGTTAAACACTTTATGTAATTGCATAACAGCTTTCTTTCCTTTAATTGCTAAATGATCTGTACCCTTTTAGCAACTAATTTTAGTCGTGAAATTAAACCCTAAATAACAATAACTGTTTACTACTTCTAATCTTTTGCCATTATAAAACTATTTCTCGTGTCGCCCAGAAACCCTCCTTTCCTAAACAACCATAATTTTTGCCCTTATCATTGTTTTACATATAATTGCATTTTTTTTACAGCACATGTGTAAAATATCTATTTGATTTTGAAGACCTTAGGAGTGGTTGATAGCAGAGCTACATCATCTGCGAACAACATTATGAGTAATTCCGCAATATCAGGTATGATCTGTATGCCATGTTTACCTTTCTCCTCGACGTCAAAAGAGAGGAGAGAGTAGTAGAGGAGAGAGAGAGAGAGAGAGAGAGAGATGAGAGAGAGAGAGAGGAGAAAAGAGAGAGAGGGGGAGAGGAGACTGAGAAGGGGAGAGAGAGAGAGAGAGAACTCGGAACTCGGAACTTTTTAATGGTACATCGGCCACTGGGCCACTTATACACATGTAGACAAAAATTTTTCGAAATATAATTTTAACACACAAGAATCATGATGTTCCATACTAAATCAGAACATGCATCAACATAAACTCCTCTCATTCATTCACCTCCGTCCAGGTGTGAGAAAACAAATAAAACATTTATGAAAAACAGCAATGACTGGCGTTGTTAATACCAAACTTGTCACACAAACAAATTTAAAGCATAACATCAGTGTTTTATAGGTGTGATTTTTAAAACATTTCCTCCTTTGACTGTATCAAAATACACTTTTAGGCTCTTACTTTGAAGATGGTTTCTTTCAGTTTTCAATATTACAAAAGGATACCTATTTTTATTATCACAAGCTTTACAGTGTACAAAGTAATATTCCCCATACTCTCCCGCTTCAAATACCTATGATGTAGAATGATTCTATCTACATTGTTAGTTCGTTTCAATTGCGCCTCTATTTTATGGTTATATCACCCCCTTTACGCGGACAATAAACAGAATGAGAGTAAGTTTGGGGGATGAAAGTGAGGAGAAATGGAAACTAGGATGGTAGATAATCACAACTATATAGCCATTACCATGAATTCATTCCCAAAAAAGTATACCCATAACAAAAACAAAATTAAAAATACAGATGGATTGGAAAAAAAGAAAAAGGAAAAAGAAATATACAAAGCAAAACTCATATTTACTCCACTCTCAGCTCTGAGTCGAAACTCGAGGAGCTGTTAACAGTATAAGACATTTAAACTAAATTTTGCTTTCTAGTTGAAATCTGTCGAGCACTGTCTTCTTCGCAAGGCATAAAAAATGTACTTTGAAAACCTGCAAAGAAAAACGTGTATTATTAGCACAAAGAACAGCAGACAACGGCAGATGGAATATTTTGAATAAATTTTACTCTGAGATCTGCATACATTGGACATATATATATTAAATGGTATTCATTTTCAAATACGCCCTTACAAAAAAAGGACACATTTTGTCTTGAACATTATGACTGTATCTATGGCGATTGCTAATTTTAAAGGCAAGACATTTAATCTAGCTTGTGACAAAGCAACTTTGAAACAATATACATCAATGCTACAAATATTTAAAATTCCTTTTCAAACACAGTTTTAAATGACCTGTAAATAGAGTATCTTTCATGTTCATCAATTTACACCTTGCCATTCCTGAATAAACAAATCTATCAGTCTCTGCTTGAAAATATGCATATATTGTCCTACATCTCCCACACCTTGTTGCAACCATACTATATTCAAGCCACACTCGCACAATAGCACTCTTAAGTTAGTAACCCCGCATCTTTTTGCATTGCTATCAAGCCTTAGCGCATTTCGTTATGCCTGGCGAGGTAATCTGTGGTGGTCCAATTTGAAGTATTTTGAACCAGTATCGTAAAGCATAAATACTCGAATTAACGTGAAGAGGGTATCTTCCAAGTTCTCCATACACAATTTTGTTTGGAGTTTTAATAGGAAGCCCCAGAAAACGCTTTACATGCCATTAAATGAATTTTTTCTAAACAATCCAAGCGACTTAATCCCCAAACTTCAGAAGAATACAGTAATATAGGCTGTATTTTTATATCAAATACTTTAAAGAATATTTGAAGGGTTATATCCTTGTTTTTCAAAAATGCCTTTATCAAACTAACTAAAGCTTTTTTACCTTTCATGATTTGATTTTCAATACCAACTTTGATGCTAAGCTTTGTTGAAAATATGTATCCCAAATAACAATACTTTATTTACTACTTCTAATCTAGCATTTTCGAAAAACCATTCTTCATCTCTGCCCAGAAATCCACCTTTTCTGAAAACCATAATTTTTGTTTTATCTTTGTTAACATTTAATTTCATATTAGAACAACATGCCATGAGGACATCCAACTGATTTTGAAGACCAACAGGAGTACATGATACTAAAACAACATCGTCTGCAAAAAGCAAGATGAACAATTCCATGATACCTGGTAATAGCTGAATGCCATGTTTACCCTTCTCAGACATATCATTTGCAAGCTGGTTGATAAACATTTGAAATAGAGTTGGACTCAATACACATCCTTGGCGCACCCCTAATGGGCATTCAAAAAGCTCTGTGTATTCAAAATTTGATCTAAACACATGATACTAAGGCCTTATACATTGCTTGCAATGAACAAAAAAATCTTCCTTTGACACCATAATGTCTAATACACTGTAATAATTTATCATGTCATACTGAATCAAATGCTTTTTTTAAAATCAACAAAAGCAACATACAATTTCTTACCTCTCTGGGACAAACTCTTTTGCACAACAGAGTATAAACAAAAAATGTGGTCAATAGTAGAATAATGTTTACGGAATCCTGCTTGATTTTCTGATATTAAATTGTTTTCTTCTAACCAAGAGTAAAGCCGTTTATTTAATATTGTACTGTAACATTTTGATATTATACTTAATAAAGAGACACCTCTGTAATTATCTACATTATCAGTGTCCCCTATTTTGTGAATTGGGATGACAATGGCCTTTTCCCATTCCTTTGGATACATTCCTTTGGTAAACACTTCATTAAAAGTTTGTGTAAGAAAGGGATAGTAGTTTTATTACTTGTCTTTAGCATTTCTGCAAGCACTCCATCCATTCCACATGCTTTGCCACTCTTTAATTTATTTACTGCATTTGCTACTTCCTCTATGGTTATCTCTGCATTCAGTGCGTGCTGTTCTTCCTCCAAAAGATCCATGTGATCTTGACAGTCCTCAACTGCAATCATTTGCCTCTGTTGAAAATACATTTTTAAAATGAGCATGCCATTCATCAAGATGTATATTGTTTTTGTACTTTGCTCTTTTTTTCCCACATCCCATTTCGTTTAGTTGTTTCCAGAAATTACCAGAATCTTTCATATTTGCAACAAGCATTTCAACCTTTTTCCTTCTAAAACTTTTTTATCTTAAGTAAGCACTTGTAATCTTTTCTTGCATTTATGTATTCTATTCTATCTACCTCCGTTCCGGATTTTCTGAAACCCCTAAAAAGTTGTTTACTTTTTTGCTTGGCTTGCTGACATTCACTATCAAACCATTCGCAAGTATGCTTTTGTACATCAGGATAAACTTTTCTCACCATACAGCCACTGGCTGATAATAAACATTGTACAAACATATCCAACACACTGTCTACATCATCTTCTAAAATACTAGCAGCTAACTGAATCTGACTTTGCAAAATTTGCACCGTTTAAATTATCTACATAAACCTGTTCTTTTTCTTTATCCCATTATGTTTTTTAATGTAGTAATTTCCCTTTTCATTTTGACTATTAACAGTGCTGCATATTGTAGAACAGGTTAATATAACTGGTAGATGATCAGATTCAGATGAATCTTCCACATCTAAGGACATATCACGAGACAACATTTTATACATACCATGTGACATGACAAAATAATCCACTGTACTGCATACCCGTGTTACCTATATAGGTGTAACTGCCATCAAATTCACATTCACACAAACCATTAAGGATAACAAGATCAAAAGAGTTACAAATTTCCAACAATGATCTCCAAACATATTTTTGTTTACATCCTGAGATTTTCTGCAAAAGGGGGACTGCTCATCTATTTCATCATCTAAAACATCATTTAAGTTATAACATGCATTATTTCTGGATCCTGTTCTTGCATTTAGATCTCCACATATTAACAAATGAAAATCATATAATTGATACAACTCCAACAGTGTATACTCTAATCTTTCCAAACCATACCCATTCTCATTATTTTTCCAAACAACAGAGTCATGTGGTGGTATATATGTACAAATCCAAAATTATTCATATCAGTTCCAAAAGTTGCTTATCAATACTTAGAATGATCAAATTGTCTATGTCAAAATCAACCCTAGTTACAAAATGTGCATATTTCTTCTTTATCAAAACAATTACTACCCCTGAATATCTACCCTGATAAGAAATCTTCTTAGCCAGGGAACTGAATAGAACATAATCACTAAATAAGTTAGACTCAAAATTGATACCAACGAAAGTTTCAGTTAAACAAATAAAATCATGGGCTTTTATGTAATTGACAAAAATCTGCAATTTCTAGCTTAGGAAGCAATCCATTTACATTGAAGTTAAGGAACTTAACATCAGCATTTTGAACACTAATTCCCAGATCATTATCTACAGAAGTTTTAATTACTTTACAAATATCATTTCTTCTCTCTTTTGATTTACAACTATCTGCATTGGCCTGGCTGTTTTCCTATTGTTGGGGAGAACACCGTTCAGTGCGTGCTCTAGTGCGCCCTCTGTTTTGAGCCTCTTGTTTTGCTGATTTGACTGTACGCGTCTGAAGCTGTCTAGAATGCTGTTCTGGCTGGCAGCCCTAGCCCTGACAGTCTTTCTCTGTCGATTCTGTTTAGGGGGGCCACTCCCAATTGCCTTTGCTCTCCAAGGGTATTGTCCAAAGTGGACATATCTCTCACCCCAGTGGAGACTGTGTCTGTGTGTTGGGCTTTGTCATTGCCCTTTTTGTTTGTATCTGTGCCTACAGTGGCATGCTGGACTGTGTGTCCATCCCTTGCCATTGCCACAGCAGTTCCCCCTCGTTTATCCCGGATGCTTCCAGTAGCACCTCTTCCTTTCCTTAGTGTACCCTTTGTTTGCCCACCGTGACCCTTTGGTACATATTTTGTTCCCCCTTCTCTGCCCTGTACCTTCTTTTGTCTACGTGCTGCTGTTTTCACAGTGTTGCTAGTGCCTGCTGTTTCTTCCGTGGCTTCTGCACTGGGCGAGTTTTCAGCTTCAGAGGTCCCATTTCCAATTTGCTCCTGCATGGAAACATTATTAACTGCATCCTCTAGGTCTCCAGCAACAGCGTTAGAGACATGAAGTTTGTCGTCCATGTCTTTATCTTTGTCTGTACCGTCACTATTGTCCAGTTCACTGTCATCTCCATTGTATCCGTCAGTCTGTGTGTTGTTACCGTCTACTCTTTCTGTCATTCCTTTCGTGATCTGCTTACCTGGGGCCTCTTTGTGGAGACCAGTGCTTTTATGTGATTGCATGACCACTGACCATCTTTGAGATTGTTCCACACGAGTTGTGTCCTTGTCCCCAGGTGATCTGTCAGAGTCTGCCTCTGGTGAGCAGTTCCGCCGGGATACCTGGCTGTATGTGAGGTGTCCCGGCACAACAGGTCTGGCATGATAGCCATGCCTTTCTTCAGAAGAACTTGATCTGCCTCCAGTTTGTCCACGATATTCTTTGTATGTGCTTCTGTTCATGTTGTATCTTTTCCCTGATACTGGTGGACCCTCATAGTCCCGAGGTTTCTCTGGCACATCATCATTTATGTCTCTGTCAAGGAATAGTCTCTTGCCTTGATCTCTATACTTGAAAAAGGCTTGTGAACTTTGAACTCTTCTGGTGTGCCTGAAAGAGTGAGGCTGGCCATTGAATTGTACACCTGACTTGGTCTGCTTTCTGTCCACTTCTGCACCTCTTCCTGTATGATCCTGATCCCCCTGATGATCCCCTCACTTTGATATCACTTTGATATTATTTCTTCGAAGGGCTTCCCGTAGCTCCTGGTCCCTGAGGATGCTGATTTTGTCACCCCACTGGCAGAATTGAACCAGCAGAGGGCACGGTGTGTCGTCCTGGTGAGGGCTGCCTATTCTATAGGCGCGCTCAATGTCTGACTTCCGCCAGACATCATCCGAAGTATGGTAGTTCAATACATCCACTATCAGTTCTTCATTTGACATTCCAGACTCTGCACTACTTTCATGAATGCCAAAGAACTTCAAGTTGTTCTTTTTGGATTCCGCTTCCGTGGCTTCTAGTTTTCTTCCACTCTGTCAATGCGTTCTTCCATCAACTCTCTTTCTTCTCGGAGATCTGTGATTTCCTCCGCGTTTCTATTAATATCCGTTTTCAACTTGCTTATTTCTGCCGTGAAGCGTTGGAAATACACATCCTGGTCTTTAAATTTTTCCTCAAGTAGTCTGAACATACTGGAGGAGTGCAGCTGGAAACAGTTCATCAGCTGTGAAAATCTCCAGTCCACAAGTTGAAGAATATTATTTTCTTCAGGCCCAGGGTTCGTTTGGATATCCTTGTTCATCAAAAGGACAATAGTGCATAAACAGTATGCCAGTCTTTGCAACACGAGAAGAAATGTTAACATGAACATTCTGTTCACCTGGCTTGCAAACAGCCTACTAGTTAGCATGCTAAGGGAAAAAATGGCTACATAGTGCCTTTTGTTAGCAAATTAAGAACAACATTATATTTACAAGTATCTTGAAAACTACAGAATATCAAGTTTTGAATTTTTCACATCATATTTCCAGATAACATATCTTTTGACATGCAAAGTTTGAAAATATTCTACCAGGTGGGTCACTTGTACAGATCAAAAATAAGAGAGAGCATATGAACGTCGCCTTCTAGTGAAAATGCTCACCTGGTCCCCAGAGAGAGAGAGAGAGAGAGAGAGAGGAGAGAGAGAGAGAGAGAGAGGAGAGAGAGAGAGAGAGAGAGAGAGAGAGAGAGAGAGAGAGAGAGAGAGAGAGAGAGAGAGAGAGGAGGTGGAGAGGGAGTGAGAGACACAGACGCAGATGCAGATGTTTTATTCAAACAGATCTAGCTCCTTATGAAGGGAGTGTGGACATACAATACACGACATCATATAGTGAGCAGTCATTTGATCACTAAGTTGTAGGCTACTTCATAAAGTGACTATTTCTCTAAGCTTGAAAACCTTGTACAAAAGTAAAGAAAAGTTCTGTATAACTTCAGCAGCCTGGCAGTATCAATAGCATCCCTACCTTCTGGACATTCTGTGTTAGGAATTTCCTCTTTCTTTTTTTCTATCCCTCTCTTTGTTTCTGCTTTGTTCGTTGTGTTCCTATTTGTCCTTCTTTGATTATTTTCTGCGCTTCTTGATCCATTTGCTTTTTTTCAGAAGACTTAAAACAACAATTCTCTCCCACAGATGTGCTGGGCCTGACTTGTCAGGTGCTTAACAGCAGCACAACGCATTTTGTTCTATGATAGGAAACAATGGTGCTATCTGAGCGTTTGAAGGAGAATCCTTTTATACCAGAGACATCTTTACTTTTTAAGTCAAAATCTTGCAAGCCACCTCCACAATCAGGCCAAAAAACGCGAAATTCACAAAAAGTCATTTTCAGCCAGGTTAAAACTTTACTGTTGGTAAATCTGTAGTCTGTGAGTCCCAGTAAACACCCTACTACTGGTAAATCTTTATAGGTCACAGTATACACTGTACCACTGGTAAATCTTTATAGGTCACAGTTTACACCCTACTTCTGGTACACCTTTATCCAATAGGTCACAGTAAACATCTTACTGCTGACAAATCTTTGTAGATCACAGTATATTTGTGTACATCTTTAGGGATACACTATACTAGGGGTACATCTTTACTTTGCAGGTCACAGTACACACGCAACCACTGGTAAATTTATACACCCCACCACTGGTAAATCTTTATAGGTCACAGTATACACCCTACCACTGGTAAATCTTTATAGGTCACAGTACACTCCACCACTGATAAATCTTTATAGGTCACAGTATACACCCTACAACTGGTAAATCTTTATAGGTCACATTATACACCCCACCACTGGTAAATCTTTATAGGTCACAGTATACACCCCACCACTGGTAAATCTTTATAGGTCACAGTATACACCCCACCACTGGTAAATCTTTATAGGTCACAGTATACACCCTGCAACTGATAAATCTTTATAGGTCACAGTATACACCCCACACTGGTAAATCTTTATTGTCACAGTATACACCCCACCACTGGTAAATCTTTATAGGTCACAGTATACACCCCACCACTGGTAAATCTTTATAGGTCACAGTATTCACCCTACCACTGGTAAATCTTTATAGGTCATAGTACACACTCCACCACTGGTAAATCTTTATAGGTCACAGTACACATCCACCACTGATAAATCTTTATAGGTCATAGTACACACCCCACACAGTAAATCTTTATAGGTACACATTATACACCCTACCACTGGTAAATCTTTATAGGTCACAGTAACAAACCACACTAGTAAACTTTATAGGTCACAGTATACACCCGTAACTGGTAAATTCTTTATAGGTACAGTAACACCCTACTGCATGGTAAATCTTTACTCTTAGGTCACAGTATATACCTACTTAACTGGTAAATCTGTATTCACTAGGTCACAGTACAGTACACCGTGTACTCAGGTAAATCTTTACTCTGTAGGTCAGAGTATACATCCTACTACTGGTACATTGTATTCTCTTAGGTCACAGTACAGTACACAGTGTACTACTGGTAAATCTTTACTCTGCAGGTCACAGTATACATACATCCTACTACTGGTACATATGCACTATGTAGGTCACAGTGTACACCCTGCTCTTTGTAAATCTTTACTCTGAAGGTCACAGTATACACCTTACTAGGGGCAATTTTTTTCTTTAACAAAGCATGGTTTAAACTGAAGTGGATAAAAGGGCAGAAAGGTGTGACGTAACCAACCATGGCTTGCCATGGAATGTGAATAAGTCAGAGCATACTTATTCAACACAAAAATCCCCCAAACAATAGTGTGCTCTCTGCCTGCCCCCTTGATAAGGGAAAATACCAACCTAAAAAAGTCTTGTGGTCATTCTCACTGAACATCATCAGGTAGAATATTCACTTCTGTTTGCACAACTGTTTAAAAACCTTTTGGGTGAGAAATAAACTAAGAAATTGGATACCTCCACCCAGACTAACAAGCCATCTTCTACAATCAACATTTGCAGCAGAAATTTCTGCTCACAGCAGGGTAAATACGAATATGTGTATCAAACTTTTACTGACCTAAGAGACAATTTAGGTCTAGCAAAAAAACTGAATGAATACAATGGTTTCCAGGAGCAGACATAGGGAGTGACCATGATCTTGTAATGATGACATTCCTACTCTGTCAAAAAAATTCACGAGCAGCACAATATCAGGATCAAGTTTGACCTTGAGAACCTGGAGGAGCCAGAGGTAGCAGACATTTTTCAGGCAAGGATAGATGGGAAGTTTGCAGCACTCACTCTGATGGACTCAGATGATATGGATATAGATTCCTTGATAATGGTTTCAACACAGCAGTGACTGAAACAGCAAGCGAACTTCTTGGCAAACATCGACCAGTCAAAAAAACCTTGGGTCACACCTAACATCTTACAACTATGTGACATACATAGAGAGTTGAAGAAAAAAGAAAAATGAAACAGCAGAAAGAGCAGAACAATATAGGGCATCAACAAAAGAATCAGGAAGTCCATGACAGAAGCAAAGGAGAAATGGATTGGTGATCAGTGCCAGGAACATTGAAGAAAACATCAAGAAAAACAAAAGCAAGAAAGCATAATTATCAACTGTTGAAAGACCTCACTGGCACAAAACAGGGAAGAAGCTCAACAATCCAAGACAAAAATGGGAAGTGCCTCACTGAACACCAGGATATTTTGAACAGGTGGACAGAATACTGCTCCAACATGTATAACTACAAAACCACAGGAGATCCAGAAGTCCTCAATATCCCCATGAGCACAGATGCAGACAGTCACCCTATCCTCTGAGAAGTGGAAACAGCAGTCAGATTGCTGAAAAAGGGGAAGTCAGCAAGGGCTAACAACATTCCTGCTGAGTTGGTTCAATCTGGAGGAGAAGCCATGATCGATGCTCTACTAGAAATCTGCAACAAGATCTGGCAGACAGGAAAATGGCCAACACCATGGACACAGTCACTCATCATCACCCTCCCCAAGAAAGAAAATCTTCACCAGTGCCAGAATTACTGCACAATAAACCTTGTATGCCACCCAAGCAAGGTCATGTTGAAGATTATATTCAACAGTCTGAAGCCACAAGCAGAGACCATCATTACTGAGGAACAACTAGGTTCCAGAGCAGGCATAGCACAACTGAACAGATATTCAACCTCAGAGTACTTTGTGAGCAGTACCTTCAACACCAACAAGACCTCTACCACGTATTTATTGATTTTAAGAAGGCATTTGACAGGGTGTGGCATGCAGCTTTGTGAGCAACCATGAATGTGTACAGCATCAATGTAAACCTGATTAAAGTCATCAAAGAGCTGTACAACAAGGCCACCAGTGCAGTGTACTACAACTGCAACATTGGAGAGTGGTTTCGAACAACATTTTGTTTCATTTGATAGTGTTTGAGATACACCAAATGGCAACAGTCTTGGCTGGTCATACACTCGTGAATTTCTACCTAGCCTGAAGGAATCATCAAGTGTGTTTAGCGGTGGGCCAGTGTTACAACTTTCCGAATGAGATTCTGCCATCAGCAACTAGGCCTAACGATGACAAAGCTTGGAAGGATATTAAGAAAAGAAAACGAGGAAAGAAAGGTGGCATGAGACAAAAGACTCAAAAATTAAAATAATTGGAAAACTCTACTACCAACGGTGCTCCAATCAAGCATACAGTCTAGTGTAAACAAACACAATACAAATGGCAGTATTAATCTTTCCATCCATCTGTTGTTGTTCACAAACTGGTGGTGGATAGAAAAACTGCTTGAAACTTGGAAGCTTGCTCTTTTAAACATTTAAAGACTGAAGAATAAGTACTTGGTAATAATTTGACATAAGGTGTAGGTGTAAGTAGCCAACATTTGTAGCAATAGATCTGCAGTTCTACTGCAGTATAGAGATCTGATCTTTTCAGTGCATTACCTTCAAAAATGTTTATATTAATATATAAAATCTGTACCAGAAGGGGAAACAAATAAAGATGGTATGCAAACAAGTGAAAAAAAACAAACACTAACAACAAAATGAACAACCCCAAAACAAACGTATCTAATTACACTGTCAGCAAGATATTAGAAATGTTCTCAAATAGAACAACTAAGTTGTTTTATCAAAAAATGTACACCAAATACATGGATAATGCAATGCTATGGTCAACACTATATCAACGAGTTAAAACCTGTAAATGCATACCTGCCCTCTTTAGGTCAGGGCAGGTAAAGCAGTGATGGAGAGGAAAAGGCCCCTATGCTGGCCCCTAGAGAAGCTGAGGTCTTTGATGCCTCGCTCCCCTAAGACCACATAGGTTATAGGACACCTGTACCTTTACTTTTACCTAAAACCACTACAAAATTAATAACAACAATAGATTGTTTTTATTCATACACTATTCGAAATTGAAAATGAAGTCACATTTGTATATAAACCTTTTCCCTTTTTCCACATGGTCTGGTTAGAATGAAGATGTGAGCACACATTTACTTTTGTACCAAATGTTTGAGAGCATCAAACATGTTATACCAAGGACGTCTGGGACTGTAGGCTCGCCATGGTGACAGTTCCTGGTGCTGGAAGGGAGTTACCCTGGGCAGTTGTGCAGACCTTACCTTTCTTTTTTACTTGTAGAACCAGCCTCTTCACATTTCAGATTGTTTACAACACAAAGTAAAACGATGCTATCAAATTACTTTCGCAGATTACAGGAAGCAATTTCTACATTTTGTTGGAGATCTTTTATCATATAGATCTTGTGGTGAGCAGCAGAAAATCTATATGACCCTCCAGTCTTTTATATTGGACTCCTCTTAATACCGAATCATGCAGGAACAGAACATCAGGAAAACCATCACAGTTCTTGACGTTTTCTTTCACCACCACTGACACCTTTCTGAGCTTTGACATCACTACTTGTTCTCAGCCTTGTGGGCTTTTCTTCATTTTGTTTTGCGCCCTGCTGTCTGTTGACTGCAGGATGCTCAGATGGTCTGAGTGTGCCTTGCATGTGCTGTGTGCAACAGGCATGCATTTTGTGACATCAGTGTAAGTCGAGGAAACATTTAGATTGGTCTGTGTGCTTGGGTGATGACATGCTTCTGATCTGTCAGGCATCTCCCTACTCAGTTCCTTGATGGTATTTTCTGAGGAGTGAAGAGATCAGTGAGGTGTTGAATAACAGATTTAAGATCACTGACTGTCTCACGCAGGTTGGAAATCATCTGGGTGGTGTTGTTACCTCTGGCGGCTTGATCTGCCTCATGAGTTGGATGGCACATTCTTTTCTTGCAGAGGGTTGAAGAGCAGGGCTGTTAAGGGATCTGGAGTTTGTTTTTTTTTCCTTTTTTGATGCTTTTGTGGGGTCCCTTTCTCCAGAGGCCTGAGTGTTGATGACTCCCCAACACAGGAGCTAATGTTTTTCTTCTGTAGCAAGTGATCCTTAGACATTTTGGTGGTTAAAGCAAAAACATAACAGTTGATTAGTGGTTGCTGACCAGTTCCGCCATCTTGGTGACGCCTCTTCCATTCAAGGTTTCTCCCCTCATAGTCATATTAGAGGAGAAAAAACCAAAGGTGAAATAAAGTCAATTGTGTCACTTGCATGGTTGATTGTGTTTCTGTGAGTGTGTGGGTATATGTAAGTGTGCGTGCATACATAATGCGTGTGAGCACGTGCATGTGTGGGTGATTGCTCATGTGCAAGTGTGTGTGTGTGTGTGTGTGTGTGTGTGTGTGTGTGTGTTTTGTGGGTGTGTGTGTGTGTGTGTGTGTGTGTTGTGTGTAGGCGTGACCTGTCTCTGTGTGTACGTGTTCATATGAAGCCACATTTTTCTAATCAATCTTATTGTGTACTTCCAGTGTAATGTTCTCATATCCATTTGTTAGGAAGAGACTTTTTCTTTCACAAAAGTAGTCACTGTGAAGAGGGGCTCTTCCGCACAAATTCATGATGTTCCTGGGGTGTACTGGGCGTCAGGGTCAGGGTGTTGTTGGGGTGTGCATAGTGCAGGTCGGGGTGTTGTTGGGGTGTGCATAGTGCAGGTCAGGGGTGTTGTTGGGGTGTGCATAGTGCAGGTCGGGGTGTTGTTGGGGTGTGCATATTTTCAGGTCAGGGGTGTTTGTTGGGGTGTACGGGGTGTCAGATCAGGGGTGTTGGGGTGTACAGGTGTGAGGTCAGGGGTGTTGTTGGGGTTTAGAGGTGTCAGATCAGGTGTGTTAGGGTGTACAGGTGTGAGGTCAGGGTTTGACTCTCTGGCAGCAGTGCCCTTATTTGGGCAGACAGAGAGCCCTGGTCCTCACCTGATACCACTGGCTCCAGGACTTTTTCCACCCACGCCTGGTCCCTCGTTTTCTGCTGGCGGGCTGAAGGTGTGTGAGGGGCTGGAGTGTGTTCTTAGTCAGCAGCGGAACACTTGGAGGGGAGATGGACACCGCCAAGGAATACCCCTTAGCCCACAGAAAGGAGATGAAAGACACAGCACAACACAGCACAACACAGCAAAGCACAGCACAACACAGCACAACATAGCACAGCACAACACAGAACACAGTACAGCACAACACAAAACAGCGGGACAGGATAACTTAGTGGTCAGAAGATTGCGCTGGCAATTTGATGACCCGAGTTGGATTCCCGTTGGAGGGTTTTTTTCCCCCTGGAGTTAACATATCAGTGCTGACTCCACACTCCCCAAAAGTCTTTCGGATGAGACTGGAAACCGAGGCCCCGTGTGCGAACGCACGCAGAACATCTTGCGCACACGTTAAGTCCTGTTCTGCTTTTCGTAAGAGTAGGCCATTGTGTGCCGGTGGGAACAGATGACAATATTACACAACTGCATACACACGGGGACTGGATAAAAAAGTACATGAGTGCTTATCCCATTATCCTCGATATAAAAGAATAAAATAAATAAAAAATAAACACCACAACACAACACACCTCAACATGGACTACCCCTTAGCCCACAGATAGGACATGAAAGACACAGCACAGCACAACACAACACGGCACAACATAACACAACACAGCAAAACATAACACAGCACAACAAGGAATACCCCTTAGCCCACAGAAAGGATATGAGGGACCCAATCCAATCCAATCATGTTGTTTACAGCCGTCACATAAAATATGGGGGCTGTCACCACGTCAAATTTTACATCTCAGAATAAAACTATTCAACTATATACAGATTGAAATGGAGTATAAAATCAGCACTACTGTCCTGCCTTGTATAACTGATCAACCAAAAGGGTCAGCCTTCGACACTATAGACCATTCAATTCTTCTCTCCCGCCCTTTGGTATTCAAGACACAGCCCTCACCTGGTTTAGTTCGTACCTTACAGACCCATTACAAACGTTTGCAGTAACAAGATTCAATCAATACCTGCCAAACTGGAATATGGAGTCCTGCAAGGATCAGTTCTGGGCCCTTTTCTTTTCATTCTATACACTGCTCCACTGTCACATACAAGGAACCCTCATCAAATCAACCATCATTTTTATGCCGATGACTCTCAGATCCAGAGCAGTAATATTCTTGAAAATCTGCCTTCTCTCTTGAAAAATATGTCCCAGGGCCTTCAAGATAGCCAAAATTGGATGTTACAAAACAAGCTACTCTTAAATGCAGATAAAACCGAAGCCATACTTGTGGGCACCAAACACAAACTGTCCTCCATCACAACAGCTTCAATAGAATTCGGCAATACGTCAGTCCCTCTAGCTACTGCTGTCAAGTATCTATGGGTCGTTACCAACACAACATAGTATTCATGCAAAAATTCATCACCCAGACCTGCCAGTCATGTCACTATCAATTACAGCCTACTGGTGAATTTGGAAGTACTTGTCCACCAATGCAAAATCCAAACTCGTCACATCTCTGATTCTTTCACGTCTGGACTATTGCAATTCTCTTTTGGCTGGTCTGCCAGCATCATCTCTCCACTCCCTTCAACCTATACAAAACTCTGCAGCTCGACTGATCCTCAGAAAGAAAAAGTCTGAGCACATTACTCCTCTTCTTTCCCTGTTTCTGGCCCAGTGATCTGGAATGATATCCCTCTCTCCCTTCGTAAAAAGCCTACTTATGAAACTTTTAAATCCAGCCTCAAGACATATTTATTTCAAAGCTAAGATTTTTTCCCTCCCGTGTTATCTCGTAACTATCCCTGCTTCCAACTGCCGAAATCTCCATCATTCTGCTAAAATGTATAACCAGTGTGTGTGTGTGTGTGTGTGTGTGTGTGTGTGTGTGTGTGTGTGTGTGTGTGTGTGTGTGTGTGTGTGTGTGTGTGTGGGGGTGTGTGTGTGTGTGCACGTGAGCATTGAACTTAATAAACTATCACTTGTTATTGATTGCATGTGTGAGAACACATTGAGTGCAAGCCTTTGATTTGTTTTTACAAGATATAGCACTATATAAATTCTAGTTATCGTTATTATCAACCCAGGGCGGGTACCAAGTTGTGACAAAAACCACATCAGTTGCACATAAAATGAGATGAAAACCAAACTCGGATTCTTTCGGACACAAGACAAGGAGGAATACCCCTTAGCCCACAGAAAGGACACAAAGGACACAGCACAACACAACATGATGCTGGATCGTGGATGGAGGCCTTGATTAACAATGACCCACCATCCACTACAGGTCACTAGGATGAATCAGGTGAGAGGTGTGCTACTGGTGCCGATTTTACCTTCAAACTGCCAACAGAACAAATTACCATAGGGACATAGAATGTTTCGCCCCATGCACCCCTGTGGAAAAATGAAAGAACTTGAGCATGTTCTAGAGATATACCACAGGGACAGTCTCTGACTTTCCTAAGTGAGGTGGACAGGATTGGGAGAATCCACAACAGAAGACGGCCACAAGATCTGGTACAGTGGAGAAAAAACAAAACACCACCATGGAGCAGCCTTCCTTGTCAGCAAAGAAGTAACTGGGTGCATCATCAACTGTGCTCCTGTTTCCAGCAGACTCATCTCCATCCCTGTGTCTGCAAAGCCAAAGAACATCGGCATCATCCATGTGTACACACTCACATTACACCACAGCCATGAAGAAGTAGGAGCTTTTATGACCAACATGAAAACATCATGGACAAGGCAACCAAGAAAACGATCACCCTGGTCCTTGAAGATAGGCTGTGATGCCTAGCAACAGTGGAGACTGGAAGGATAGGGAAGTCTGTTGCTCACTTGTCGCCATATCCCGCCCTAAGTAACGAGTTATGTCACCATATCCCGCCCTAAGTAACGAGTTATGTCACCATATCCCACCCTAAGTAATCAGTCATTTGTCGCCATATCCCGCCCTAAGTAACGAGTTATGTCACCATATCCCACCCTAAGTAACGATGTTATGTCACCATAATCCCGCCCTAAGTAACAAGTTATGTCACCATATCCCACCCTAAGTAACGAGTTATGTCACCATATCCCACCCTAAGTAACGAGTTATGTCACCATATCCCGCCCTAAGTAACGAGTTATGTCACCATATCCCACCCTAAGTAATCAGTCATTTGTCGCCATATCCCGCCCTAAGTAACGAGTTATGTCACCATATCCCACCCTAAGTAACGAGTTATGTCACCATATCCCACCCTAAGTAACGAGTTATGTCACCATATCCCGCCCTAAGTAACGAGTTATGTCACCATATCCCACCCTAAGTAACGAGTTATGTCACCATATCCCACCCTAAGTAACGAGTTATGTCACCATATCCCACCCTAAGTAACAAGTTATGTCACCATATCCCGCCCTAAGTAACGAGTTATGTCACCATATCCCGCCCTAAGTAACGAGTTATGTCACCATATCCCGCCCTAAGTAACGAGTTATGTCACCATATCCCACACCTTAGCAATCAGTCATTTGTCACCATCTCCCATCCTAAGTAACAAGTCATTTGTCGCCATCTCTTGCCCTAAGTAACAAGTCATTTGTCGCCATCTCTTGCCCTAAGTAACAAGTCATTTGTCGCCATCTCTTGCCCTAAGTAACCCGTTATTATCGGTCACCTCCCACCCTTAGTAATGAGGCATTTGTCACCATCTGCCGCCCTAAACAATGAGGCATTTGTCACCATCTCCCGCCCTATGTAATGAGTCATTTGTCACCATCTCCCACCCTATGTAATGAGACATTTGTCACCATCTCCCGCCCTATGTAATGAGGCATTTGTCACCATCTCCCACCCTATGTAATGAGACATTTGTCACCACCTCCCGCTTTTTAGTAACAAGTCATTTTCCATAATCTCCCACCCTAAGATGCAAGTCATTTGTCACCATCTCTCGCCCTAAGTAGCGAGTTATTAGTGGTCATCTCCCGCCCTAAGTAACAAGTGATTTTCCGCCATCTCTCACTCTAGTTTACAAGTGATTTGAGCTTTATTGTAGTCCTATTTCCTCTTGAACAATGTGTCATTTGTTCTTATGTGAGACATTTCTCTGATATGCTTGGATGGTATTTATTCTCTCTTGTTTTGGGTTTGTCAGGTCTTTCACATGCTGGTAGGCTTAATTGCTGGTGTTTTTTCTGCAGGTATTTTATGTACTTTTCTATTGTGCTTCAATCCATGTCTCCTTTGCTTTCCTCGTGCTTTTTTTTTTAGTTTATTATTTGAATTTTCTTCATAGTAATGCACATTTATCCTCATTTTCATTTGCTTCAGTTCTCTTTGTTAGTGGCACAGCTTTATTATTTTTATGTCTTCTGTGACAAAAGGCTTCTTTGTTGGTCAGTGTTTACCAAGGATATTGTTGGCTTGTTCAGTAACAACAGGGGTGAAGCTGTTGATTGAGGTATCTACTTTGGTGTCTGAGTTGTCAAGAACAAGGGGTGGGTCAAATTTTCTTCCTATCATGGCTTGGACGTTTTCTACTATGTTTGGATCCTTGAGTTTCTCAAACTTGAACTTGATCCTTATATTGCCTTGCTTTTAATCATCTTGAAGTAGATCTGAAAGTCATCATCAAAAGCTCATGGTCGCTTTCTGTTTCTGCTCCTGGATACCTGGTCTTTTTAATATTGACACTTGATTCGAAGGGACATGTGACCATGATGTAGCGTATTTGACTGTGACAGTCTCCTCCTGGGATTGCCATGTCCATGTCTAGATGGGTTGTGTGGACCAAATGTGTTCATCACCTCTAATGCTTGCAAAGTCTAGGAGCCTCAAGTCTCTTTTACTGGTCTCAGGATTAATGTATTTGTCACATTTCCCCATCAAATTCTCGTTAGCCTTTCATCCTGTCTCTGCATTCCAGCCGTCCTGTACTACAATGATATCTTTCTTGGATGTCTGGTTTATGACCTCCTAAAGTTCATTGAGTTAGTTTGATTTTGGATGTTTGAAGTTTTAACCACCCCACAATTTCAAGAGATTTTGTACTTTTTCTTTTGTATGGAAGTATATCGAACCAAATTTCTTTTTTATGTACCATGCAAAAGGACAGAGCCTGGGTTACAATGGCAATGGCAATGCCCTCATTGACAGAGTCAGTTCTTTGATCATAGGCTTGTGTGATGGTGAAGTTATAGGTGTAGCCTTCAGATGGATGGTCATGAGTTGGCTAGAGCCTAGTCGACATCCCATGGTGGTGTATCCTACAAAAAAGTTTTGACTGGGAAGGGGACAAAATTTTAGGGGAGTCACCAGCAAAATTGGACACCTCTGACTAAAGTGTGCACTCTTTTGAAGTGTAACACAAAAGAAAGTAGTTCCAATTTTTTTGGTTCTAAGTCAACAGAAGACTGGAATGTTAGTTTTTTGCTGATACTTTATGTAGCCCATAAAGTACTTGAGTTGTATTAAAATTTAGAAATGTTTAGAAACTTTTCAACTCTGAAAGGAGGCAAAGGATCTAGACATTTTTACTGGGCCACTTCCTGTAGAACTCTTGTGACAACTGGAAGTCCTAGATGATTGCTGGAGAGAGCAAGCCACGTTTTAATTTAGATATAGTTTATTTTACTCACCTGAATTGCTAGGTGATTACCTTGTTCTTTGTTAGAGAGCAGGAACCAACAAACCGTCAAACCATAACATTGGCATGAGACAATCTGTTGGGACTCTTTGAGTTAATTTGATTTTGGATGTTTGAATTTTTAACACCCCCACCCCTTCCCCAAATTTCAAGAGATTTTGTACTTTTTTCTTTTGTATGGAAGTATTCGAACCAAATTTCTTTTTATGTTTTAACGCAAAAAGACAGAGAGCCTGGGTTACAATAGCAATGGCAGTGTCTTTTTGGATGACCAATCCAGATCCATGTTCAGGTCTGTTTTCACTGCCACTGAAGTAGATTTTGTGACCTTCAGGGATAGAGGTTTCTCCAGTGGTATTCCATCAATATTTTTATGTGTCAGTTCTTCCACTTTTCCTGGTGTTCTCAGCAATCTCACAATCCTGGTGCCAATAGTAATTGTGTTCCTGGCAGGATGACTTTGATCCATCAGTTGCACAGTTTTTACCTCCTCCTGATGGTCAGCAAAGGAAGGCGTGGTCCTTGTACCGGTGACGGGTGATGACTGAGTCGGTATGGAAGTAGCACTGGTTTTCATATTCATGTGATGTCTCTTGAGCGATGTCGCATGACAGAGTCCATCCCTCTCCATGCTAGACCACAGCCGATGTCCTCCACCATGGTGGCTTGCCTTGGATCCAAACACCTAGCCCGTGAGTTCAGGGAACCTCATCTGCTTTGGCAGGTAGATTACATCATGAAAGTCATAAGGCCCAGTGATGCAGTGTTAACACATCACCCCCTCACATGGTTTAGCACACCTGCTGAGGCAAAATCCCCCAGTGTGGTGCTTGGAGCTTGGTGCAAGGCAAGGCAAATTCTTTTATTCCAAGGATAATGAATAAGCACCAGTGTGATATTTTCATTCAGCCCCGAGTTAGCATGTAAGTAATCTGTGAGATGACTGAGGACCAGTGATACCTGTCCTCCCTACTATAAACCAAGGTCACGTGTGTGAATGCACGCAGAACATCTTGTGCACATGTTTAAACACTTTCTGTGTTTTGGAAGAGTAGGCCCTTGTGTGCTGGTAGGAGCAGATGATAAAATGTAAAATTAAAAAAAGGACACTGATTTGTTTAGACGTCATCCTTGAAGTCAGAATGCAGGTACCTTGATGGTGGGTAAACGGCTGCATCCACAAAATCTCAGCATTAGTGAACCTTGGAGCTGTGGCAGAGGAAGGAAAACGTCCTCCCACACAAGTCTACCTGACTGCCAGCAGTCATGTGCTCTGTTGTTGCTGTGTGTGGCCAGTGTCTGACTGGTCACTTCACAGCAGGTGTGCTCTGTTGTTGCTGTGTGTGACCAATGTCTGGTCATTTCACACTAGATGAGCTCTGTTGTTGCTGTGTGTGGCCAGTGTCTGACTGGTCACTTCACACTAGGTGAGCTCTGTTGTTGCTGTGTGTGGCCAGTGTCTGACTGGTCAGTTCACAGCAGGTGAGCTCTGTTGTTGCTGTGTGTGGCCAGTGTCTGGCTGGTCATTTCACACTAGGTGAGCTCTGTTGTTGCTGTGTGTGGCCAGTGTCTGACTGGTCACTTCACACTAGGTGAGCTCTGTTGTTGCTGTGTGTGGCCAGTGTCTGACTGGTCACTTCACACTAGGTGAGCTCTGTTGTTTGCGGTGTGTGGCCAGTGTCTGACTGATCACTTCACACTAGGTGAGCTCTGTTGTTGCTGTGTGTGGCCAGTGTCTGACTGGTCACTTCACACTAGGTGTGCTCTGTTGTTGCTGTGTGTGGCCAGTGTCTGACTGGTCACTTCACACTAGATGTGCTCTGTTGTTGCTGTGTGTGGCCAGTGTCTGACTGGTCAGTTCACACTCATGCTACATGAAGATAGTGTCAGGGATTTTCTCTTTATGACAACAATTTCCCGAGGGAAGAGGGATATATGACTCATCACTTGTTTGTGCACCCATAGTTCAACAAAAGCATTTCAACAGATAGCCTTTATCTTCAACAGTAGTCCCTTGAGCATGTTGTACTTTGATTCATTTCTGGCTACTTTTGTAACATCATTATCCTCTGCCCTGTCGATTGCTGGTCCACAGGTAATGCATCCCCGTTTAAACCCCAACATTCGTCCCAAACACTAGACCATGGGTGGTTGTCTTGGTGCTAGTCTTTTGGATAAGATATAAAAAAAAAACCCAGAGGTTTGAGGTACACACACTTGGGTAAAAAAAAAAAAGCCACTGCTACAGGCCAAAAAAAGCCGCCGCGGTAGTCTAGTGGTTAGGGCGTTGGACTCGAAATCTAAAGGTTGCGGGTTCGATCCCAGCTTTCGGCTATGGTGTTGTGCCCTTGGAAAAGGCACCTTACGGCTATTTTCTCACCCCACCCAGGTGTAAAAGGGGTACCAACCTTGTGTTGGGGGTTAACCCTGCGATAGACTGGCGTCCTATCCAGGGGGGAGTCTATGACTCTCAGTCGCTTAACGCCACAGAAACCGGGATAAGCACCGGCCTGATGAGCCTTAGGCTCCGGACAGACTTTAACTTAACTTTTTAACAACAGGCCAAAAAGTACAAATACAAACAAGAACATTGTAAAACATGGGTGGTACTGTTCTTGTTTGTGGCTGTCCCTGGGGTGGAGCAGTCTGAATGTTTTGCTCTGCTCAGAGCTGAATGAATAAATTGAGAGTTTAAGAAAGTACAAAAGACATCACACTGAGAAGTTGGTGAGAAATTGTCCTTCAATGTTGAAATTGTAGCATTCACAAGGGATGCAACTACAGAGACTGACGAAGTTTGACTGAACAGTCCTGCTTAGAAAATACTAAAAAGGTATATAAAAAAATAATTAAAAAAAAGGTAAAGGTGTCCCATAACCTGTGTGGTCGTAGGGGAGCCAGGCCTCAGAGACCTCAGCTTCTCTAGGGGCTAGCATGTTGAGGGCGGCGCTCATCTCCTCTCCCCCGCTGCTTTACCTTCCCTGACCCTAAAGAGGGCAGGTAACCATTTACAGCTGGGTGAACTGGGGGAACTGTACTGTAGCCAAGGCACGCAAACGGTCACCCATCCAATTGGCAACCCGGCTCCACGCTGCTTAACCTTGGTTGGGGGAGAGCAAGGGCTCTGACCACTGAGCTATCCCATCCCCAATTCAAATGTCGACATAGCCAAAGTAAACCGAAAATTGATATCTTCATGAACGAATTGAAATACAAGTGTAAAATGGAAAAAATTGGAAGATAGTGTGCACATGAAATTTTACAATTTTCATCTTAAAATGGCTTCAAATATGGCGGAAACCCAAACACAGCGTCAAAACTTCACCAATACGTTCTGATAATTATGCTGCCTTCTGAAAAAAAGTTCTTTTGACAGTAATATAGCAGCTATATCTTTGTATTATGTGATGTGTTACAGTAATATAGCAGCTATATGTTTGTATTACGTGATGTGTTATAGTGTCGTACTTTATGTTTGCAAACCCAATACATGTAATTACTGTAATGACTCTTGAAAATGTGAAAATGTTAGAGCAGAAGTAGTTTATCTGATAAAATGTATGTGTGTACCAATCAAAAAGATTTTGACCACAATTCTGTGTGACATTTTCAATAATGTTCTTGGTTGAGATAACAGGAATATGAATGTGTCTTAAATCACAAAATTAAAAACTAGTTAGTGTTCAGCTGTGATAAAAAGTAAGACCTGGGTCTCTAGGCCTGATCTGACACTGGGTCTATAGAACTGATCTGACACTGGGTCTCTAGGCCTGATCTGACACTGGGTCTCTAGGCCTGATCTGACACTGGGTCTATAGTACTGATCTGACACTGGGTCTGTAGACCTGATCTGACACTGGGTCTGTAGTACTGATCTGACACTGGGTCTATAGAACTGATCTGACACTGGGTCTATAGACCTGATCTGACACTGGGTCTCAAGGCCTGATCTGACATTGGGTCTATAGTACTGATCTGACACTGGGTCTATAGTACTGATCTGACACTGGGTCTGTAGTACTGATCTGACACTGAGTCTCTAGGCCTGATCTGACACTGGATCTCTAGGCCTGATCTGACACTGGGTCTCTAGGCCTGATCTGACACTGGGTCTCTAGGCCTGATCTGACACTGGGTCTCTAGGCTTTACCTGACACTTTCCAGTGGGGTTTGTGGTGAAGGGAGAAAGGAGATCATCCCTAGTACCATGGACCCCCAGACAGAAAGAAGGATTGCTGACAGTTGATTGTGTGAACCTGGGCACACATAGGCACTCTGGATCAGCAACAATCTGAGAAATCAAGGCAGTGTGTCACAGTGAAGGCAATCACAGAGATCAAGATAATGTGTCACAGTGAAGACAGTCACAGAGATCAAGATAATGCGTCACAGTGAAGACAGTCACAGAGATCAAGGACGTGTGCCACAGTGTCACAGAGATTAAGGCAGTGTGTCACAGTGTCACAGAGATCAAGGCAGTGAGTCACAGTGAAGGCAGTCACAGAGATCAAGGACGTGTCCCACAGTGTCACAGAAATCAAGGCAGTGTGTCACAGTGTCACAGAGATCAAGGCAGTGTGTCGCCGTGTCACAGAGATTAAAGCAGTGTGTCACAGTGAAGGCAGTCACAGAGATCAAGATAGTGTGTCACAGTGTCACAGAGATCAAGGCAGTGTGTCACAGTGTCACGGAGATCAGAGAAAAGGTGTCACAGTGAAGGCAGTTACAGAGATCTAGGCAGTTTGTCACAAGGAAGGCAGTCACAGAGATCAAGGCAGTGTGTCACAGTGTCACAGAGATCAAAGTAGTGTGTCACAGTGAAGGCAGTCACGGAGATCAAGGTAGTGTGCCGCAGTGTCACAAAAGATCAAGGTAGTGTGCAGCAGCATCACAGAGATCAAGGCAGTGTGTCACAGTGAAGGCAGTCACAGAGATCAAGGCAGTGTGTCACAGTGTCACAGAGATCAAGGCAGTGTGTCACAGTGAAGGCAGTCACAGAGATCAAGGCAGTGTGTCACAGTGTCACAGAGATCAAGGCAGTGTGTCACAGAGATCAAGGCAGTGTGTCACAGAGATCAAGGCAGTGTTTCACAGAGATCAAGGCAGTGTGTCACAGAGAACAAGGCAGTGTGTCATGTCACAGTGTTGGCAGTCACAGAGATGAACAGAAACAGTTATGTGGACACATTTGTAGCAGAGAGTGCTGATTTTACACTGTATTGTTTGTGGAACAGGAAGACAGCGAGGTTACTGCAGTAGAAGGGTAAAGTGTTCAGATTTTATTTCTAAGAGCAAGTCGAGCTCCAGTGTTTTGAATGTGTTGTAGGGATGGATGGATGAAGCTGGCAGACCTGCTATGGCCTGTCTCTGACTTCCTTATGGAGGACCTACACTGAAGCCACACACCCCTGTAAAATACTCAAGACATATGAAGTTCGCTCAAAAGACCAAAAACAGAATACTCTTAACAATTTATTTATGTCAGGTGATTCAGATCCAGTGTTTCCATTTCCTTGTTGTTGAAGCTGACTTAAAAGAGTCCACAGTAGAGATGGCAGCTGATGAAAAGAACTACACTGTTCCATAGTCATTCAATACTGAAATGCGAGTGTTCATGTAGATGTGTGTGTGTGTGTGTGTGTGTGTGTGTGTGTGTGTGTGTGTGTGTGGTGTGTGTGTGTGTGTGTGTGTGTGTGTGTGTGTGTGTGTGTGTGTGTGTTCTTTTCTTTTCGTTTTTGATATCGAGGATAACATGTGTGTGTGTGTGTGTGTGTGTGAGTGTGTGTGGTGTGTGTGTGTGTGTGTGTGTGTGTGTGTGTGTGTGTGTGTGTGTGTGTGTGTGTGTGTGTGTGTGTGTTAGCATGTGTGTGTGTGTGTTTAGCATGTGTGTGAGTGTGTGACATAAAGAATTATTACTTAGACATGTAAAGTGATGGTGACATCATTTGGACAATGAGGTGTGTCCATGATGTTAGTGTTTTCCTTCCCTTGATGCCTCTGAAGCTGTCTCATGGACAGATGGAGCAGAGGGACTCTGAGCACCACAGCCGATCCAGTGGAGAAACTCCCTTCTGAATTTGGTTCCAGTCAGGCAGTAGAGAACAAAGTTGATGGCACTGTTGGTGAGCCACAGAAGTTGGGTTGCTGCATCCAGCAATTTGGCCATAGCTTCTGTCTGAGGGTGTTCATGTATATTATCCAAATTTTGGTAATACCACAGTAAGAAAATGCATACTGGCAGAGTGAACACTAGAAAAGCACAGGATATTGCCAAAACCAGGACGGTTGTTCTGTAGGAAGTTTTCCTCCTCCGACTGTCAGTGCTGTGTGCAGTGTTGATATTGGACTCCACACGTGCAGAGATGGAAGAGGAAGAAGACACTGCTTTAAACAGACTGACAGACAATATAATGTCACAGACAATCATACAGACACTGGGAAAGAGGGAGGCCATGCACAAATCTATCCAATTAAACACCAAAATGAAGAAGTCAAAATACATCCCCCCTATGGGATAGCATTCATTATTATGACTGATGTCAAATCCAATCAAAATATGAAAATCAAGAGCACATGCAGAGAGAACAAGAGTTGCTATGACAATCCACGATCTTCGCACAGTGCACATCACTCGCATTCTGTGTGGCCACAGGACCGCCATTGTTCTCTGCACTGTCACACAGGTCACCAGCCAGGCAGATGTCATGCCACTGGTATAGACCAGGAAGGGGCGAATCTTACAGATGACTGCATGCAGAGTGTCCAGACTTACCTGGAAAGCAGACAACATCCAGACGCGTGGCAACTCGATACACAGCAAGGTGAGATCAGACACGGCAAGGGCCATAAATATAGCATGCTGAGAAGAGTTGTGGTCCTTGATACGACGCATGACGCATATGGTGGCGATGTTTCCAAAGCCTCCCAACAGAAGAATACATGGAGGACATGTTTTCCAGATGATCACAGAGACTTGGTATTCAAAGTAATCCTTGTATGATGACTCCTCTGTCCAGTGTGTAGTGTTGTCCTGTAGTCCATCATTGTCACTTGAAAAGCTGGTCATGCTTGACATGTACCAAGGCTGGTTGTGAAAGGGATTCCCTGAATTTTGCGGGGAAAATGCTCTCTCTCTCTCTCTCTCTCTCTCTCTCTCTCTCTCTTGAATCTCTCTCTCTCTCCTCTCTCTCTCTCTCTTGAACTCTCTCTTGAACTCTCTCCTCTCTCTCTCTCTCTCTCTCTCTCTCTCTCTCTCTCTCTCTCTCTCTCTCTCTCTCTCTCTCATATCATGAAGAGTCAAAAAGATTACGAAATGCCATAAACTCCCAGAAACGTCAAGAAAAAAAGAAATATTTCCAAGATTTACTATCTTCAAAACAAAACTCAAAAATTATTTGGAAGGCCATAAATCAAATAACGAACAAACAATCATCTTCCAAATCAAATGTAATCAAAGATGTTACTGCTGAACAACTCAACAATCACTTCATAAACGTTTCTACTAACGTTGTTAGCAATGATGATTCAAAATCCAATAACCTAAACACACTAAGACAATACTGCCAAGAAAAGCATATTCCTTCAAAACTCCACATACCATTTATTTCTATTTTTGAAGTCTATAGTTATCTAATTCACCTCAAACAATCCAGGACAAGAGGCCTCAATGGAATAGACAGCAGAATTCTAAAACTGTCAGCTCCAGTTATCACTGAGACTCTAACATATATATATAACCAATGTCTTGATAAAAACTATTTCCCCAATGCCTTCAAAACTGCTAAAGTGATCCCCATCTACAAATCTGGTGACACTTCAGATCCTTCAAACTATAGGCCAATCTCCATTATATCCCTCCTTTCAAAACCCCTGGAAAAACATATAAATAAACACTTAGTCCATCATATAGACACTAACAACCTACTTCACCCTAACCAATCAGGATTCAGACAAAATCACTCGTGTCATACTGCACTGACTAGTCTCATAGACAATTGGCTATCAAACATTAATGAAAGTAAATTTTGTGGAGTATTATTTGTAGATTTCAAAAAAGCATTTGATACAATTGACCACACACTTCTCATCAGAAAGCTAGACCTGTATAATCTATCATCAAATAGTCTAGAACTACTTGCTTCTTATCTTAAAAACAGAAAACAGTGTGTCTCAACAACTACATCCACATCCAATCTAAAACCTATTCACTATGGAGTACCACAGGGATCAATACTAGGACCGATTCTCTTTTCATTATACATAAATGACCTTCCTCTACATATCAAATCGAAATGTGAACTATTTGCTGATGACACAACCATACATACGAGCCATAACGACATTGACTCTCTTACAACCACATTACAACAGAGCTGTAATGATCTTGTCAAATGGACAGAACTAAACCACATGTCTATTCACCCCCAAAAAACAAAATGCATGCTGATCACCACCAGACAAAAGCGACAAAATTTACCCCAAAAACAGTTTCCAATCCACATAAGAAAAGAAGCAATCGAACAAACCTCTCATCACAAAGTTCTAGGAATAACAATCGATGAAAACCTCACCTGGTTCTACCACATATCTCATCTATGCAAATACTTGTCCCAAAGAGTATACCAGTTGACTAAAATTAAACATTTCCTAGACTACCATTCAAAGAAATTATTTTTTCAAGCTTATATACAATCCTCAATAGACTATGCTTCAACCCTCTGGGATTCTGCCAGTGCAAACACTATGAAACCATTATTAAGCCTATATAAACGTGCTCTCAAACTTATCCTTCTGAAGAAAACAACCTTACTTGAAGTGGATTTCACTCAGTTAAGTATTCTCCCCCTACAACAAAGACTGAAATATAACAAAGGCATAATGATGTTTAAAATAATGGCAGGAGCTGTTCCCACATCCTTAAGAGACAAGTTCCCAATGAATCATTCCAGAAATACTGAAAAGCCAAGTGTCCCAATCCCAAGAATAGACTTGTTCAAGTCTAGTTTGCTATACTCAGGCCCTGTGCTGTGGAACTCCCTTCCCGATTCAATTAAACAGCACCAATCATTGACAACATTCAAAAATCGCCTTCAATTTCACTTGATGCATCAAAAATACTGAACCAGACTCATCCTGTTGGATATATACATATGTATGTGTGTATGTGTATATGTGTGTGTATTTGTGTATATATGTATATATATATATGTATATATATATATGTATATATATATATGTATATATATGTAATATATATATATGTATATGTGTGTGTATATATATATATATATATGTATATATATCACCATATCCCTCTCCCTCTCTCTCTCCCTCTCCCTCTCTCTCTCTCTCTCTCTCTCTCTCTCTCTGTGTCTGTCTGTCTGTCTGACTGTCTCTTTCTATCTTGATGAAGGCTGTATTCATACTTATGTTTTCAATTTTATCCTGAAATTTGATTATTATTGAGTTTGACAAATGTTATTTTAATATCTCAATGTTTTAAGTTTAGTTAGTATGTGTTTTTTAATTATGCTGTGTTGTTATTCATTTTTGTGATTACATAGACTATTCACAGAGATTGATCAGTACAGTGTATAATTTATAAATGTGTATTTTATCTACAATGTGTAGATGTTCATTTTTATAGCTATATTGAATTTGATTTGTGTGTCACTAGTTAGTGATTCTCTCTCTCTCTCTCTCTCTCTCTCTCTTCTCTCTCTCTCTCTCTCTCTCTCCTCTCTCTCTCTCTCTCTCTCTCTTCTCTCCTCTTACCATCCATATTGAGAAATGTTTGTTCATATCTTGTACTCCCTTTTTGATGATTATGTGTGACGAATGTAAAGATTTTCTGTAAAATTTTAATTAATGATCGTAAAAAAAAAATTAAAAAAAAACACAAAAAAAAACACTGAATAACTTTGTCCACTACCACATAAAATATAATTAGAAACATACATTTTATGATTGTGCTCAGAAGATTGATAAGATATTAGGGTATATATGTCCCAAAATATGTGCCTTACAGCGGATAGATTCCTCTTGTATTCCGTTCGGTTATGATTTCACTCAGAATTCAAGGCATCTATTTCCTTAGAATGAAGTTTTCTTTTATGAAATGTGCGAGAACCAGTGAAAATGTGTGTGTGTGTGTGTGTGTGTGTGTGTGTGTGTGTGTGTGTGTGTGTGTGTGTGTGTGTGTGTGTGTGTGTGTTGTATGTGTGTGTGTGTGTGTGTGTGTGTTTGTGTATGTGTGTGTATGTGTGTCTATATGTGTGTGTGTGTGTGTGTGTCTTTGTGTGTGTTTGTGTGTGCGTGTGTGTGCGTGTGTGTGTGATTGAGTGTATGTTTCTGTGTATATGTGTGTGTGAGAATGTGTGTGTGTGTGTGTGTTGTGTGTGTGTGTGTGTGTGTGTGTGTCTATGTGTGTGTGTCTGTGCGTGTGTCTGTGTGTGAGTGTGTTGTGAATGTATGTAAAACATTATCCGATTGATAAAAATGTTTTGCCTATTTTGAAACATTTAGGATGTTCTATGTAAACAAAACATAACAATAATAATTTTGATTTATTTTATTTATATTTTATTGGTAGTATGTCTCCCCCCCCCCCCCCCCCCTCAAATAAGGATATTAGTTTTTAAAATTTCCCCTTTTATCCAAATGTATGATTTATACACATGTATAATTTTAGACAGATGGTGGTAGATTGATGTTTTTTTGAGTTGTTTATTTCATTTTGTTCTCTTGTTTGCTCTTTATCTATTAACGCTTTCTTCTCTTCCATAATCAAATCTTTAATTGTGACTTCAGATTTTTGCTTTCTGAACGAGTGCATTTTTTGGTATTACCTTATCATATATAGTGTTCTTATTTTTGGGTGTTGTTTGGTATTGCGTAAAGTTTTATTGTTTAGTATCTTCTCAATTTGATGTATCCCTGAAAAGGGCGGGGACTGGATGTAAAAAAGCACACGAGTGCTTATCTAATATCCTCGAATAAAATACTTTGCCTTGCCTTGCCTTGCCTTGCCTTGTCTCTCTCTCTCTCTCTCTCTCTCTCTCTCTTCTCTCTCTCTCTCTCTCTCTCTCTCTCTCTCTCTCCTCTCTCTCTCTCTGAACTCTCTCTCTTGAACCCCTACTCTCTCTTGAACTCTCTCTCTTGAACTCTCTCTCTTGAACTCTTGTTTCTGAATCAGATAAGAAAAATACAAGTTCAGTGTTGACTTACAGTGATACGGAGGCAATCTTTAAGCCATCTCAAGAAAACGTTAACAAGTATCTTGATAATCTCCTTCTGGCTGTACAAGAAGTTGCAGTTGAAAGCAAACCTCTTTTTGATGGAAATTCTGGCAGAGATGTTTCTTAATTGCTCCTTAGGTTACGAAGTCCTTTGCTATATTCTTGCTATATTGTAATCAAAATAGTAGATGAAAGGCATAGACCCTAACATAACACAATTAACTCCTTGATGTGGAAGCCATGTCATGTGATTATTTATACTGTTTTGGGTGTTCTTTATTTGTTTCATCAAACTATTTGCTAAATTTGATATTTTGCTGTAGTCATGTTTATTCATCTCTCTTTGTTTATGGATACTCTGAGTCTGAACAATAAACCATTTTGTCATTGTCATTGTCTTTGTCGTTGTCTCTCTCTCATAGAGAGAGAACTCTGAACTCTGAACAGGTTCAATCTTTACCTTGTCCCTAAGCCACATTACATGGGTTTGGGGAGGGAGGAAAAACACTATACAAATATTGTGTAAAATACAGTGTTACATAAAAACAACAACAACAACCAATTCTTTGTGAACTTTGATCATAGTAACGTCGTCTTGAGCAAATTTGGAACATGATAAATATTTATATTATTCTGTTTCAATATTCTTCTAATATAAAAATTTATATTATACTGCATCAATATTCTTCTTAATAGACATGTAAACCAGTTTGCAAAAATGAGAGAGAGAGAGAGAGAGAGAGAGAGAGAGAGAGAGAGAGAGAGAGAGAGAGAGAGAGAGAGAGAGAGAGAGAGAGAGAGAGAGAGAGAGAGAGAGAGAGAGAGAGAGAGAGAGAACGATGAACAATGAACAAACGTTATTGCTATTCAGTAATAAAGCCATCTAGCACTGGTGTGGGATTACAAAAGATATCCAGCCCAGTGCAATTGCAGTGACATGGAAACCATGGCAGTAGTGTGGTATGTACATCTAGATTATATACACTATTGTCGGTATCTCAATTTTCAAAACAGTCTTTCCTTATGGAGTCTACAGCCTGCAATGTCAGCCCATATAAAACCGGATCAGGTCCCAAAGAAGATGTAGCTCCCGTTCAGCTGGTGCCACTGTCTCTGCGTCTTGTGTGCCTGCTTCTGTCCCTGCGTGTTGTGTGCGCTGCTTCTGTCACTGCGTGTTGTGTGTAGGAGCTGCTTCCCTTTGCTAAAAATCTGGAAATGTACACGTTCTTCTGGCAACATGTTTTTCTCTTCTTGCTTGGTGTACCAGAATATGCACACTGATTCTTTGCCAGTATCTCCGCTGCTAGAATATTCCAGAGGGCGATGTCATTGGACTCACACATCAGAATATTTTGATTGTCTGAGTCATGAACCTTTCGCAACCCTGGTTTCTCTCACTGTCCCGCAGTTCACACTGTACACATTAGTCTGTTAGAGTAGACACATACGTACCAGCACCAAAATCGTCAATGGTACAGTCAATGGTTTGTTCTTCGTGTAGTTCAGATACTTCAGAGGACACATCTATCTTGTCATCTACGGCTGACTTACTCAGTAGATCCAGTGAATCAGGTGTGGCTGAGGCACTCAAAGTGTTGTTGGCACACAGCCCTGTGTACATGCTGTTTTGTTCTTCTGTCTTCACTCTGTCTTGATGCAGGGAGTCACTGTCAGACAAGAACTGTGCTTCTAGGCCAGTCTCTTTCACACACTGACGGCTTGCCTGTCTTTCTTTGTGTTGCTGGGCTCTTTGGATGTGGCCAGGGGTTTCACTAGTGTTGTTTTTTTTGATAGTACTGAACTCACGAGTTGGAGTTGAGGTTCAGCACTGGGTCTGCCATTTCTGCTGACACTGACTTGTCGGCTGGTTTCATTCTCAAAACAACACAACACTGCCACTCTCCCCTGCGACTTACCAACACTACACGACGTTGTCCATCAGAAGGGCATTTAAAGTTGTTATTACAATTGCTGGAAGGCCAGTAACTGACATTTTGAAACTTAAATGCAAAAATTTGCAACAGCTTACAAACCCTACCCTGTTCAGTTCTCGTGTGGAGAGCAAGACCGGAGAGAGAGAGAGAGAGAGAGAGAGAGAGAGAGAGAGAGAGAGAGAGAGAGAGAGAGAGAGAGAGGAGAGAGAGAGAGAGAGAGAGAGAGAGAGAGGGAGGAGAGAGAGAGAGAGAGAGAGAGAGAGAGAGAGAGAGAGAGAGAGAGAGAGAGATTGGGGAAAAAGAAAGAGAGAGACAGAAAGACAGACAGACAAACACAGTAGTTTGTGTGTGAGAGAAACATTGAACAGAGATTTTTTGGAATATGCAACAGTTTTCTCCAACCCCATCCCTCATCATTTAGGTAGCCACATTCTGACTTCAGGGATGGTGTCTAAACTTGCCATCTCTGTGCATGCAGGTTTTTTTGTCATCAGCTCACAAAGGCTTACTCTTCTGAAAGACAGAACAGGGTTTTAACATGTGCAAAAGATGTTCTGGGTACTTTTGCACACAGGCCTCAATTTATAGTCTTAGCCAAAGGACTACTTTGAAAAGAGAGAGAAACAGAGAAACACAGGCACCCTCCCCCCCAAAAAAAAAAAGAAAGAAAAAGAGAGATAACAGTGTGATGGGGTGGTAAGTTGATTATCTCCCATGTGATTGGAGCACGCAATCAAAGCGTCATGTTTCTATTTAGAGACACACCTGTGAATTGTCGATACTCTGTTTCCTTGGGTAGTGATCGAAAACACTCCCTTGCATACACTTTGCCTTCATGGTGAAATGTATTTTATGCAACCTCGTTTTAGAGGTCACATTCTAAACTGACTAGCTGTGCCGTGTTCCGAGGTTTGTGCAGAGATGGGATATCACATCTGTCCATTCTGTTACAACAGCATATATCTAATCCCACAATCAAGACCTATCTAAAGCCTCTTGCATGTACTAAGGTGCGTGAGAGAGAGACAGTCATACAGACACAGACAGACAGACAGACCAAATGACAGATAGACAGTCATACAGACAGAGACAGACAGACAGACAGACCGGCAGACAGAATAACAATGACAATGGTTTATGAAAAAAGCTTTCAAGAACATTCACAAGGGAACAGTGGAAAGAAAAGTGGGCACAAACAAATATTTAATTAAAAAGAAAAAACAATTCACTGCAGCCAATATTATCAAGTCATCATGGAATGGATTCAACATCATGGATTAACAGGTGCAACACCCACAGATATTGTGAACTATGATTAATTACTGTAGTTTTTAGCAGAGGGAGAACAAGGAACAGAACTGATCACTGATAAAGCTTACAAGTGATTCAGCAGCACCTCTCATAATTCATCAATACATGCAGTTCTTTTTAAAATTTAATTTAGGTCATGGGCAAAACCAAGTGTGATGTAAAACCCTGACATGAAAACTAGGTCAGTGCAGTTTGTGTTTAAAATCACTTTTCAAGACAAAAACATGGGAGCAATGGAGAATACAAAGATTAGAGGTATAAGCTGTATTTGCTTTGCGATGTGACGGAATACATGTGCCAAAAAAGTTGAACTTAGAAACCACATACAAATTCTTCATGATACATGAAAGCCATTGTCACTGACTCAGCTGGAGTGATCTACTGGTAGCCCCATGTAGAAACAAAGGAGACCTCACAGAACATCCAGTTGCTGTAAAGCATGTGACTGTAGCTCTGTGTGTTCCTTCTTCTCCAGCCTTCTGCTTTCTCTCTACACTTCTGTGTATGTGTGCAGTCTGTCACGTTCTTCCAGCAGCAGGTTTTGTTCTCGTTGTTTTGGTTTTAGCACATGACCATTCCAAAACAACAATATCATCTGATTCACACAGAACTGTGTCTACATTGTCACTGTTGTTCACCATAACTTTTTAAAAACAGTTTGTCCCTGTCTCCATCTTTCAGGTGTTTTATCCCAGATCTGTCAACTATAGTTGCCACCCAGCCTCTAACCACCCCACAGTCAAATCCATCAACGGTGCTATCAGACTCTGGTGGGGTGGTGTCTCTGACACTTTCTCTCTCTCTCTCTCATTGCTGTGATCACCTGTACAGGTGTGCAGAGTCTGTTTCCCTTGTTCTAATTACTGTCCATTATCTACTAGGTGATTTAGACAAGTACACTTTTAGAACAAAACTTGATTAAGGGAGAGGGTAATATGTAGAGTGGTGTGAAGAGTCTGTGCACTCTATAATTCATTTGTTCATTTGCCCATTATTTTTATTCATCCATCCATCCATCCGTCCACCATTTGTTTGTTTATATCATGATATCATTCATGATATCATTCATTCATTTTTTCATTCATCTATTCATCCATTTATTAGACTGCACATTGGTTTGTTTTTATTTCGTTTTTTGTTTTCCGTTTGGTTCTTCATCTTCCACATTCTTGTTCTGCTGTTCCCATGCTGCTTATTTCAACACACCCACACAGATGACAGGATTTACAAAACTGCATACACACGGGGACTGGATGTAAATAAACACATGAGTGCTTATTTCATTATCCTTGATATAAAAGTATAGGTAAATAAGTAAGTAAAGTCTTCAAAAGGATTCTTTACAGTTGTTTTTTTTAATTGAGGGATGCCCCATAACCTATGTGGTCATATGGTGAGCCAAGACTCAAATACCTAACTTCTCCAGGGGCCAGCATATTGAGGGCGGCGCCCATCTCCTCTCCCTCGCTGCTTAACTTTCCCTGACCCTAAAGAGGACATGTACCATTTACAACTGGGTGAACTGGAGGCCTGTACTGAAACCAAGGTGAGAAAAACAGTCACCTATCCTCTTGGTAACCCTGCTCACTGCTGTTTAACATTGACTTGGGGAAAGCAGTGCTCTGACCACTGAGCTATCCCATCCCCTGATTCTTAGTCCTAGCCACAGTCAGGTTGATCATGTGAAACAGGCAGTGTTACCGTGGTAAGAACTTTCTTTCAAATGTCATTCTTCATGTTGTAAGGCCAGCGGATAACTGATGGTAGGTCAGAGGTGTTGAGGCCTGTAGGGAACAACAAGGTCAGTGACACAAGGAAGGCTGTTAGCAGCTGTGTGAAGACAGTGAAAACCCGTCAGATCAGCACTAACAAGCTGTGCATTACTGTGTCCTTATATTTTACACGGCTCTGGAACCCTACTGTGTCAGGGTATACTTTGTGCTCCATGGGAGGAGGAGGAGTGTGAAATGCTAAAAGATGCAGTGCTGGAATACTGCCATGATGATGACACTCAAACATTTTATGACAAAATACTTTCTCATCCTCTGACTTTTCTGTCAGAAAACGACAGTGCAGTACAGTTACTGTCACCAGCTTGCAGCTGGACTACAATTACTCCCCATGTTGTGTCTTCCCCTGATACTATTGTTTCTCCAGAACAGTTGCCTCCTGAGAAAAGACTACTAGGTGATATGGAGGACCTTTCTCTTCTGTCACCTGACTCAGAGGAGACAAAAGACGTACAAGCTGATGATTTTCTGGATCAAAACAATGATCTAGATAATGCTCATCAGGCTATACCTAGTTTAAGTGACAGCATTGCTCACAACCGTAATGCTGCCACACTGAATCCAGAAATAGTGTGAAAAAGACTCCTAAACTGTCAAAACAAGCGAAACGCTATAGAAGAAGGACGCTGTGCCCTTCACAGCAAGCTAATAAGGACATTACTGACAAGCTCCATTACATGGAAACAGCTCTTGATAGTCTGCAAGCTGCTCAAGCTGAGCGTGATGCTGATTTCATGTCCAGCATCGAAAACTCCAAAGTGTCTATTAAAAATGAGCTGAAACGACAGTTTGACAAGACAGTTGAATCCCTTGTTTCTACAGTGGATAACATTAAAGCCAGCTTGTTAAAACTTGACCTCTCAATAAATAATGTGACAAGTTTAGGTACAATCCACTGTGAAATTAAACAGATGAAGAAAAGAAGCCCTCAGACTAATACTGTGTCTACACAATGTGACTTTCCTACTAACTGTGATGCCAATGGCTGTGACAATGACAAAGATTCTTGGGCAATTCTTCCTGACAACCCGCTTTTCTCACCTCCACCTGTCCACACAATAGTTGAAGACACCTTCTCTGTTCACCCAACTGTTGTAAATGACAATGCAGAAGTAGAAAACAGTTCTGAGACTCAGTCTAAAGGTATTAAATCCGACATTACTGTACCGATCCAAAACCGTTATGAGCTGCTTTCTCATCTCAGTCAGGATGAGGGACAACCCAAAGGTAATAAGAGCAAAAACTTTTCTCCAAGCTCTGAATCCACTGTTCCCACAGCCGTGCCAAATCCTAATCATGCAACCACACAACTTCACTCTGAACTAGGAAAAACTTCACAGCAAATCTTAAAAGAACTAACCATCCCAGCTACAACCTCCTCTCTTCTGATAGGTGACATTGTCATCAGATACATCAATCCCAAAAGACTGGGAACAACTAATGATCCACTCTTTAAAATCTGCATTCCTGGACTAACTGTGGCAGATCTGTTAAACTGGTTACAGGACTTCAACAGACAAGAAAATATCAATACTGTCATCATACATGTGGGAATTAACGATTGTTCAAATGGACAAATCTCGATTCAAACCTGGTCTAAAATTATTTTGCTATGCAAAACCTGTTTTCCAAATGCATTTGTGGCTTTTAGCTCAATCATTCCGGCACAGGGCAGACATGCATTAAATAATACTGTTGCACCTTCTAACCAAAACCTTTATGCAGCATGCTCAAGATCACAGACAAACATGCTGGATAATTACCAAACATTCATCACAAAAAACGGTGCTCCTCGCCAAGCCCTGTATAAGGATAATTTTCATCCTAGCCCTAAAGGTACAGCCCGCCTGGCTGTTACCTTCAAACAAGCCCTCCCCCAGCCACCACATCTAAGTTCTGATGATACTTATTTGAATAATATGTTACCTCTTAAAGATCAGGGTGGTGCTCCCAGTGGCCATCCCCCTTTCAGAAACAGCTTAGGGGGTGCACAAGGAAATCTCCGTGCTGAATGGGACAGACCCCTCAGGCACACCAGTTCTACCAGGGGCTGAGGTGTTCCAGCCATGATGTCTCCAGTGGACTTCCCTCCTCTACCTTCAAGGAACAGCCACCAGCCTGGACTTCCCAAGCTGGATCATCATCCTCCACCTTCATCTGGGGGACCAGCAACCTTGGAGATTCAAGAACCCTCCAATAACAATGTATCCTTTGTTGCTGATCACACCCAGCCAATGACTGATGTAAATTTACAGCCATCATTTTCTGCCCCAAGGGCTCCACCAAATTTCCGCCCTGTACTAAAACAACCAACTTTCATGCACTCAGAGTATCCCCCTCCTAAATTTCCAGTTCAATGTCAGTTTCCTCCTTATGGTCTCCAAGATAGAGACCTTATTTCTAGACTACCTTCTTTTCCTTCAAACCCTGTTGCCTCACCTTACTACCCCCCCTGTACCCTTTGGTCATTCAACCCCCCGGGGTTGGCTATCCAGCAATCCTGCCCATCAGTATGCACAGCAACTGATTAACTTAGCATCGCAACTGGTGTCTTAATGAGATGCTAGGCTTTAAGTAAAACGCTGATGGATAAAAAAAGGGTGGGTTGGGGACATGGCGGTCATTTTAATTTTAAATACTCTCATTGAATTCCTTATCAATATGGTTGTCTCATGTCTAATTAAGTGTTGAAATCAGAGCAGGAGACATTTGGTTACTTTTTATGCATGTTGTTAATAATATCAAGGAAAAACTTTCTAGTTACTTAAATTTATTAGTGTCTTAGTTTGTCTGTTTTCTCCTGAGGCTCTTGGTATTTTCCTTGCCTTTTTGTACAGTATAAATTTATGATGATTCTCACCTGGTGGATCAAGTGTGCCAGCGGAATCATGGACTGGGGACACTGAAGAGATTGTTGCAAATCTGAGAAGAGATCAAAGGAAAGGAACGTCTTTATCGCAGGAGAAAGTTTTTGTATTTTGAACATTACATACTGCCTTGAGTCTGCAGGTTACTGAAGCGTGATTGTTTTGGGTTTTTTTTTGTTCTTTTCTCCAGTTCAGAATTTGGTTTTTTGCTTGTTGTTGGAGTTTGGGTGAATTTTGTTTTTTTCTTCCCTTATTAACATCTTTGTTTGCTCTCTACTAATTATATACATATCTTTTGTGTGCACTACACTTTGCGCATATATGTACAGTTGGATGTTTTGAATATTACTGGTAAGCTTTGACTGTTTGTGCCTGCTTTGTATTTGATCTAAATTCTATTGTCTTATAATTGCTAGTTCAAGAATCCTTTACATACCCAAAATACAGGGTCCTTGAGGTTGTGCTGATATTTTCCATCTCTAACAACTATGACTAACAATGTCAGTATTGATAAATGGTTGAGCAAATTTGGATTAAGAATAGGCTACCTGAATATATGTCATCTGTTAAATAAAGTATCTGATATTTCTTCTATTCTGTCTAATTCAAATGACCACTTCCATGTTTTTGGCTTTTCAGAGTCTCGTTTATCTGATAAAATTGCTGACAGTGTAATATCAATTCCTGAATACAACATTATTAGAAAAGATGCTAAAACGAAACTTGAAACAGGTTTGGTAATATATGTTGTACATAGGTCTGTTAACTACACTCAGGTTAATTTTTCTGATAAATATAATATCGAATGTGTCTGGTTGAAGGTTCAATTAAAGGGAAATAAACCTATTCTGTTTGGATTTCTGTACAGAAATCCTAGCGAACGGGTCAACTGGTTTGATCGTTTTTGTCTCATGATGGACGAGGCATCAGATTACGCAACTGAGATAATTCTGCTTGGCGATTTTAACATCGACCTAATTAAGCCACATGACAAATGGAAACTTACATTTGAGTTATATAATCTATCCCAAATGGTTGACACTCCAACCAGAAAAACATTCCATTCAGAAACACTAATTGATCATATTTATACCACCAACCCAGCTAATATAGTAGAAATGTCTGTACCAGTTGTTGGTATTAGTGATCATTTTCCAATTTGCCTGACTTGGTCAAAAAAAGGTATTAAAATTCCTAAATGTAGCCACAGATGTATATTTTTTCGAAGCTACCAATCATTTAATCCTGATAATTTTATGTCTGACTTATGTGCAGCAAGCTTCACTGATGTTTATCAGTATACTGATCCTGACAAAGCTCTGTTTACTTGGTATCGTATCTTTTCTTCTATTGTTGACAAGCATGCGCCTATTCAGACTAAACGTGTTAAGCCAAAAGATAAGCCACCGTGGCTATCTGATGAAATCAATAAAGCCATAGCTATTCGTGATAAATTACTGAAGTCAACAGGAAAAAATGACCAGTTCAAACAGCAACGTAATAAAGTGACATCTATGAAAAGAGCAGCTAGAAACAAGTATTTTTCAGAACTTATCGCTCATAAAAAAGACCCTAAATTGATATGGAAAGCTATAAATCAGTTATCAGGTAAAACTTCCAAAATATGTCCTTCTTCAGCTATAAATTTATCTGCTGAATGCATGAACAAACACTTCTGCACTGTAACAGAAAGACTAATCAATACTAATAATTCAGTAAATAATGACTTGCATTCACTAAAAGACTACTGTTGTTCTAAAGGAATACAGACTAAGCTTGACTTTAAGTTTCTTAGTGTTAGTGAGGTTTATAGAGAATTGTGTTTATTGAAACAATCCAGCTCCCGTGGTGTGGATGACTTACACAGTAAAATTTTAAGTATCTCTGCACCCATAATTACTGAACATATTACATATATCTATAACCTTTGCATTGAAAAGTGTTCGTATCCTCAAAGTTTTAAAGATGCCAAGGTGGTTTCAGTCTTCAAATCTGGTGATACTAACGACCCTTCTAACTACAGGCCTATATCTATTCTATCTACTTTGTCCAAACCTCTAGAAAAGCATCTCAAACGCAATCTGCTTTCACATTTTACATTCGATAACTTGTTCCACCCAAATCAGAGTGGATTTAGAGAAAATCATTCATGCCAATACAGCTCTCAGTAACCTTTTAGAACAGTGGCACTTAAATATAAACAATGGTCTATTGACAGGAGTAGTCTTCGTGGACTTTGCCAAAGCCTTTGACACTATTGATCAGAATCTTTTGTTAAGGAAACTTACAATCTATGGCTTGGCCCCCAAAGCGCTTAAACTACTAACCTCTTTCCTTACTAATAG
>CM060334.1:47949703-47952625 GCA_030674155.1 Stramonita haemastoma
CTGTTTCCACGACTGTTTAAAAACCTTTTCGGCGAGAAATAAACTAAGAAATTAGATACCTCCACCCAGACTAACAAGCCATCTTCTACAATTGACTTTTGCAGCAGAAATTTCTGCTCACAGCAGGGTAAATACGAATATACGTATCGAACTTTTACTAACCTAAGAGACGATTTAGGTCTAGCATAAAAACTGCAAAAATACATTGGTTTCCAGGAGCGGACATGAGGAGTGACCATGATCTTGTAATGATGACATTCTAACTCCGTCTAAAAAAAAATTCACAAGCAGAGCAATAGCAGGATCAAGTTTGACCTTGAGAAGCTGATGGAACCAGAGGTAGTACACATTTTTCAGGCAAGGATAGGTGGGAAGTTCGCAGCACTCACTCTGATGGACTCAGATGATGTGGATATAAATACCTTGGTGGAAGGTTTCAACACAGCAGTGACTGAAACAGCAAGTGAACTTCTTGGCAAACATCTACCAGTCAAAAAATCTTGGGTCGCACCTAACATCTTACAACTATGTGACAGACATAGAGAGTTGAAGAAAAAGAAAAATGAAACAGCAGAAAGACCAGAACAATATAGGGCATCAACAAAAGAATCAGGAAGTCCATGACAGAAGCAAAGGAGAAATGGATTGGTGATCAGTGCCAGAACATTGAAGAAAACATCAAGAAAAACAAAAGCAAGAAAGCATAATTATCAACTGTTGAAAGACATCACTGGCACAAAACAGGGAAGAAGCTCAACAATCCAAGACAAAATAGGGAAGTGCCTCACTGAACACCAGGATATTCTGAACAGGTGGACAGAATACTGCTCCAACATGTATAACTACAAAACCACAGGAGATCCAGAAGTCCTCGATATCCCCCAAAGCACAGATGCAGACTGTCACCCTATCCTCTGAGAAGAAGTGCAAACAGCAGTCAGATTGCTGAAAAAGGGGAAGTCAGCAAGGGCTAGCAACATTCCTGCTGAGTTGATTCAAGCTGGAGGAGAAGCCATGATCGATGCTCTACTAGAAATCTGCAACAAGATCTGGCAGACAGGAAAATGGCCAACACCATGGACACAGTCTTTTAAAAAAAATATATTATACCACTTTATGTCACTGCAGATTTCTCTGCGTGAAATTCGGGCTGCTCTCCCCGGGGAGAGCGCGTCGCCACAAGTGCAGCGCCTACCCATTATTTTTCCCCCCTCAGAGATGGTGTCTAAACACGACACCTGTGTGCATGCTGGTTTTTTTTTTATATATAGTTTTGTCATCCGCTCCTACCGGCACACGATGGCCTGCTCTTCCGAAAGGCGGAACGGGATTTTAACGTGTGCGCAAGATGTTCTGCGTGCGTTCGCACACGGGACCTCGGTTTATAGTCTCATCCGAATGACTTTGACATTCAGTTCGATTTTTTCGTCAAACTGGGAAGAAAGGGCGAGCTGGGTACGAACCCAGAAACTCGCGGTTTACATATTGGCAGGCGAACGTCTTAACCATCATGCCACCGTCCTTCCAGTCACTCATCATCACCCTCCCCAAGAAAGAAAATCTTCACCAGTGCCAGAATTACCGCACAATAAGCCTTGTATGCCACCCAAGCAAGGTCATGTTGAAGATTATATTCAACAGTCTAAAGCAACAAGCAGAGACCATCATTGCTGAGGAAAAAGCAGGTTTTAGAAAGGAAACCTCAAGAAATGCCAGAACTACAGAACCATCAGTCTCATAAGTCATCCTAGCAAGATCATGCTGCAGGTAGTCCTCAACAGACTGAAAAAACCACGCAGAAAAACTCCTGGCAGAAGAACAAGTGGGCTTTAGACCAAAACGCAGCACAATGGAACAAATTTTCAATCTGAGAATTCTGATAGAGAAGCATCTCCAACACCAAAAAGACTTGTACCACAATTTCATAGACATTAAAAAGGCCTTTGACAGGGTATGGCATGACGGCCTCTGGCAAGTACTCAGGCACTTCAACATTGACAGCTGCCTAATTGAAGTCATCAAGGCTCTGTACGAGAACGCAAAAGTGCAGTTTTCATGAACAACCACGTGGGCGAGTTCTTCAAGACCACGGTTGGGGTTCGCCAGGGCTGCCTTCTCTCACCTGTACTCTTCAACCTCTTCCTCGAAAACATCATGACAGAGACACTGCAAAACCACCACACTTCCATCTCCATTGGTGGAAGACCCCTTTGCAACCTCAGATTTGCAGATGACATTGACCTCATGGGCAGCAGCAAACAAGAACTGCAAGTCCTCACAGACAATTTAACAGATCGAGCGAGCGCATACGGCATGGAGGTCAGTACAGAGAAATCAAAGATCATGGTCAACAGTGCAAGTAATGACATCACGGAAATAAAGATGAATGGAGAAACACTAGAAGAGGTGAGCCAATTCAAATACTTAGGCTCTATCCTAACAAAAGATGGCACATCAAACAATGAAGTGAAAGCTCGCATTGCAACAGCAACATCTGCTCTAGTCAGACTCGAGAAGATCTACAGAAGCAACAACATCAGCTTCGGCACCAAATACCACCTTTACAAATCCCTCGTGATATCTATCCTCCTATATGGCTGTGAATCATGGACTCTGACAGCAGAGCTAGAGAGGAGAATCCAAGCATTCGAGAACAAGTGCCACAGAAGACTTCTCAAAATATCATACAAAGAACACAAGACCAATAACTATGTGAAAGAAGAAATCAAAAAGCGTGTGGGCCCCCAAGAGCCTTTGCTCTCCACCATAAAGAGGAGAAAGCTGATGTGGTTTGGTCACACCACAAGACACAACACCCTAGCAAAAACCATCCTGCAAGGAACAGTCGAGGGCAAGAGAAGAAGAGGCCGCCAAAAGAAATCATGGGTTGACAACATCAAAGACTGGACCGCCCAAACCCCT
>CM060334.1:47952725-47960225 GCA_030674155.1 Stramonita haemastoma
ATCTCCCCCCCTATTAATGAGGCATTTGTCAAAAATCCCCCGGGCCCTATGTAATGGGGCATTTGTAAACCATCTCCCCCTATGAATGAGGCATTTATCACCATTTTCCCGCCCTAAGGGGGCGAGTTATTTAGTGGTCATTTTTAAACCGCCCCCGTAAGTAAAAAGGGAAATTTGTCGCCATCTCCCGCCCTAAGTAACAAGTGATTTGTTGCCATCTCCCGCTCTAATTTACAAGTGATTTGGGCTTTATTGTAGTCCTATTTCCTCTTGAACAATGTGTCATTCTTTCTTATGTGAGACATTTCCCTGATATGCTTGGATAGTATTAGTTCTCTCTTGTTTTGAGCTTGTCAGGTCTTTCACAAGCTGGTAAGTTTAATTGCTAGTGTTTTTCTGCAGGTTTTTTGAAATATACTTTTCTATTGTTCTTCAATCCATGTCTCCTTTTCTTTCCTCATGCATTTTTTTTTAGTTTATTGATTGGATTCTCTTTATAGTACTGCACCTTTATCCTCATTTTTCCTTTGCTTCACTTATCTGTGTTTGTTGCACAGCTTTATTATGTCTTCTGTGACAAAAGGCTTCTTTGTTGGTCGGTGTTTACCAAGGATATTGTTGGCTCTTTCAGTCACAGCAGGGGTGAAGCTGTTGATCAAGGTATCTGCCTTGGTGTCTTAGTTGTCAAGAACAAGGGGTGGGTCAGATTTTCCTCCTATTGTGGCTTGGACAGTTTCTACTATGTTTGGATCCTTGAGTTTCTTAAGCTTGAACTTGATCCTTACATTGCCTTGCAATCATCTTGAGGTGGATCTGAAAGTCATCATCAAAAGCTCATGGTCACTTTCTGTTTCTGCTCCTGGAAAACTGGTCTTTTTAATATTGACACTTGATTCGAAGGGACATTTGACCATGATGTAGCCTATTTCACCGTGACAATCTCCTCCTGGGATGGGCCATGTCTAGTGTCTAGATGGGTTGTGTGGACCAAATGTGTTCATCACCTCTAATGCTTGCAGAGTCTAGGAGCCTCTTTCACTGGTCTCAGGGTTGCAGTATTTGTCACATTTCTCTTTCAAATTCTCGTTGCCCTTTGATCCTATCTCTGCATTCCAGTCGTCCTGAACTACAATGATGTTTTTCTTTGATGTCTGGTTTATGACCTCCTAAAGTTGATTGTAGAAGTCTTCAATGCCGTCATTGACATAGTCAGTTGTTGGATCATAGGCTTGTGTGATGGTGATGTTCTAGGTGCAGCCTTCAGACGGATGATAATCCTCTGCCCTGTAAATTGCTGGTCCACAGGTAATGCATCCCTGTTTAAACCCCAACATTTGTCCCAAATACTAGACCTTGGGTGGTTGTCTGGGTGCTAGTCTTTTGGATAAGATAAAAAAACCCAGAGGTTTTAGGTACAACACATTTAGCACACATAACATAACCCATAGCAACAAAGCACAATTCGGTTAAAAAAAGCCACTGCTACAGGCCAAAAGTACAAATGCAAACAAGAACATTGTAAAACATGGGTGGTACTGTTCTTGTTTGTGGCTGTCCTGGGGTGGAGCAGTCTGAATGTTTTGCTCTGCTCAGAACTAAATGAATGAATTGAGAGTTTTTAATAAAAAAAAAAAGTGCAAAAGACATCACAGGAGAAGATGGTGAGAAATCGTCTGTCACTGTTGAAATTGTATCATTCAGCAGAGATGCAATTACAGAGACTGAGAAGCTTGACTGAACAGTACTGCCTGGAAAATACTACAAGGGTAAAACAAAAAAAAAACCTAGAGGTGTCTCATAACCTGTGTGGTTGTAGGGGAGCCAGGTGTCAGAGACCTCAGCTTCTCTAGGGGCCAGCATATTGAGGGCGGCGCCCATTTCTTCTCCCTCGCTGCTTTACCTTCCCTGACCCTAAAGAGGGCAGGTACCCATTTACAGCTGGGAGAACTGGGGGAACTGTACTGTAGCCAAGGCACGCAAACGGTCACCCATCCAATTGGCAACCCGGCTCCACGCTGCTTAACCTTGGTTGGGGGAGAGCGAGGGCTCTGACCACTGAGCTATCCCATCCCCAATTCAAATGTCGACATAGCCAAACTAAACCCATTATTGATATCTTCATATACGAATTGAAATACAAGTACAAAATGGAAAAATTGGAACATAGGTGCACATGAAATTTTAATTTTCATTTTAAAATGGCTTCCAATTAATATAAACATGGTGGAAACCTAAACACATTGTCAAAACTTCACCAGTACGTTCTGATAATTATGCTGCCTTCTGAAAAAAAACAACGTTCTCCTGACAGTAATATAGCAGCTATATGTTTGTATTATGTGATGTGTTATAGTGTCGTACTTTATGTTTGCAAACCAATACATGTATTATTGTAATGACTCTTTGGTGAAAATGTTAGAGCAGAAGTAGTTTGTCTGGTAAAATATATGTGTGTACCAATCAAAAAGATTTTGATCACAATTCCATGTGAAATTTTCAATAATGTTCTTGGTTGAGAAAACAGCAATATGAATGTGTCTTAAATCACAAAATTTAAAACTAGTTAGTGTTCAGCTGTGATAAATAGTAAGGGGTCTATAGAACTGATCTGACACTGGGTCTATAGAACTGATCTGACACTGGGTCTATAGGGACTGATCTGACACTGGGTCTGTAGTACTGATCTGACACTGGGTCTGTAGTACTGATCTGACACTGGGTCTATAGTACTGATCTGATACTGAGTCTCTAGGCCTAATCTGACACTGGATCTCTAGGCCTGATCTGACACTGGATCTCTAGGCCTGATCTGACACTGGGTCTCTAGGCCTGATCTGACACTGGGTCTCTAGGCCTGATCTGACACGTTCCAGTGAGGGTTTGTGGTGAAGGGAGAAAGGAGTTCATCCCTAGTACCATGGACCCCCAGACAGAAAGAAGGACTGCTGACAGTTGATTGTGTGAACCTGGGCCCACATAGGCACTCTGGATCAGCAGCAATCTGAGAAATCAAGGCAGTGTGCCACAGTGTCACAGAGATCAAGAAAATGTGTCACAGTGAAGACAGTCACAGAGATCAAGATAGTGTGTCACAGTGAAGACAGTCACAGAGATCAAGATAGTGTGTCACAGTGAAGACAGTCACAAAGATCAAGATAATGTGTCACAGTGAAGACAGTCACAGAGATCAAGATAATGTGTCACAGTGAAGACAGTCACAGAGATCAAGGCAGTGCATCACAGTGAAGACAGTCACAGAGATCAAGGACGTGTGCCACAGTGTCACAGAGATTAAGGCAGTGTGTCACAGTGTCACAGAGATCAAGGTAGTGTGTCACAGTGAAGGCAGTCACAGAGGTCAAGATAGTGTGTCACAGTGTCACAAAGATCAAGGCAGTGTGTCACAGAGATCAGAGAAAAGGTGTCACAGTGAAGGCAGTTACAGAGATCTAGGCAGTTTGTCACAGTGAAGGCAGTCACAGAGATCAAGGCAGGGTGTCACAGTGTTACGGAGATCAAAGTAGTGTGTCACAGTGAAGGCAGTCACAGAAATCAATGCAGCGTGTCACAGTGTCACATAGATCAAGGTAGTGTTTCACAGTGAAGGCAGTCACAGGGATCAATGCAGTGTTTCACAGTGAAGGCAGTCACAAAGATCAAGGCAGTGCGTCACAGTGAAAACAGTCACAGAGATCAAGGCAGTTTGTCACAGAGATCAAGGCAGTGTGTTACAGTGTCACAGAGACCAGGGCATTGTGTTACAGTGTCACAGAGATCAAGGCAGTGTGTCACAGAGATCAAGGCAGTGTGTCATAGTGTCGGCAGTCACAGAGATGGACAGAAACAGTTATGTGGAGACATTTGTAGCAGAGAGTGCTGATTTTACACTGTGTTGTTTGTGGAACAGGAAGCCAGAGAGGTTACTGCAGTAGAAGGGTAAAGTGTTCAGATCTTATTTCTATGAGCAAGTCAAGCACCAGTGTTTTGAATGTGTTGTAGGGATAGATGGATGAAGCTGGCAGACCTGCTATGGCCTGTCTCTGACTTCCTTATGGAGGACCTACACTGAAGCCACACACCGCTGGAAAATACTCAAGAAATATACAATTCTCTCAAAAGACCAAAAATAGAATACTCTTAACAATTTATTTATGTCAGATGATTCAGATCCAGTGTTTCCATTCCCTTGTTGTTGAAGCTGACTTAAAAGAGTCCACAGTAGAGATGGCAGCTGATGAAAAGAACTACACTGTTCCATAGTCATTCAATACTGAAATGCGAGCGTTCATGTAGATGTGTGTGTGTGTGCGTGCGTGCGTGCGTGTATGTGTGTTCTTTTCTTTTCTTATTCTTTTCTTTTATTCTTTGATATCGAGGATAACAGGGGTGTGTGTGTGTGTGTGTGTGTGTGTGTGTGGGGGGGGGGGGGGGGGGGGGGGGGGGGGGGGGGGGGGGGGGTGTATGTGTGTGTGTGTGTGTGTGTGTGTTAGCATGTGTGTGTGTGTGACATAAAGACTTTTTACTTAGACATGTAAAGTGATGATGACATCATTTGGGCAATGAGGTGTGTCCATGATGTTGGTGTCTTCCTTCCCTTGATGCCTCTGAAGCTGTCTCATGGACAGATGGAGCAGAGGAACTCTGAGCACCACAGCGGATCCAGTTGAGAAACTCCCTTCTGAACTTGGTTCCGGTCAGGCAGTAGAGAACAAAGTTGATGGCACTGTTGGTGAGCCACAGAAGTTGTGTTGCTGCATTCAGCAATTTGGCCATAGCTTCTGTCTGAGGGCGTTCATGTATATTATCCAAATTTTGGTAATACCACAGTAAGAAAATGCATACTGGCAGAGTGAACACTAGAAAAGCACAGGATATTGCCAAAAACCAGGACGGTTGTTCTGTAGGAGGTTTTCTTCCGACTGGCAGTGCTGTGTGCAGTGTTGATATTGGACTCCACATGTGCAGAGATGGAAGAGGAAGAAGACACTGCTTTAAACAGACTGACAGACAATATAACGTCACAGACAATCATACAGACACTGGGGAAGAGGGAGGCCATGCACAAATCTATCCAATTAAACACCAAAATGAAGAAGTCAAAATACATGCCCTCTGTATCCCATTGGGGGCATTCATTATTATGACTGATGTCAAATCCAATCAGAATATGAAAATTAAGAGCACATGCAGAGAGGACAAGAGTTGCTATGACAATCCACGATCTTCGCACAGTGCATATCACTCGCATTCTGTGTGGCCACAGGACTGCCATTGTTCTCTGCACTGTCACACAGGTCACCAGCCAGGCAGACGTATTGTTACAGGTATAGACCAGGAAGGAGATAAGCTTACAGGTGACTGAATGCAGAGTGTTCAGACTAACCTGGAAAGCAGACCACATCCAGGCGCGTGGCAACTCGATACACAGCAAGGTGAGATCAGACATGGCAAGGGCCATAAATATAGCATGCTGAGAAGAGTTGTGGTCCTTGATACGACGCATGACGCATATAGTGGCGATGTTTCCAAAGCCTCCCAACAGAAGAATACATGGAGGACATATTTTCCAGATAATCACAGAGACTTGGTATTCAAGGTAATCCTTGTATGATGACTCTTCTGTCCAGTGTGTAGTGTTGTCCTGTAGTCCATCACTGTCACTTGAAAAGCTGGTCATGCTTGACATGCTGGTTGTGAAATGGACTCCCTGAAATTTGTGGAAAAAATGGAATCTCTCTCTCTCTCTCTCTCTCTCTCTCTCTCTCTCTCTCTCTCTCTCTCTCTCTCTCTCTCTCTCTCTCTCTCTCTCTCTTCTCTCTCTCTCTCTCTCTCTCTCTCTCTCTCTCTCTCTCTATATATATATGTATATATATATATAAAGACCTGCATGCACACAAGAAAAAAACACACACAAAAACAGCAAAAAAAACCCCAAAACTAAAAAAACTAAAATCAACTTAAACAAAAAAACAGACTGATAGAAATGAATCAAATGAAATGAAATGAAATGAAATGAAATGAAGAGAGAGAGAGAGAGAGGAGAGAAGAGAGAGTGAGAGAGAGAGAGAGAGGAGAGAGAGAGAGAGAGAGAGAGAGAGAGGAGAGAGAGTGAAGGAGAGAGAGAGAGAGAGAGAGAGAGAGACAGAGAGAGAGAGAGAACGATGAACAATGAACAAATTTTATTGCTATTCAGCAATGAAGCCATCTAGCACTGCCCTGGGATTACAAAAGATATCCTGCCCAGTGCCATTACACTGTACACATTAGTCTGTTAGAGTAGACACATATGTACCAGCACCAAAATCGTCAATGGTACAGTCAATGGTTTGTTCTTCATGTACTTCAGATACTTCAGAGGACACATCTATCTTGCCCTCTATGGCTGACTTACTCGGTAGATCCAGTGAATCAGGTGTGGCTGAGACACTCGGAGTGTTGTTGGCACACAGCTCTGTGTACACGCTGCTGCTTTGTTCTTCGTCTTCACTCTGTCTCGATGCAGGGAGTCACTGTCAGACAATAATTTTAATTTAGGTCATGGGCAAAAACCAAGTGTGATGTAAAACCCTGACATGAAAACTAGGTCAGCGCAGTTTGTGTTTAAGATCACTTTTCAAGACAAAAAACATGTGAACAATGAACAATGGAGAATTAAAAAAAAATACTGGTATAAAGCTGTATTTGCTCTGCAATGTGAAAAAAACGGAATACATGTGCCAAAAATGTTGAACATGGAAACCACATACAAATTCTTCTACATGATACATGAAAGCCATTGTCACTGACTCAGCTGGAGTGTTTACTGGTAGCCCCATGGAGAAACAAAGGAAACAACACAGAACATCCAGTTGCTGTAAAGCATGTGACTGTATCTCTGTGTGTTCCTTCTTCTCAAGCCTTCTGCTTTCTCCCTACACTTCTGTGTATGTGTGCAGTCTGTCACGTTCTTCCAGCAGCAGGTTTTGTTCTCGTTGTTTTGGTTTTAGCACATGACCATTCCAAAACAACAATATCATCTGATTCACACAGAACTGTGTCTACATTGTCACTGTTGTTCACCATAACTTTTTAAAAAAAAAACAGTTTGTCCCTGTCTCCATCTTTCAGGTGTTTTATCCCAGATCTGTCAGCTATAGTTGCCACCCAGCCTCTAACCACCCCACAGTCAAATCATCAACGGTGCTATCAGACTCTGGTGGGATGGTGTCTCTGACACTTTCTCTCTCTCTAATTGCTGTGATTACCTGTACAGGTGTGCAGAGTCTGTTTCCATTGTTCTAATTACTGTCCATTATCTACTAGGTGATTTAGACAAGTACACTTTTAGAACAAAATTATTGATTAGATACAGGAGTATAGAGAGTGCTGTGAAGAGTCCGTGCACTCTATAATTCATTTGTTCATTTGCCCATTATTGTTATTCATTCAGCCATCCATCCATCCATTTATCCATTTAAATCGTAATGTCATTCATGTATTCATTCATTTTTTCTTCATTCA
>CM060334.1:47965225-47985225 GCA_030674155.1 Stramonita haemastoma
AGAAAGGTGTGACGTAACCAACCATGGCTTGCCATGGAATGTGAATAAGTCAGAGCATACTTATTCAAACACAAATCACCCCAAACAATAGTGTGCTCTCTGCCTGCCCCTTGAAAAGGGAAAAAAGCAACCTAAAAAAGTCTTGTGGTCATTCTCACTGAACATCATCAGGTAGAATGTTTACTTCTGTTTGTACAACTGTTTAAAAACCTTTTCAGCGAGAAATAAACTAAGAAATCGGATACCTCCACCCAGACTAACAAGCCATCTTCTACAATCAACTTTTGCAGCAGAAATTTCTGCTCACAGCAGGGTAAATACGAATATACGTATCCAAACTTTTACTGACCTAAGAGACAATTTAGGTCTAGCATAAAAACTGCATGAATGCAATGGTTTCCAGGAGCAGACATAGGGAGTGACCATGATCTTGTAATGATGACATTCTAACTCTGTCTCAAAAAAATTCACGAGCAGCACAATATCAGGATCAAGTTTGACCTTGAGAAGCTGAAGGAGCCAGAGGTAGCAGACATTTTTCAGGCAAGGATAGATGGGAAGTTTGCAGCACTCACTATGATGGACTCAGATGATATGGATATAGATACCTTGATGGATGGTTTCAACACAGCAGTGACTGAAACAGCAAGCGAACTTCTTGGCAAACATCGACCAGTCAAAAAACCTTGGGTCACACCTAACATCTTACAACTATGTGACATACATAGAGAGTTGAAGAAAAAGAAAAATGAAACAGCAGAAAGAGCAGAACAATATAGGGCATCAACAAAAGAATCAGGAAGTCCATGACAGAAGCAAAGGAGAAATGGATTGGTGATCAGTGCCAGGAACATTGAAGAAAACATCAAGAAAACAAAAGCAAGAAAGCATAATTATCAACTGTTGAAAGACCTCACAGGCCAAAACAGGGAAGAAGCTCAACAATCCAAGACAAAAATGGGAAGTGCCTTACTGAACACCAGGATATTCTGAACAGGTGGACAGAATACTGCTCCAACATGTATAGCTACAAAACCACAGGAGATCCAGAAGTCCTCAATATCCCCCAAAGCACAGATGCAGACAGTCACCCTATCTGAGGAGAAGTGGAAACAGCAGTCAGATTGCTGAAAAAGGGGAAGTCAGCAGGGGCTAACAACATTCCTGCTGAGTTGGTTCAATCTGGAGGAGAAGCCTTGATCGATGCTCTACTAGAAATCTGCAACAAGATCTGGCAGACAGGAAAATGGCCAACACCATTGACACAGTCACTCATCATCACCCTCCCCAAGAAAGAAAATCTTCACCAGTGCCAGAATTACCGCACAATAAGCCTTGTATGCCACCCAAGCAAGGTCATGTTGAAGATTATATTCAACAGTCTGAAGCCACAAGCAGAGACCATCATTACTGAGGAACAAGTAGGTTCCAGAGCAGGGCATAGCACAACTGAACAGATATTCAACCTCAGAGTACTTTGTGAGCAGTACCTTCAACACAACAAGACCTGTACCAGTATTTATTGATTTTAGAAGGCATTTGACAGGGTGTGGCATGCAGCTTTTGATCAACCATGAATGTGTACAGCATCAATGCAAACCTGATTAAAGTCATCAAAGAGCTGAACAACAATGCCGCCAGTGATGTGTACTACAACTGCAACATTGGAGAGTGGTTTCAAACAACATTTTGTTTCATTTGATAGTGTTTGAGGTACACCAAATGACAACAGTCTTGGCTGGTCATACACTCTGTGAATTTCTACTTAGCCTGAAGGAATCATCAAGTGTGCTAGGGGTGGGCCAGTGCTACAACTTACCAAATGAGATTCTGCCATCAGCAACTAGGCCTAACGATGACAAACTCGGAAGGATATTAAGAAAAAAAACGAGGAAAGAAAGGTGGCATGAGACAAAGACTCAAAAATTTAAATAATCGGAAAACTCTGCTACCAACAGTGCTCCTATCAAACATACAGTCTAGTGTAAACAAACACAATACAAATGGCAGTATTAATCTTTCCATCCGTCTGTTGTTGTTCACAAATGGTGGTGGATAGAAAAACTGCTTCAGTCTTGGAAGCTTGCTCCTTTTAACATTTAAAGACTGAAGAATAAGTACTTGGTAATAATTTGACATAAGATGTTGGTGTAAGTAGCCAACATTTGTAGAATAGATCTGCAGTTCTACTGTAGTATAGAGATCTTATCTTTTCAGTGCATTACCTTTAAAAATGTTATATTGATATATAAATCTGTACCAGAAGGGGAAACAAATAAAGATGGTATGCAAACAAGTGAAAAAAACAAACACTAACAACAAGATGAACAACCCCAAAACAAACGTATCTAATTACACTGTCAGCAAGATATTAGAAATGTTCTCAAATAGAACAACTAAGTTGTTTCATCCAAAAATGTACACCAAATACATGGATAATGCAATGATATGGTCAACACTATATCAACGTCTTAAAACCTGTAAATGTATACCTGCCCTCTTTAGGGTCAGGGCAGGTAAAGCAGTGATGGAGAGGAAAAGGCCCCTATGCTGGCCCCTAGAGAAGCTGAGGTCTTTGATGCCTCGCTCCCCAAAGACCACATAGGTTATAGGACACCTGTACCTTTCACTCACTCTCACTCAGTCCCATGTCCCAAAGGATATAGGGGGGACATGAGAGAAGACGCAACAGAGATCTTTTTCCACGCTTCACGATCCTGTGTGGCTAGTAGGAGGTGTTGCAGGGGTTGGGCGGTCCAGTCTTTGATGTTGTTAACCCATGATTTCTTTTGGCGGCCTCTTCTTCTCTTGCCCTCGACTGTTCCTTGCAGGATGGTTTTTGCTAGGGTGTTGTGTCTTGTGGTGTGACCAAACCACATCAGCTTTCTCCTCTTTATGGTGGAGAGCAAAGGCTCTTGGGGGCCCACACGCTTTTTGATTTCTTCTTTCACATAGTTATTGGTCTTGTGTTCTTTGTATGATATTTTGAGGAGTCTTCTGTGGCACTTGTTCTCGAATGCTTGGATTCTCCTCTCTAACTCTGCTGTCAGAGTCCATGATTCACAGCCATATAGGAGGATAGATATCACGAGGGATTTGTAAAGGTGGTATTTGGTGCAGAAGCTGATGTTGCTTCTGATGATCCTCTCGAGTCTGACTAGAGCAGATGTTGCTGTTGCAATGCGAGCTTTCACTTCATTGTTTGATGTGCCATCTTTTGTTAGGATGGAGCCTAAGTATTTGAATTGGCTCACCTCTTCTAGTATTTCTCCATTCATCTTTTTTTCCGTGATGTCATTGCTCGCGCTGCTGACCATGATCTTTGATTTCTCTGTACTGACCTCCATGCCGTATGCGCTCACTCGATCTGTTAAATTGTCTGTGAGGATTTGCAGTTCTTGTTTGCTGCTGCCCATGAGGTCAATGTCATCTGCAAATCTGAGGTTGCAAAGGGGTCTTCCACCAATGGAGATGGACGTGTGGTGGTTTTGCAGTGTCTCTGTCATGATGTTTTCGAGGAAGAGGTTGAAGAGTACAGGTGAGAGAAGGCAGCCCTGGCGAACCCCAACCGTGGTCTTGAAGAACTCGCCCACGTGATTGTTCATGAAAACTGCACTTTTTGCGTTCTCGTACAGAGCCTTGATGACTTCAACTAGGCAGCTGTCAATGTTGAAGTGCCTGAGTACTTGCCAGAGGCCGTCATGCCATACCCTGTCAAAGGCCTTTTTGAAGTCTATGAAATTGTGGTACAAGTCTTTTTGGTGTTGGAGATGCTTCTCTATCAGAATTCTCAGATTGAACATTTGTTTCATTGTGCTGCGTTTTGGTCTAAAGCCCGCTTGTTCTTCTGCCAGGAGTTTTTCCGCTTGGTTTTTCAGTCTGTTGAGGACTACCTGCAGCATGATCTTGCTAGGATGACTTATGAGACTGATGGTTCTGTAGTTCTGGCATTGCTTGAGGTTTCCTTTCTTTGGCAGGGGTATTACAAGAGACTGTGTCCAATCTTTTGGCCATTCTTTGGTGTCGTGGATCTTCTGACAAAGTTCTGTGAATCGCCTTGCTGTTTCATTCCCTCCATTTTTTATGAGTTCAGCTGGGATGTTATCGATTCCAGGGGACTTCCCCTTCTTCAATTGTTTAATAGCTGCATCTACTTCACACCTTAGTATTGGTGGGTCTTTATCTTGGTGTTCAGGGGGTTTGTCAGAAACTATGTTGGTATCTGGGCGTAGTGTAAAGTGGTACAAAATACAAAAATACAAAATAGTGGGTAGTTGTACAATCCCTCACAGTATTCTGTCCAGCGTTGGAGGATGGCATTGTTTTCCGTTAAAAGATTTCCTTCTTTGTCTTCAATAACAGAGGCTTTAGGCTGTGTGGTTTTCGTTAGTGCTTTCAAAGTGTCGTAAGCTGTTTTGCTGTTTCCCTTGGTCATTCCAGCTTCGATGTTGTTGCATTGTTCTTCTATCCACGCTTCTTTGGCTTCTCTCATCTTTTTCCTCACTTCTCTGTGGCTATCCATGTACTTCTTGTAAGCTTCTTGACTTGTGAACTTTTGTTTTTTAAGTTCTCTTCTTTTGTCGCAGAGGTCAAGAACCTCATTTGTCACCCAGGGTTGTTTCTTTGTTCTTCTTCTTCCTAATGTTTCTTCTGCTGCTGTCGTTAGCACTTCTTTGATGTTGTTGGCCAATGTGTCCACATCATTGTCGATGGCTGTGAGTGCGGCGAACTTTCCTCCAATGTTGGCTTGGAAGATCTCAACCACTGTTGGGTCTTTGAGTTTTTCCAGGTCGAATCTTATGCGTGGGCTTTTTGGCTGTTGTTTTGCTTTCAGTTTCAGCCTGATGGTGGTAAGTACAAGGTCGTGGTCACTGCCAATGTCAGCTCCTGGGAATGTTCTTGTGTTTGCCTTGTTTATGCTGGATTTGAATCTTTGGGGTGACAGAATGTAATCAATTTGATTATGAATCAGACCATTTGGTGAGTGCCAGGTTGATGTTCTGGGTGGCTTGTGAGGGTGGAGTGTGTTAGCCAAAGTCAGTTTGTGCTTCTTTGCGAATTCCAGCAGCCGCTGTCCTCTGTCATTTGTTTCTCCCAGTCCAAATCGTCCTGTGGTTCCTGCCCACCTGTACCTTTACTTTTACCTAAAACCACTATAAAGTTAATAACCACAATAGATTGTTTTTATTCATACACTATTCGAAATTGAAAATGAAGTCACATTTGTATATAAACTTTTTCCCTTTTCCACGTGGTCTGGTTAGAATGAAGATGTGAGCACACATTTAACTTTTGTATCAAATGTTTGAGAGCATCAAACATGTTATACCAAGGACGTCTGGGACTGTAGGCTCGCCATGGTGACAGTTCCTGGTGCTGGAAGGGAGTTGCCCTGGGCAGTTGTGCAGACCTTACCATTCTTTTTTACGTGTAGAACCAGCCTCTTCACATTTCAGATTGTTTACAACACAAAGTAAAACGATGCTATCAAATGACTTTCCCAGATTACAGGAAGCAATTTCAACATTTTATTGGAGATCATTTATTACGTGGACCTTGTGGTGAACAGCTGAAAATCTATATGACCCTCCAGTCTTTTATATTGGACCCCTCTTAATACGGAATCATGCAAGAACAGAACATCAGGAAAACCATCAGAGTTCTTGACGTTTTCTTTCACCACCACTGACAACTTTCTGAGCTTTGACGTCACTACTTGTTCTCAGCCTTGTGGGCTTTTCTTGATTTTGTTTTGGGCCCTGCTGTCTGTTGACTGCAGGATGCACAGATGGCCTGAGTGTGCCTTGCATGTGCTGTGTGTAACAGGCATGGATTTTGTGACATCAGTATAAGTCGGGGAAACATTTAGATTGGTCTGTGTGTTAAGGTGATGACATGCTTCTTGTCTTTCAGGCATCTCCCTACTCAGTTCCTTGATGGTATTTTCTGAGGAGTGAAGAGATCAGTAAGGTGATGAATAACAGATTTAAGATCACTGACCGTCTCACGCAGGTTGGAAATCATCTGGGTGGTGTCGTTACCTCTGGGGACTTGATCTGCCTCATGAGTTGGGATGTCACATTGTTCTCTTGCAGAGGGTTGAGGAGCAGGGTTGTCAAGGGATCTGGAATTTTCTTTCCCTTTTTGATGCTTTTGTGGGGTCCCTTTCTCCAGAGGCCTGAGTGTTGATGACTCTCCAACACAGGAGCTAATGTTTTTCTTCTGGAGCAAGTGATCCTTAGACATTTTGGTGGTTAAAGCAAAAAGATAACAGTTGATTAGTGGTTGCTGACCAGTTCCGCCATCTTGGTGACGCCTCTTCCATTCAAGGTTTCTCCCCTCATAGTCATATTAGAGGAGAAAAAAAACAAAGGTGAAATAAAGTAAATTGTGTCACTTGTGTGGGTGAGTGTTTCTGTGAGTGTGTGGGTATATGTAAGTGTGCATGCATAAATGTGCGTGTGAGCGCGTGCGTGCGCGTGTGATTGCTCATGTGCAAGTGTGTGTGTGTGTGTGTGTGTGTGTGTGTGTGTGTGTGTGTGTGTGTGTGTGTGTGTGTGTGTGTGTGTGTGTGTGTGTGTGTGTGTGTGTGTGTTTGTGCAGGCGTGACCTGTCTCTGTGTGTGTATGTGTTCATATGAAGCCATACTTTTCTAATCAATATTATTGTGTGCTTCCAGTGTAATGTTCTCATATCCATTTGTCAGGCTGGAGGAGCCTTTTTCTTTCACAATAGTAGTCACTGTGAAGAGGGGCTCTTATGCACAAATTTACGATGTTGTTGGGGTGTACAGGGTGTCAGATCAGGGGTGTTGTTGGGGTGTACAGAGTGTCAGGTCAGGGGTGTTGTTGGGGTGTACAGGGTGTCAGATCAGGGGTGTTGTTGGGGTGTACAGAGTGTCAGGTCAGGGGTGTTGTTGGGGTGTACAGAGTGTCAGGTCAGGGGTGTTGTTGGGGTGTACAGAGTGTCAGGTCAGGGGTGTTGTTGGGGTGTACAGAGTGTCAGGTCAGGGGTGTTGTTGGGGTGTACAGGGTGTCAGGTCAAGGGTGTAGTTGGGGTGTGTCAGGGGTGTTGTTGGGGTGTGTCAGGGGTGTTGTTGGGGTGTGTCAGGGGTGTCATGTCAGGGGCGTATTTGGGGTGTGTCAGGGGTGTTGTTGGGGTGTACAGGTGTCAGGTCAGGGGTTGAACCTTTGACTCTCTGGCAGCAGTGCCCTTATTTGGGCAGACAGAGAGCCCTGGTCCTCACCTGACACCACTGGCTCCAGGACTTTTTCCACCCACACCTGGTCCCTCGTTTTCTGCTGGCGGGCTGAAGGTGTGTGAGGGGCTGGAGTGTGTTCTTAGTCAGCAGCGAAACACTTGGAGGGGAGATGGACACCGCCAAGGAATACCCCTTAGCCCACAGAAAGGACATGAAAGACACAGCACAACCACAACACAGCACAGCAACCAAGCACAGCACAGCACAGCACAGCACAGCACAGCACAGCACAACACAACACAGCACAACACAGCTAAACACAGCACAAAACAACACAGCACAAAACAACACAGCACAGCACAACTCAGTCAACACAGCACAACACAACACAGCACTAAACAGCACATCACAACACAACACAGCACAGCACAACACAGCACAACAAGGAATACCCCTTCGCCAACAGAAAGGATATGAGGGACACCAATCCAATCCAATCATGTTGTTTACAGCCCCGCTACATGCCACATCGGGGCTGTCACCTCCTCAAATTTTACATCTCAGAATATATCTGTGCATCTATATACAGATTAGCCGCCGCTGTAGTCTAGTGTTTAGGGCGTTGGACTCGTAATCTAAAGGTTGCGGGTTCGATCCCAGCTTTCGGCTATGGCGTTGTGCCCTTGGAAAAGGCACTTTTACGGCTATTTTCTCACCCCACCCAGGTGTAAAAGGGGTACCAACCTTGTGTTGGGGCTTAACCCTGCGATAGACTGGCGTCCTTTCCAGGGGGGAGTCTATGACTCTCAGTCGCTTAACGCCACAGAAGCCGGGATAAGCACCGGGGCCTGATGAGCCTTAGGCTCGGGGACAGACTTTATCTTTAACTTTTTAATATACAGATTAAAACGGGGTATAAAATCAACTCTACTGTCCTTCTTTGTATCGACACTGGTCAACCATAAGGGTCAGCCTTCGACACTATAGACCATTCAATTTTTTCTCCCGCCTTTGCTATTCAAGACACAGCCCTCACCTGGTTTAGTTTCTATCTTATAGCTTACAGACCCATTACAAACGGTTCCAGTAAAAGAGATTCAATCAATACCTGCAAAACTGGAATGTTGACCCATGCAGGGATCAGTTCTGGGCCCTGTTCTTTTCATTTATACACTGCTCCACTGTCACATACAAGGAACCCTCATCAAATCAACCATCATTTTTATGCCGATGACTCTCGGATCCATAGCAGTAATGCTCCTGAAAATCTGCATTCTCTCTTGACAAATATGTCCTAGTGCCTTCAAGATATCCAAACTGGATGTTACAGAACAAGTTACAGCAAATGCAGATAAAATTGAAGCCATGCTTGTAGGCACCAAACACAAACTGTCTTCCATCACAACAGCTTCAATAGAATTCGGCAATACGTCAGTCCCTCTAGCTACTGCTGTCAAGTATCTATGGGTCGTTACCAACACAACATAGTATCCATGCAAAAATTCATCACACAGACCTGCCAGTCATGTTACCACAATTACAGCGTATTGGTGCAATTCGGAAGTACTTGTCCACCGATGCAACATCCAAACTCGTCACATCTCTAATTCTTTCATGTCTGGACTATTGCAATTCTCTTTTGGCTGGTCTGCCAGCATCATCTAGCCACTCCATTCAACGTATACAAAACTCTGCAGCTCGACTGGTCCTCAGAAAGAAAAAATCTGAGCACATCACCCCTCTCTTGCAATCCCTCCACTGGCTGCCCGTACCACAGAGTAGTAAGCTACAAGATCAGTACCCTATGTTACAAATGTCTCCACAAAACTGCAACCTCTTACCTCTGTGAATGTCTTCACCTGTACACACCTTCTCGCTCCCTCCGCTGGGCCTCAGATACTTTGTCCCTAAGAATTACCTAGATTCAACCTATCTACCGTTGGCCACTGCTCTTTCTCAGTTTCTGGTCCCTCGATCTGGAACGACCTCTCTCTCTTCCTCCAGCAAAAGCCTAATTATGAAACTTTTAAATCTAACCTAAAGACACACTTATTTCAAACCTAAGATTTTTCTCCTTATGTTTCCATCTCTTATCTGTCCCTGCCTTCAACATCTACCTACCAAAGTGTATAACTTTTATATGTGCGCGCACGCGCGTGCGCGTGTGTATGTGTGTGTGTGTGTGTGTGTGTGTGTGTGTGTGTGTGTGTGTGTGTGTGTGTGCGTGTGTGTGCGTGTGCGTGTGTACATTCGAATTCGCTAAAGCTATAAATAGTTGTTGATTGATTGTGTGTTGTATAGGTCGAATGCAAGCGCTTTGATTTGTTTTTACAAGATATAGCGCTATATAAATTCCATTTTATTTATTATATTATTATTATTATTATTATTATTATTATTATTATTATTATTATTATTATTATTATTATTATTATTATTATTAATATTATTATTATTATTATTATATTATTCTTATTATTTTTTTCTAAAAATACATTTCTGGCCACTTTTTGATGTCATTATCCTCTGCCCTGTAGATTGCTGGTCCACAAGTAATGCATCCCCGTTTCACCCCCAATATTCGTCCCAAACACTAGACCATGAGTGGTTGTCTGGTGCTAGTCTTTTGGATAAGATAAAAACAAAACAACAGAGGTTTAGGTACAACATATTTAGCACACATAAAATAACCCACGGCAACAAGGCACACTTGGGTCATTAAAGCCACTACTACAGACCAAAAAGGACAAATACAAACAAGAACATTGTAAAACATGGGTGGTACTGTTCTTGTTTGTGGCTGTCCCTGGGGTGGAGCAGTCTGAATGTTTTGCTCTGCTCAGAACTGAATGAATGAATTGAGAGTTTAAGAAAGTACAAAAGACATCACACTGAGAAGACAGTGAGAAATTGTCCTTCAATGTTGAAATTGTATCATTCAGTAGGGATGCAACTACAGAGACTGACGAAGTTTGACTGAACAGCAATGTACAGTTATTCAAAGGTTTGGGCAAACTCTAACAGAAGCAGTGAGTGAAAGATGTATGAATGAGTATAATTTGCACATAACAGAGCCTTTAGCAATACTTGGATTTGACAAAAATATATGCATTTGATCGTATCTTTTATTTTATTATCCTGTTTGCTCAACAATATATATACCATTGTAAATTAAATAGAAGTAGACCTGTACTGCAGGTGTTCATCAAAAAGTTTTTAAAAAATTTAATCATAACACTTTTGCTCTTGAATGGACTCCATATAAGGCCTTGGTTAGTGATAAAAATTAAGTCTTTGAATATCTGTTGAATGCTTTTATTTACTATGATCATGTTTAACGTTAAATAACAGAACCTTCATAGAAAAAAATTATACTAACCCATGTAAAACATACTATCTATATTGCGACCTCTGTCGATATGTTTGTCTGTGTCTTCTGTCTATGTTTGTTTTTCGGTCTAGCTATCTCATCTTCCTTCTCGACACATATTTGTGTATGTGTGTGTATGTTGTTTTTTTCTCTCTTCTTCTGATTTTTCCTAATTTCTCTTATACTTTATTATATTTCATTATGCTTTGTGTGAATATTTTGCTTGCTTTTTTACATGTATGTGAAAAACCTCATTTCATGATACACAACATTGTACACCATGATAAAATTGAATAAAAATCGTTTAAAAAAAAAAAAGTTTGACTGAAGAGTACTGCTCGGAAATACTATGTATACAAATGTCAACAGAGCCAAACTAAACAGAATAGTGAAATCTTCATGAACGAATTGAAATACAAGTATAAAATTGAAAAATTGGAACATAGTATGCACATGAAATTTTACAATTTTCATTCAAAAATGGCTTTCAATTTATATAAACATGGTGGAAATCCAAACACAGCGTCAAAACTTCATCAGTACGTTTTGACATGCTGTCTTCTGAAAAAAAAAGTTCTCCTGACGGTAATATAGCAGCTATATGTTTGCATTACGTAATGTGTTACAGTGTCGACTTTGTTTGCAAACCCAATACATGTAATTATTGTAATGACTCTTTGGTGAAAATGTCAGAGCATCAATGATTTATGTGGTAACATGGATATTTGTACCAATCAAAAAGATTTTTTTAACACATTTCTGTGTAAAATTTTCAATGATGTTCTTGTTTCTCTAGGCCTGATTGACAATGGGTCTTAAGCCTTTGACATTAGTTCTAAGCTGATCTGACACTGGGTCTCTAGCTGATCTGACACTGGGTCTCTAGGCCTGATTGACACTGGGTCTCTAGGCCTGATCTAACACTGGGTCTCTAGGCCTGATCTAACACTGGGTCTCTAGGCCTGATCTGACACTGGGTCTCTAGGCCTGATCTACACTGGGTCTCTAGGCCTGATCTGACACTGGGTCTATAGGCCTGATCTGACACTGGGTCTCTAGGCCTGATCTGACACTAGGTCTCTAAGCCAGATCTGACACTGGGTCTCTAGGCCTGATCTGACACTAGGTCTCTAGGCCTGATCTGACACTGGGTCTCTAGGCTTTACTGACACTTTCCAGTGAGGGTTTTGGTGAAGGGAGAATGGAGATCTTCCCTAGTACCATGGACCTCCAGACAGAAAGAAGGACTGCTGACAGTCGATTGTGTGAACCTGGGCACACATAGCGACTCTGGATCAGCAGCAATCTGAGAGATCAAGGCAGTGTGTCACAGTGTCACAGAGATTAAGGCAGTGTGTTACAGTGTCACAGAGATCAAGGTAGTGTGTAATAGTGTCACAGAGATCAAATCAGTGTGTCATAGTGAAGGCAGTCACGGAGATCAATGCAGTGTGTCACAGTAAAGGCAGTCAGAGATCAAGGTGGAGTGTACATAGTGTCACAGAGATCAAGGTAGTGTGTCACAGTGTCACAGAGATCGAGGCGGAGTGTCATAGTGTCACAGAGATCAAGGCAGTGTGTTACAGTGTCACAGAGATCAACGTAGTGTGTCACAGTGAAGGCAGTCACAGAGATCAAGGTAGTGTGTCACAGAGATCAAGGCAGTGTGTCACAGTGTCACAGAGATCAAGGCAGTGTGTCACAGAGATCAAGGAAGTGTGTCACAGAGATCAAGGCAGTGTGTCACAGAGATCAAGGCAGTGTGTCACAGTGTCACAGAGATCAAGGCAGTGTGTCACAGTGTCACAGGGATCAAGGCAGAGTGTCACAGTGTTGGCGGTCACAAAGATCAAGGCAGTGTGTCATGTCACAGTGTTAGCAGTCACAGAGATCAAGGTAGTGTGTCAGAGGGAGAGAGGTAGTGTGTCACAGTGTCACAGAGATCAAAGCAGTGTGTCATGTCACAGTGTCGGCAGTCACAGAGATGGACAGAAACAGTTATGTGGACATATTTGTAGCAGAGGGTGCTGATTTTACACTGTATTGTTTGTGGAACAGGAAGCCAGCGAGGTTACTGCAGTAGAAGGGTAAAGTGTTCAGATTTTGTTTCTAAGAGGAAGTCAAGCACCAGTGTTTTGAATGTGTTGTAGGGATGGATGGATGAAGCTGGCAGACCTGCTATGGCCTGTCTCTGACTTCCTTATGAAGGACCTACACTGAAGCCACACACCACTGGAAAATGCTCAAGGCATATAAAGTTCGCTCAAAAGACCAAAAACAATACTTTAACAATTTATTTATGTCAGGTGATTCAAATCCACTGTTTCCATTCCCTTGTTGTAGCTGACTTTAAAAGAGTCCACAGTAGAGATGGCAGCTGGTGAGAAGAACTACACTGTTCCATAGTCATTTCATACTTAAGTGTGAGTGTGCCTGTAGGTGTTGTGTGTGTGTGTGTGTGTGTGTGTGTGTGTGTGTGTGTGTGTGTGTGTGTGTGTGTGTGTTGTGTGTGTGTGATTCGGTTGTGTGTGTGTGTGTGTGTGTGTGTGTGTGTGTGTGTGTGTGTGTGTGTGTTTTTTTTTTTTCTTTTATTTTCAATATCGAGATAATGTGTGTGTGTGTGTGTGTGTGTGTGTGTGGTGTGTGTGTGTGTGTGTGTGTGTGTGTGTTGTGTGTGTGTGGTGTGTGTGTGTGTGTGACATAAAGAACTTTTACTTAGACATTAAAGTGATGATGACATCAATTGGACAGTGGGGCGTGTCCATGTTGTTGGTGTTTTCCTTCCCTTGATGCCTCTGAAGCTGTCTCATGGACAGATGGAGCAGAGGGACTCTGAGCACCACAGCGGATCCAGTGGAGAAACTCCCTTCTGAATTTGGTTCCAGTCAGGCAGTAGAGAACAAAGTTGATGGCACTGTTGGTGAGCCACAGAAGTTGGGTTGCTGCTTCCAGCAACCTGGCCATAGCAGTATGTCTGAGGGTGTTCAACTATATTCTCAAAGTTTTGGTGATACCACAGTAAATAAATGCATACTGGCAGTGTGAACACCAGAAAAGCACAGGATATTGCCAAAACCATGACGGTTGTTCTGTAGGAGGTTTTCTTCCGACTGTCAGTGCTGTGTGCAGTGTTGACATTGGACTCCACACGTACAGCTATGGAGGAAGACGACACTGCTTTAAACAACTGACAGACAATATAATGTCACAGACAATCATACAGACACTGGGAAAGAGGGAGGCCATGCACAAATCTATCCAATTAAACACCAGAATGAAGAAGTCATAATACATGCCTGCCATGGCAAAACACCAATTATCCTTACTGATGTCAAATCCAATCAGAATATGAAAATTAAGAGCACATGCAGAGAGGACAAGAGTTGCTATGACAATCCATAATCTTTGCACAGTGCACATCACTCGCATTCTGTGTGGCCACAGGACCGCCATTGTTCTCTGCACTGTCACACAGGTCACCAGCCAGGCAGACGTATTGTTACTGGTATAGACCAGGAAGAAACGAAGCTTACAGATGACTGTATGCAGAGTGTCCAGATTTACCTGGAAAGCATACCACATCCAGGCGCGTGGCAATGCCACACACAGCAAGGTGAGATCAGACACGGCAAGGGCCATAAATATAGCATGCTGAGAAGAGTTGTGGTCCTTGATACGACGCATGACGCATGTGGTGGCGATGTTTCCAAAGCCTCCCAACAGAAGAATACATGGAGGACATATTTTCCAGATGATCACAGATGCTTGGTATTCAAGGTAATCCTTGTATGATGGTTCCTCTGTCCAGTGTGTAGTGTTGTCCTGTAGTCCATCACTGTCACTTGAAAAGCTGGTCATGCTTGATATTACCAAATGCCTGGTACTGAAATGGATTCCGGAATTTTGTGGTAAAATGGACTCTCTCTCCTCTCTCCTCTCCTCTCTCTCTCTCTCTCTCTCTCTCTCTCTCTCTCTCTCTCTCTGTCTGTCTGTCTGTCTGTCTTCTGTCTGTCTGTCTGTCTGTCTGTCTGTCTGTCTGTCTGTCTGTCTGTGATAGAGAGAGAACTGTGAACTATGAAATGGTTCAATCTGTACGTTGTCCATAGGCCACATTGCAGAGGTTTGGGGAGGGACGAAAAACAATATAGTGATATCGTGTAAAATACAATCTAACATAAAAGACAACAACCAATTCTTTGTGAACCATGATCACAGTAACCATACGTGAACAAATTTGGAACATGATGAACATTTATATTATACTGCATCAGTATTCTTGTTAATAGACATCTAAATCAGTTTGAGCAAAGAGAAGAGAGAGAGAAGAGAGAAGAGAGAGAGAGAGAGAGAGAGAGAGAGAGAGAGAGAGAGAGAGAGAGAGAGAGAGAGAGAGAGAGAGAGAGAGAGAGAGAGAGAGAGAGAGAGAGAGAGAGAGAGAGGAGAGAAGGAGCCTTCGTGTGTGAGAGAAACTTTGAACAGAGATTTTTTGGCATAGGGGACTATTCTCTCCACCCCCCCCCCCCCCCACCTTCATCATTTAGGTAGCCATATTCTGACTTCAGGGATGGTGTCTAAACTCGACACCTGTTTGTAGTGAAGTCAAGTCAAGTGAAAAACACTTTAATCATCCCTGAAGGGCAATTACAATACTGACAGGCATATTGATACAAATCATAATCAAACACACGAAGTAGCTACATTTCATATTTGTTCAAACATTATATAACTTCAAATAAAAATGTCACAAACACTCACACTCTACGCGCGCGCGCTCACACACACGCAAACACACGCATACACACACACACACACACACCAATGTTTAGATAAAATGTTCTTAAAAACCATTAACTAGAAAAGACATATGATCACCATTCTTTACACATTATACACACGCGTTCGCACCCGCACATAATACATGCATGCATGCACCCACCCACACACACACACACACACACACACACACACACACACACACACACACACACACACACACACAACACACACACACACACACACACACACACACGCACACACACACACACGCTCCCCCCTCCCCATACAATCCACACCCACCCGCCCCCACACTCACGCATACACACACACGCTCCCCCCTCTACACATACACACCATCCACACCCACCCGTCCCCCACCCCCCACCACACACAATTGGTAGAAAGACATGAATTTACAAGAAATTCAAAAAATCAATAAAGCCAAAAATAAAACATACTTATTTTATGGGTACATATGCATGTATGTGCACGCCTGTATGCATTGGCTACATACATAACAGTGGCAGTCAGGTAAGTAATTCAGAGAACACACACACACACACACACACACACACACACACACACACACACACACACACACACACACACACACACACACACACACACACACACACAAGACAAACAAAAAACAAAAAAGAGCAAACAAACAAACAAACGAACAAAAAAAAGAAGACCAACAACCTCAGTCAGTGTTATTATGAGTTTAGAACTCGGGTACACTTCTGTGTATGTGTGCAGTCTGTCACGTTCTTCCAGCAGCAGGTTTTGTTCTCTTTGTATGCGAATTTTTGTCATCCATTCCTTAAGCACACAAAAACCTACTCTTCTGAAAGACAGAGCGGGGTTTAACGTGTGCGCAAGATATTCTGCGAACTTTTTGCACACAGGCCTTAATTTATACTCCCAGCCAAAGGACTACTTTGAAGAGAGAGAGAGAAACAGAGAAACACAGACACCCCCCCCCTCCCCCCCCGAAAAAAACAGAGTGAGAGTGAGTTTGCATTTGAGAGAGAGCTCTGAACTCAAAAGGTTTAATTTTACAACAGCCAAAGGCAACAGTATGATAACCCTCAGCACCCCCCCCCCCCCCCCCAAAAAAAAAAAAAAAAAAAGAGAGAGAGAGGAACAACAACATATATCTAATCCTACAATCAAGAACGATCTAAAGCGTCTTCCATGTACAGGGTGCATGAGGAGAGAGAGAGAGAGAGAGAGAGAGAGAGAGAGAGAGAGAGAGAGAGAGAAGAGAAGAGAGAGAGAGAGAGAGAGAGAGAGAGAGAGAGAGAGAGAGAGAAGAAGAGAGAGAGAAGAGAGAAGAAGAAGAAGAGAGACGAGAGAGAAGAAGAGAAGAGAGAGAGAAGACAGACAGACAGCAAGAGTAGACAGACAGACAGACAGAACATACAGGAGACAGACAGACAGACAGACAGCCAAAACAGAAAGACAGAAAACAAAAAACAACCACCAATGGTTTATGAGGTGAAGCTTTCTAAAACCATTCACAAGGAGATATTTAACTAAGAACACAATCACTGCAGCCAATATTATCAAGTCATCATGGCATCGATAAAACCAATTTACTGCAGCCAATATTATCAAGTCATCATGGCATGGATAAAACCAATTCACTGCAGCCAATATTATCAAGTCATCATGGCATGATAAAACCTATTCACTGCAGCCAATATTATCAAGTCATCATGGCATGGATAAAACCAATTTACTGCAGCCAATATTATCAAGTCATCATGGCATGGATAAAACCAATTCACTGCAGCCAATATTATCAAGTCATCATGGCATGGATAAAACCAATTTACTGCAGCCAATATTATCAAGTCATCATGGCAAGGATTCCACATCATGGATTAACAGCTGCAACACCCACAGATATTGTGAACTATGATTAATTACTGTAGTCTTTAGCAGAGGGAGAACAAGGAACAGAACTGATCACTGTTAAAGCTAACAAGTGATTCAGCAGCACCTCTCATGATTCATGGATACATGCAGTTTTGGGGGTGTTTTTTTAATTTAATTTAGGTCATGGGCAAAACCAAGTGTGACGTGAAAAGCCTAACATGAAAACTAGGTCAGCACAGTTTGTGTTTAAGATCACTTGGCAAGACAGAAACATGGGAACAATGAACAATGAAAAAGTTTTAATGGCATAAAGTCGTAGATATCATTTGCTCTGCATTGTGAAAAACTGAACCACCATGCCCCAAAAGTTGAACATGGAAACCACATACAAATTCTTCTACATCATACATGAAAGCCATTGTCACTGACTCAGCTGGAGTGTTATACTGGTAGCCCCATGGAGAAACAAAGGAGACCTCACAGAACATCCAGTTGCTGTAAAGCATGTGACTGTAGCTCTGTGTGTTCCTTCTTCTCCAGCCTTCTGCTTCTTCTCTACATTCTGTGTATGTGTGCAGTCTGTCACGTTCTTCCAGCAGCAGGTGTTGTTCTCGTTGTTTTGGTTTTAGCTCATGACCATTCCAAAACAACAATATCATCTGATTCACACAGAACTGTGTCTACATTGTCAATGTTGTTCACCATAATTAAAAAAAACCAATTTGTTCCTGTCTCCACCTTTCAGATGTTTTATCCCAGATCTGTCAGCTATAGTTGCCACCCAGCCTCTAACCACCCCACAGTCAAATCATCAACGGTGCTATCAGACTCTGGTGGGGTGGTTGTCTCTGACACCTCTAAACACACCCCAGTGTCACAGTCCATGGAGCATAAAGAAGCTGCATCATCCAGCTCGTGCAACAGGCCTTGCTTCATGTTATAGCCTACAGACCTATTCCTGTCCCTGTGTGTGCTGTATTAAGTTCTTACTGCATGCACAACTCTTCATTCAGGTAAACTGGATTTAGACACTGTCTGGACTAGTGAAGGGTAGCATCACTCTTGCCTGCTTCTGTTGATGCTGCTGTGTGTGCTGTGTTAAGTTCTTACTGCATGCACAATTCTTCATTCAGGTAAACTGGATTTAGACACTGTCTGGACTAGTGAAGGGTAGCATCATTCTTGCCTGCTTCTGTTGATGCTGCTGTGTCCTCTTCAGATCATTATGACGTTGGCTGGACGATTTCTTTCTGAAGTCTTTTCTTGTGGTGTAGGTTTATGAACATTGGCTCCATCATGTTTGTTGAAGTTTGTGGGGATACTGGTTTCAGCCACAAAACAACGACACTGGTGTTGACTTTGCCTGCTGTTTTCCAGCTGATGGCTGTGTTGTCTGTCAGGAGGCGTTCAGCATTGTCTCCACAGCTGCTGGAAGTGCAGTAACTGGCAGTGTTGACAGTTTAATGAAAACGATCTATCCAGACTCTTACATGAAATGCCCTGTTGCTTTGCTTTACGTTATGATATATCATTACTACTGTCAAGATAATTTTATTGCGAATCTTAGAAACAGATATACTTTTCTCCTCTGTTACTGAGGCAGGTTTTCAAAAATAAAGAATTATGAGAAAAATGATCAAATGCAATAGCATTGTTTGACAATATTGACTGCAAAACTGTGTTTGATAGGGAAATTAGTACTCTGAATCACAAAAATATATTATTGTGGATAAAATAAAAGATTGTCATGGAAAAAGATAACAGTGTGTGTGTGTGTGTGTGTGTGTGTGTGTGTGTGTGTGTGTGTGTGGTGTGTGTGTGTGCGTGCGTACGTGCGTGCGTGTGTATGTTGTGTGTGTGTGTGTGTGTGTGTGTGTGTGTGTGTGTGTGTGTGTGTGTGTGTGTGTGTGTGTGTGTGTGTGTGTGTGCAAAGCATCTATCAGCTTCTCCCATTTCATTTCATTCCCCATTCCTCACCACCCTCTGTTCAATTTCTCTCTCTCTCATTGCTGTGATCACCTGTACAGGTGTGCAGAGTCTGTTTCCCTTGTTCTAATTACTGTCCATTATCTACTAGGTGTTTATACAAGTACACTTTTAGAACAAAACTATTGATTAAAGGAGATGGGAGTATAGAGAGTGCTGTGAAGATTTTGTGCACTCTATAATTCATTTGTTAATTTGCCCATCGTTTTTATTCATTCATCCATCCATCCATCCATTTATTGGTTATATAGTGATATCATTATTGTATTCATTCATTCATTTTTTCATCATTCATCTATTCATCCATTTATTAGACTGTACATTGGTTTGTTTTTTATTTTGTTTTTTGCTTTCTGTTTGGTACATCTTCTGACGTTCTTGTTCTGCTGTTCCCATGCTGCTTATTTCAAAGTCTTCAAATGGATTTTTGAAAAAAATTTTCATGTAGGGATGCTCCATAACCCATGTGGTCGTATGGTGAGCGAGGACTCAAAGACCTAACTTCTCCAGGGGCCAGCATATTGAGGGCAGTGCTCATCTCGTCTCCCTGCTTTACTTTTCCTGACCTTAAAGAGGACAGGTACCCATTTACAACTGGGTGAACTGGGGAACTGTACTGAAACCAAGGTGCGCAAACGGTCACCTATCCTCTTGGTAACCCCGCTCACTGCTGCTTAACATTGACTTGGGGAAAACAGTGCTGTTACCACTGACCTATCCTGTCCCCTGATTCTTAGTCCTAGCCACAGTCAAGTTGGTCATGTGAAACAGGCAGTGTTACTG
>CM060334.1:47992725-48002725 GCA_030674155.1 Stramonita haemastoma
TGCAACCTCAGATTTGCAGATGACATTGACCTCATGGGCAGCAGCAAACAAGAACTGCAAATCCTCACAGACAATTTAACAGATCGAGCGAGCGCATACGGCATGGAGGTCAGTACAGAGAAATCAAAGATCATGGTCAACAGCGCGAGTAATGACATCACGGAAATAAAGATGAATGGAGAAACACTAGAAGAGGTGAGCCAATTCAAATACTTAGGCTCCATCCTAACAAAAGATGGCACATCAAACAATGAAGTGAAAGCTCGCATTGCAACAGCAACATCTGCTCTAGTCAGACTCGAGAAGATCATCAGAAGCAACAACATCAGCTTCTGCACCAAATACCACCTTTACAAATCCCTCGTGATATCTATCCTCCTATATGGCTGTGAATCATGGACTCTGACAGCAGAGTTAGAGAGGAGAATCCAAGCATTCGAGAACAAGTGCCACAGAAGACTCCTCAAAATATCATACAAAGAACACAAGACCAATAACTATGTGAAAGAAAAAATCAAAAAGCGCGTGGGCCCCCAAGAGCCTTTGCTCTCCACCATAAAGAGGAGAAAGCTGATGTGGTTTGATCACACCACAAGACACAACACCCTAGCAAAAACCATCCTGCAAGGAACAGTCGAGGGCAAGAGAAGAAGAGGCCGCCAAAAGAAATCATGGGTTGACAACATCAAAGACTGGACCGCCCAACCCCTACAACACCTCCTACTAGCCACGCAGGATCGTGAAGCATGGAAAAAGACCTCTGTTGCGTTTTCTCTCATGTCCCCCTACGTCCTTTGGGACATGGGACTGAGTGAGTGAGTGAGTGAAAACTTTACTGTTGGTAAATCTGTAGTCTGGTCATCCCAGTATACACCCTACTACTGGTACTTCTTTACCCAATAGGTCACAGCAAACATTTTACAGCTGACAATCTTTGTAGATCACAGTATACATTCTACTAAGGGTACATCTTTACTTTGCAGGTCACAGTACACACCCCACCACTGGTAAATCTTTATAGGTCACAGTATACAAACTGCAACTGGTAAATCTTTATAGGTCACAGTATACACCCTGCAACTGGTAAATCTTTATAGGTAACAGTACACACCCTACTGCAGGTAAATCTTTATAGGTAACAGTACACACTCTACTGCAGGTAAATCTTTACTCTGTAGGTCAGAGTATACATCCTACTACTGGTACATCTGTATTCTCTAGGTCACAGTACAGTACACAGTGTACTACTGGTAAATCTTTACTCTGTAGGTCAAAGTATACATCCTACTACTGGTACATATGTACTATGTAGGTCACAGTGTACACCCTGCTCTTTGTAAATCTTTACTCTGAAGGTCACAGTATACACCTTACTAGGGGCAATTTTTTCTTTAACAAAGCATGCTTTAAACTGAGAAGCTGAAGGAGCCAGAGGTAGCAGACATTTTTCATGCAAGGATAGATGGGAAGTTTGCAGCACTCACTCTGATGGACTCAAATGATATGGATATAGATTCCTTGACGGATGGTTTCAACACAGCAGTGACTGAAACAGCAAGCGAACTTCTTGGCAAACATCGACAAGTCAAAAAACCTTGGGTCACACCTAACATCTTACAACTATGTGACATACATAGAGAGTTAGAGAAAAAGAAAAATGAAACAGCAGAAAGAGCAGAACAATATAGGGCATCAACAAAAGAATCAGGAAGTCCATGACAGAAGCAAAGGAGAAATGGATTGGTGATCAGTGCCAGGAACATTGAAGAAAACATCAAGAAAAACAAAATCAAGAAAGCATAATTATCAACTGTTGAAAGACCTCACTGGCACAAAACAGGGAAGAAGCTCAACAATCCAAGACAAAAATGGAAAGTGCCTCACTGAACACCAGGATATTCTGAACAGGTGGACAGAATACTGCTCCAACATGTATAGCTACAAAACCACAGGAGATCCAGAAGTCCTCACTATCCCCCAAAGCACAGATGCAGACAGTCACCCTATCCTCTGAGAAGAAGTGGAAACAGCAGTCAGATTGCTGAAAAAGGGGAAATCAGCAGGGACTAAACAACATTCCTGCTGAGTTGATTCAAGCTGGAGGAGAAGCCATGATCGATGCTCTTCTAGAAATCTGCAACAAGATCTGGCAGACAGGAAAATGGCCAACACCATTGACACAGTCACTCATCATCACCCTCCCCAAGAAAGAAAATCTTCACCAATGCCAGAATTGCCGCACAATAAGCCTTGTATGCCACCCAAGCAAGGTCATGTTGAAGATAATAATCAATAGTCTGAAGCCACAAGCAGAGACCATCATTACTGAGGAACAAGTAGGTTCCAGAGCAGGGCATAGCACAACTGAACAGATATTCAATCTCAGAGTACTTTGTGAGCAGTACCTTCAATACCAACAAGACCTGTACTATGTATTTATTGATTTTAAGAAGGCATTCGACAGGGTGGGGCATGCAACTTTGTGAGCAATCATGAATGTGTACAGTATCAATGTAAACCTGATTAAAGTGATCAAAGAGCTGAACAACAAGGCCACCAGTGCAGTGTACTACAACTGCAACATTGGAGAGTGGTTTTGAACAACATTTTGTTTCATTTGATAGTGTTTGAGGTACACCAAATGGCAACAGTCTTGGCTGGTCATACACTCGTGAATTTCTACTTAGCCTGAAGGAATCATCAAGTGTGTTAGCGGTGGGCCAGTGCTACAACTTACCAAATGAGATTCTGCCATCAGCAACTAGGCCTAACGATGACAAAGCTTGGAAGGATATTAAGAAAAGAAAACGAGGAAAGAAAGGTGGCATGAGACAAAGACTCAAAAGTTTAAATAATCGGAAAACTCTGCTACCAACGGTGCTCCTATCAAACATACAGTCTAGTGTAAACAAACACAAAACAAATGGCAGTATTAATCTTTCCATCCGTCTGTTGTTGTTCACAAACTGGTGGTGGATAGAAAAACTGCTTCAGTCTTGGGAGCTTGCTCTTTTTAACATTTAAAGACTAAAGAATAAGTACTTGGCAATAATTTGACATAAGATGTTGGTGTAAGTAGCCAACATTTGTAGCAATAGATCTGCAGTTCTACTGCAGTATAGAGATCTTATCTTTTCAGTGCATTACCTTTCAAAATGTTATATTAATGTATAAATCTATACAAGAAGGGGGAACAAATAAAGATGGTATGCGAACAAGTGAAAAAAAAAAACACTAACAACAAGATGAACAACTCCAAAACAAACGTATCTAATTACACTGTCAGCAAGATATTAGAAATGTTCTCAAATAGAACAACTAAGTTGTTTCATCAAAAAATGTACACCAAATACATGGATAATGCAATGATATGGTCAACACTATATCAACGTGTTAAAAACCTATAAATGTGTACCTGCCCTCTTTAGGGTCAGGGCAGGTAAAGCAGTGATGGAGAGGAAAAGGCCCCTATGCTGGCCCCTAGAGAAGCTGAGGTCTTTGATGCCTCGCTCCCCTAAGACCACGTAGCTTATAGGACACCTGTACCTTTACTTTTACCTAAAACCACTACAAAATTAATAACCACAATAGATTGTTTTTATTCATACACTATTCGACAATGAAAATGAAGTCACATTTGTAAATAAACTTGTTTCCTTTTCCCACGTGGTCTGGTTAGAATGAAGATGTAAGCACACATTTTACTTTAGTACCAGTGTCTGAGAGCATCAAATATTTATACCAAGGAGTCTGGGGACTGTAGGCTCGCCATGGTGACAGTTCCTGCTGCTGGAAGGAGTTGCCCTGGGCAGTTGTGCTGACCTTACCATTCTTTTTTACTTGTAGAACCAGCCTCTTCACATTTTGAGATAGTTTTCACCACAATGTAAAACGATGCTATCAAATGACTTTCCCACATTACAGGAAGCAATTTCCACATTTTGTTGAAGATCTTTTATCATATGGATCTTGTGGTGAGCAGCAGAAAATCCATATGACCCTCCAGTCTTTTATATTGAACTCCTCTTAATACGGAATCATGCAAGAACAGAACATCAGGAAAACCATCAGAGTTCTTGACGTTTTCTTTCACCACCACTGACAACTTTCTGAGCTTTGACGTCACTACTTGTTCTCAGCCTTGTGGGCTTTTCTTTATTTTGTTTTGCGCCCTGCTGTCTGTTGACTGCAGGATGCACAGATGGCCTGAGTGTGCCTTGAATGTGCTGTGTGCAACAGGCATGCATTTTGTGACATCAGTGCAAGTCGGGGAAACATTTAGATTGGTCTGTGTGCTTAGGTGATGACATGCTTCTGATCTTTCGGGGATCTCCCTACTCAGTTCCTTGATGGTATTTTTCTGAGGAGTGAAGAGATCAGTGAGGGGTTGAATAACAGATTTAAAATCACTGACCGTCTCACGCAGGTTGGAAATCATCTGGGTGGTGTCGTTACCTCTGGCGTCTTGATCTGCCTCATGAGTTGGGATGGCACATTGTTCTCTTGCAAGGGTTGAGGAGCAGGGCTGTCAAGGGATTGGAGTTTGTTTTTTTCCCTTTTTGATGCTTTTGTGGGCTCCCTTTCTCCAGAGGTCTGAGTGTCGATGACTCCCCAACACAGGAGCTGATGTTTTTCTCTGGAGCAAGTGATCCTTAGATATTTTGGTGGTTAAAGTAAAAACACAACAGTTGATTAGTGGTTGCTGACAAGTTCCGCCATCTTGGTGACGCCTCTTCCATTCAAGGTTTCTCCCCTCATAGTCATATTAGAGGAGAAAAAAACCAAGAGTGAAATAAAGTAAATTGTGTCACCTGCGTGGGTGGTGTTTCTGTGAGTGTGTGGGTATATGTAAGTGTGCATGCATAAATGTGCGTGTGAGCGCGTGCGTGCGCGCGTGATTGCTCATGTGCAAGTATGTGTGTGTGTGTGTGTGTGTGTGTGTGTGTGTGTGTGGTGTGTGTGGTGTGTGTGTGTGTGTGTGTGTGTGTGTGTGTGTGTGTGTGTGTGTGTGTGTGTGTGTGTGTGTGTGCAGGCGTGATCTGTCTCTGTGTGTGTATGTGTTCATATGAAGCCATACTTTTCTTATCAATATTATTGTGTGCTTCCAGTGTAATGTTCTCATATCCACTTGTCAGGCTGGAAGAGCCTTTTTCTTTCACAATAGTAGTCACTGTGAAGAGAGGCTCTTAATGCACAAATTTACGATGTTGTTGGGGTGTACAAGGTGTCAGATCAGGGGTGTTGTTGGGGTGTACAGAGTGTCAGGTCAGGGGTGTTGTTTGGGGTGTACAGGGTGTCAGATCAGGGGTGTTGTTGGGGTGTACAGAGTGTCAGGTCAGGGGTGTTGTTGGGGTGTACAGAGTGGTCAGGTCAGGGGTGTTGTCGGGGTGTACAGAGTGTCAGGTCAGGGGTGTTGTCGGGGTGTACAGAGTGTCAGGTCAGGGGTGTTGTTGGGGTGTACAGGGTGTCAGGTCGGGGGTGTAGTTGGAGTGTGTCAGGGGTGTTTGTTGGGGTGTGTCAGGGGTGTGTTGGGTGTGTCAGGGGTGTCATGTCAGGGGCGTATTTGGGGTGTGTCAGGGGTGTTGTTGGGGTGTACAGGTGTCAAGTCAGGGGTTGAACCTTTGACTCTCTGGCAGCAGTGCCCTTATTTGGGCAGACAGAGAGCCCTGGTCCTCACCTGACACCACTGGCTCCAGGACTTTTTCCCACCCACACCTGGTCCCTCGTTTTCTGCTGGCGGGCTGAAGGTGTGTGAGGGGCTGGAGTGTGTTCTTAGTCAGCAGCAAACACTTGGAGGGAAGATGGACACCGCCAAGGAATACCCCTTAGCCCACAGAAAGGACATGAAAGACACAGCACAACGCAGCACAACACAGCACAGCACAACGCAGCACAGCACAGCACAACACAGCACAACACAACACAGCACAACAAAGCTAAACACAGCACAAAACAACACAGCACAGCACAACTCAGTCAACACAGCACAACACAACACAACACTAAACGCACATCACAACACAACACAGCACAGCACAACACAGCACAACAAGGAATACCCCTTCCCCAACAGAAAGGATATGAGGGACACCAATCCAATCCAATCATGTTGTTTACAGCCCCGCTACATGCCACATCGGGGCTGTCACCTCCTCAAATTTTACATCTCAGAATATATCTGTGCATCTATATACAGATTAGCGGCGCCGCCGCTGTAGTCTAGTGGTCAGGGCGTTGGACTCGTAATCTAAAGGTTGCGGGCTCGATCCCAGCTTTCGGCTATGGCGTTGTGCCCTTGGAAAAGGCACTTTACGGCTATTTTCTCACCCCACCCAGGTGTAAAAGGGGTACCAACCTTGTGTTGGGGGTTAACCCTGCGATAGACTGGCGTACTTTCCAGGGGGGAGTCTATGACTCTCAGTCGCGTAACGCCCACAGAAAACCGGGATAAGCACCGGCCTGATGAGCCTTAGGCTCGGGACAGACTTTATCTTTAACTTTTTTAATATACAGATTAAAACAGGGTATAAAATCAACTCTACTGTCCTTCTTTGTATCGACACTGGTCAACCATAAGGGTCAGCCTTCGACACTATAGACCATTCAATTTTTTTTCTCCCGTCCTTTGCTATTCAAAGACACAGCCCTCACCTGGTTTAGTTCCTATCTTATAGCTTACAGACCCATTACAAACGGTTCCAGTAAAAGAGATACAATCAATACCTGCAAAACTGGAATATTGACCCATGCAGGGATCAGTTCTGGGCCCTGTTCTTTTCATTCTATACACTGCTCCACTGTCACATACAAGGAACCCTCATCAAATCAACCATCATTTTATGCCGATGACTCTCGGATCCAGAGCAGTAATGCTCCTGAAAATCTGCATTCTCTCTTGACAAATATGTCCTAGTGCCTTCAAGATATCCGAAACTGGATGTTACAGAAAAAGTTACAGCAAATGCAGATAAAATTGAAGCCATGCTTGTAGGCACCAAACACAAAACTGTCTTCCATCACAGCAGCTTCAATAGAATTCGGCAATACGTCAGTCCCTCTAGCTACTGCTGTCAAGTATCTATGGGTCGTTACCAACACAACATAGTATCCATGCAAAAAATTAATCACACAGACCTGCCAGTCATGTTACCATCAATTACAGCGTATTGGTGCAATTCGGAAGTACTTGTCCACCGATGCAACATCCAAACTCGTCACATCTCTAATTCTTTCATGTCTGGACTATTGCAATTCTCTTTAGGGTGGTCTGCCAGCATCATCTCTCCACTCCCTTCAACGTATACAAAACTCTGCAGCTCGACTGGTCCTCAGAAAGAAAACATCTGAGCACATCACCCCTCTCTTGCAATCCCTCCACTGGCTGCCCGTACCACAGAGAGTAAACTACAAGATCAGTACCCTATGTTACAAATGTCTCCACAAAACTGCAACTCTTACCTCTGTGAATGTCTTCACCTGTACACACCTTCTCGCTCCCTCCGCTGGGCCTCAGATACTTTGTCCCTAAGAATACCTAGATTCAACCTATCTACCGTTGGCCACCGCTCTTTCTCAGTTTCTGGTCCCTCGATCTGGAACGACCTCTCTCTCTTCCTCCAGCAAAAGCCTAATTATGAAACTTTTAAATCTAACCTAAAGACACACTTATTTCAAACCTAAGATTTTTCTCCTTATGTTTCCATCTCTTATCTGTCCCTGCCTTCAACATCTACCTACCAAAGTGTATAACTTTTTATATGTGCGCGCACGCGCGTGCGCGTGTGTATGTGTGTGTGTGTGTGTGCGTGTGTGTGCGTGTGCGTGTGTGTACATTCGAATTCGCTAAAGCTATAAATGGTTGTTGATTGATTGTGTGTTGTATAGGTCGAATGCAAGCGCTTTGATTTGTTTTTTACAAGATATAGCGCTATATAAATTCCATGTATTATTATTATTATTATTATTATTATTATTATTAATTATTATTATTATTATTATTATTATTATTATTATTATTATTATTTTTATTTTTTTTTATTTTTTTTTTCTAAAAATACATTTCTGGCCACTTTTTATGTCATTATCCTCTGCCCTGTAGATTGCTGGTCCACAGGTAATGCATCCCCGTTTAAACCCCAACATTCGTCCCAAACACTAGACCATGAGTGGTTGTCTGGGTGCTAGTCTTTTGGATACGATAAAAAGCAAACAAACAGGTTTTAGGTGCAACATATTTTGCGCACATAAAAAAAACCCACGGGAACAAGGCACACTTGGGTCAAAAAAGCCACTACTACAGACCAAAAAGTACAAATACAAACAAGAACATTGTAAAACATGGGTGGTACTGTTCTTGTTTGTGGCTGTCCCTGGGTGGAGCAGTCTGAATGTTTTGCTCGCTCAGAACTAAATGAATTAAATTGAGAGTTTTAAGAAAGTACAAAAGACATCACACTGAGAAGACGGTGAGAAATTGTCCTTCAATGATGAAATTGTATCATTCAGTAGGGATCCAAGCAACTACAGAGACTGACGAAGTTTTGACTGAACAGCAATGTACAGTTATTCAAAGGTTTGGGCAAACTCTAACAGAAGCAGTGAGTGAAAGATGTATGAATGAGTATAATTTGCACATAACAGAGCCTTTAGCAATACTTGGATTTGACAAAAATGTATGCATTTGATCGTATCTTTTATTTTATTATCCTGTTTGCTCAACAATATATATACCATTGTAAATTAAATAGAAGTAGACCTGTACTGCAGGTGTTCATCAAAAAGTTTTTTAAAAAATTTAAATCATAACACTTTTGCTCTTGAATGGACTCCATATAAGGCCTTGGTTAGTGATAAAAATTAAGTCTTTGAATATCTGTTGAATGCTTTTATTTACTATGATCATGTTTAACGTTAAATAACAGAACCTTCATAGAAAAAAAAAATAATACTAACCCATGTAAAACATACTATCTATATTGCGACCTTCTGTCGATATGTTTGTCTGTGTCTTCTGTCTATCTGTTTGTTTATCGGTTTAGCTATCTCATCTTCCTTCTCAACACATATTTTGTGTGAGTATGTGTGTGTGTATCTTTTTTTCTCTCTTCTTCTGATTTTTCCTATTTTCTCTTATACTTTATTATATTTCATTTATGCTTTGTGTGAATATTTTGCTTGCTTTTTTACATGTATGTGAAAAAACCGCATTTCATGATACACAACATTGTACAACATGATAAAATTGAATAAAAATCGTTAAAAAAAAAAGAAGTTTGACTGAAGAGTACTGCTCGGAAAATACTATGTATACAAATGTCAACAGAGCCAAACTAAACAGAATAGTGAATTCTTCATGAACGAATTGAAATACAAGTATAAAATTGAAAAATTGGAACATAGTATGCACATGAAATTTTACAATTTTCATTCAAAAATGGCTTTCAATTTATATAAACATGTTGGAAATCCAAACACAGCGTCAAAACTTCATCAGTACGTTTTGACATGCTGTCTTCTGAAAAAAAAAGTTCTCCTGACGGTAATATAGCAGCTATATGTTTGCATTACGTGATGTGTTACAGTAATATAACAGCTATATGTTTGCATTATGTAATGTGTTACAGTGTCGACTTTGTGTTTGCAAACCCAATACATGTAATTATTATAATGACTCTTTGGTGAAAATGTCAGAGCATCAATGATTTATGTGGTAACATGGATATTTGTACCCATCAAAAAGATTTTTTAACACATTTCTGTGTAAAATTTTCAATGATGTTCTTGTTTATGATAAGAGCAATAGAATGTGTCTTAAATCACAAAATTTAAAACCAATTAGTGTTAAGCTGTGATAAAAAGTAAGACGTGGGTCTCTTTGCCTGATCTGACACTGGGTCTCTAGGCCTGATCTGACACTGGGTCTATAGCACTGATCTGACACTGGGTCTCTAGGCCTGATCTCACATTGGGTCTCTAGGCCTGATCTGACACTGGGTCTCTA
>CM060334.1:48012725-48017725 GCA_030674155.1 Stramonita haemastoma
AAAGCAGAAATAGATACACAATCTAGTATACATTATCCGAAAAGAGCACAAAATATATCATCTCATGAATCTCTTAGAACTTACACTTTGGACTATCTAGATGAAGCTGAAATTGATGTAAATGATATTGCATCTCGACAACTGATTCCAACCATACCACCATGGGAGATGCAGCATGCAGACTTTGACATTGATGACACAAATCTAAAAAAAAAAAGTGAGCATCCACATATCTTAGCTTCTAACATTAAAAGCCATCTTTATGAGCAATATTCTGAACATCTCCAAGTTTACACTGATGGTTCACTACTGGAAAATCATCAAAGCAGGAGCGGGATATGCAATTCCAGCTCTCAAGATTAAAAAATCTTTCTATACAGGAAAACAGGTCCATTTTCATTGCAGAGCTTGTGGCAGTTTCTATGGCACTGAATTTCCTTTTAGATTTAACTGTTTCTGTTTTCAAAGCTTTGATATGTGTTGACTCTAAGTCTGTGTTAAGTGCTTTGCAGTCCGTAAGTTTTTGTGACAACTTAGTAGGAATAGTCAGCGAAATCAAAGCCTTAATTCATTTCCTAACTTTACGTGGTACTTGTGTTTCCTTTCTATGGATTCCATCCCATTGTGGTATATCTGGAAACGATCTTGCTGATCAGACTGCAAAACAGGGAGCTAAACAATCTAATGGGACAATCAAGTTACATGTCCCATATACAGTACAAGAGTGTCACTGCTTGTTAAGAAAAATCTCTTGTAATCGCTTTAACCAAGTTCCACAAAACAAAAATAAATCTGTCAGGAAAGTTCAAAATAAGTCACTATTCTTAGATACCACAGCAGTTTTATATCACTATTTCCATCGCAGTAAGACCCCTTTACATATTTGTAGAACCACCACATCATTGTTTTACAGGGTAAAACTGGACGCTTTTAAAACAAAATTTAGTAAGAATGCTTTGTGCCCTTGTGGCAAAAGATTTACAAATCAACACATAATTTTTGAATGCCCAGGTTTTAAAGATATTTTTTTTAACAATTTTTGAAGGCAAGAAAACATTATCGCACATTCTCCCTGATGCTCAGTTAATGCTAGAGATAACGTTATGTTTATTTTATTCTGTGTTCAGTAGATTCCTTTAAATTCCGTTAATCTTGCTTGTTTTATAGGTAGTTATTTGTTTGTACTTGATTTGTTTGTTTGCCGTCCAAATCACAAACTTTGCATGGACGTTAATTTAAAGACTACTACTACTACTACTATGTATACATATACATGGCAGAAACAAGATGGCGGAAATAGCCTGCAGCTAAATCTTGGTCTGCGGAGTTATTCGCAATTGTACTTTCAAGATGACAAGATCCACCAGATCCAAGAGTCTTGGAGCTTGTGCATCTACCCCAGCTCCAAAAGGACACGTTAGAATGGAGAAACAATGGAGGAGCTGAAAATCGAGGACTTCAAGTTTCCACACGATCTGCACGACAATCAGCTCCCGCAACTGCCAACGAAAAGGACCAGTCGACCAGTCAACCAGCACCAGCACCAGCACCATCTGCAGACGCGGTGAGTGCTATCCAAGAACTAAAAGAGATTATTTCGACACTATGTGGGGGCATCTCAACACTCCAGTGCACAGTTGACATGCAAAAAAATATAATTGCCAAACATCTTGCATCAGCTAGGCCTAGATCTAACACTGTGGCAAGTTTCGAACTCAGACGGACAGTTTGTTCTGTGGGTCTGGCCCATCAAATAAGGTTAGATCTAGCCTTTCCTACGCAGATGTTAGAGAACATCAGCCCCACCTTTGAAACTGTGGTTTCTTCTTCAGAGAAGCCTGTGGAGGCCCTTGTGATCCACTGTGGGGTCAATGATCTCAAGAAAAGGGACAAAGACGACTGTTGTAAACAGTTCACAAAAAGTGTCAAAGATATCAGGACAAGACACCCCGAACTGAAAATCATCATAAGCAAAGTCGCACCTGTGAAGAATATAGATCTGAACATTAAACGAGATGTCTTTAATGGCCTTGTTATGTCAGATCTCTATGGTACTGACAATGTATCTTTTGTCAGTCATGCTAATCTAGATACCAGCCATAGGATGCTGAGGGACTGTGTACATCCCACGCCAAGAGGGGCCAGTGGGCTAGCGGGGAACCTGGGCAGGCACGTTGGAGGGCTGTTTTGGGAAATGCCAAAGAAAACCAGACACTTCCTTCCACGCCCACCTGGGTCATTCCATCTACCACAACATCCACACTTCGCCAGAGGTTATGTGAAACCATGGGGAAGTAGATTTAATTATCTAAATGACTGGTTTTAATCAAAGAAAAAGAAAAAACAAGAAGAGTTGCATACAGTACCTCTGCAATAACTTAGCATCGTCACCTTTTGATACGAATATTGACTATTTTCCTGTCACTTGTCAGTGTAATCTGGATAATCTGTAACTTCTCAGAATTTTTTTTCTTTGCTTGTGGTTTTTTTTTTGTTTTTTTTTTGGGGGGGTGTTTGTTTTTGGTTTTTTTTTTAATTTATTAATATTTTTACTTGTTGTTTTTTCTTGATCACTAGCTGCCATTTCCCCCACCACCCCCTTTTCCCCTCAGTTGCTGTGTTATCTGCCATACTCTTTAAATAAGCCAGAGATTAACACTGTTTTTACTAGATCTAATTCGTGGGAGGTCTTTTTGCACCCCCCTCAACACACACACACACACACGCGCGCGCGCAGCACGCACGCGCGCGCGCGCGCGCGCACACACACACACACACACACACACACACACACACACACACACACACACACACACACACACACACACACACACACACACACACATTCTTTCCTGGTATACAAAAAGAAGGTTGTAAGAAGGTAAATTAATCTAAATAGCAATGCATTTTGATGGTCAGATCTCAATTCTGCAATGGAATTGTAGATCATTAGGAAAAATCCTTGATTACTTGTAGCAACACTTAGCCTCAAACACTTGTCAGGTTTTTCTTCTTCAGTTTCTAAATGTTAAAAGAAATAAGTTACCACGACTGAAGCAGTTTTACTACCCACCTGTCTGTGAACAACAGCAACAGACAGAGTCAAAAATTAATACAGCAATATATATTCATACTGGTTTAAACTATTGCTTAATAAAGTCACCTGTGCCAAAAACTGCAAAAGATATTTCCTCATGCGCTGCCTGTATCAAGTTTTCAGAATCTTTAAGGGTGAATTGTGTATCAGTGTACTTACCCAAAGGGCATGTAAATGATAACACTGATTGGTTTAAAATTGTAAATAACCAACATGAAAAATGGCTATTCAGTGGTGATTTTAACAGTCATTCACCTTTTTGGGAAAAGGGATGTACGAATGTGACCAGTAACAGGCTTGTCGAAAATATCGTGGATTCATCATTACTATTACTTAATGATGGATCATGTACTAGAATTCCAGACATCCCAACTCACTGGCCAACTGCTATAGATCTAACAATGATCTCACCTAAACTTGGGTTCACATGTTCGGGAAAAACATGTAATGAAACTCTAGGTAGTGATCATATCCCTATATATATTACTTTTAATGAAAAGTTTTTATGCAGAAAGTGCAAACCCAGATATTATCCTAAAATACAACAATAAAAGAGCAAACTGGTTCATGTTTACAAACACTCTTCAAAATCTAGAGACAACTGATTCAAGTAATAATGATATTGATACACTGTACACTTCCTTTTGTGATTCTATCTTAAAAGTAGCTGCTCAATCAATGCCTAAAGTAAACATAAATAGTAGGAAAAACTGCAAAAATTTAGGAAATGTGTGGTGGACTGAAGAGTGTGATAAAGCAGTTAATCAGAAAAAAAGAATGTCCAAGCAATATATTCGTGAAAAATCAGTTGCTAATCAAAAGGCCATGAAGTTTGCCAACATAGGGTGCAACAGAGTTATAGAACAAGCTAAAAAATCTTACTGGACAGCATTCTGTAAATCAAATATTGTTAATCATAACGATACTAAAAAGATAGGAAGACAATTAAAGATCATGCGAGATGGAATAAAACTTCCAGATTATCCCATTTGTTCACAAAACAATAAATTTCCTTCATTAAAAGAAAAAGCTGAAGCATTTGCTGATTTCTTTTCTAAAAGAAGTAGACTGGAGGGTCTTTCTCAAAGACAGAGAGACTTTAGAGAACAAGCAGAAAAATCGGATAGTTATAATTACCCTGTTTCTGATAATAACCATTTTTTGAATGCTCCATTAACTCTTCAAGAATTGAAGGACGCTATATCATCTTTATCATCCAAGCATACATCAGTTGGCTTCGATGCTATCTCAAATGAAATGATTAAACACTTCCCAGACCAATGGGTAAACAGCCTCCTGAATATATTTATAGGTGTTGGGAGAGTGGCATTTTACCAGAAGTCTGGAAACAGTCAATTATTGTCCCAATTCTCAAAAACGGTAAGCCAAACACCAGTATAAATAGTTACAGGCCTATAGCACTTACATCTCATGTCTGTAAACTGCTAGAAAAAATTGTCTTGAACAGACTTGTTTATTATTGTGAAAAGAATAACATTATTCCTGTTAATCAAGCCGGTTTCAGGAAAGGAAGGTCAACGGTCGATCATCTTGTAAAATTGACCACACAAATTAAGTATCAGTTTGCCAGGCGAAAATGTCTTTTGGCAACATTTTTTGATGTTACCAAAGCCTACGATCAAGTATGGCATTCTCGATTATTGTATAAACTTAAAACTATTGGATTATCAGAACACATGTATAACTTTATTAAAGATTTTCTGGGAAACAGAAAAATTAGGACTAGAATAGAGACTACATATTCATCTACAAAGTCTCTTCAAATGGGCATTCCACAGGGGTCAGTTATTGCTCCTTTATTATTCAACATCTTAATGCGTGACTGGCCAGACACATTATCTAAGCATCAATACGCTGATGATATTTGTATGTGGATGAATGT
>CM060334.1:48022725-48026245 GCA_030674155.1 Stramonita haemastoma
TTGTTCAGAGAACGTAGCAACGATCAAAATTAGGGTTTGTGCAGCCAAGACGAAGAGGGACAACCCTCTCTCCCTCTCTCTTTCTCTCTCTCTTCCCTCCCCTTGCTTATTCACACCAGGTGTTGTCAATGGCGTCATGCGGCAGGGTGGCCTTGAAGCGAGGATCCTGGACGAAAGGGAAGGCCAGCACGGGTTCTACCTCCTCCGCCTTGTACAGCTCCAGCACAGCGTTCATGTACAGGGCCACTGCTGGAAGGTCGTCTATCAGATTCGTCGTCTCCGATTGGTCCGCTGCAAAAATCGGGGGACGGTTGTGGTTAGAACATTGGGCTGGCAATCTGACCACCCAGTTTCGAATCCCGTTGAAAGGGATTTTTCCTCTGGAGTGAACATCAGTGCTGACTCCACTACCTACGGAATATCCTAGTGGTTAGAACATTGCGCTCGCAATCTGACCACCCATGTTCGAATCCCGTTGAAAGGAATTTTTTCCTCTGGAGTGAGCATCAGTGCTGACTCCACTTTCCCCAAAAGTCTTTCGGATGAGACTATAGACTGAGGCCCCGTGTGCGAACGCACGCAGAACATCTTGTGCACACGTGAAATCCTGTTCCGCTTTTCGAAAGAGTAGGCCATTGTGTGGCAGTGGGAATAGATGACAAAATTGACAAAAACTGCATATACACAGGGACTGGGTGTAAGAAAAAAAAAAGCACACGAATGCTTATTCCATTATCCTCGAAAAGAATAAACAAATAAATAAATGAATAAAACCACATTCCTACCACCTTTATCCCCATCCCCCACCAACACCCCCACCCCATCAGCACCCCCACTCACCCGCTAACCATCCCCACCTCCCACACTTACCACCCCTCCCACTAACACCCACTATACCCCCCCCACACACACACACACACCCACACAAACACACACATACACACACACATACACACACACCCACGCCAACCCCCATCCACCCCCCCACTCCACAACCCCCTAACCACCACTACCACCCTCATCCCTCCCCCCTTGACCCTCCTCCCCCCCCTTGACACCCCCCCCCTCCGCCTTGACTCCCCAACCTCCACCCCCCCCTCCCCTTTTTCCCAAACCGTCCCTCACCCTCCAAGTCATACAGCTGGCACTGGGGGCAGTTGTCCAGAACGACGGCCATGTCTTGTTGTGTGTAGCCGGCCAGAAGGTCCATGATCTTGTCCACGGTCCAGTTTCCCTTCTGCCTGATGGCGTCCATGTCCTTCAGCCCCGTCAGCCCGTTGAAGGCTTTCAGGATCTTGTCTGTGTCCGATTCATCGGGCCGTCTCTCGGACTGTCTCCCGCTGAACCGCTTAGTTCTGGAGTGGGCGGCGGCGGATGAGGCAGCATCAGCATCAGCAGCAGCCAGCTGTTTCTCGTTCACGCTTCGTCGTCGCCGTCTGGCTTCGAAGCGTGTGGGGTCTCCTTGGATCATCTTGTAGCGGCCCAGTCTGTGGATGATATAATATAATATAATATAATGGTGTGTGTGTGTGTGTGTGTGTGTGTGTGTGTGTGTGTGTGTGTGTGTGTGTGTGTGTGTGTGTGTGTGTGTGTGTGAGAGAGAGAGAGAGAGAGAGAGGGGGGGGGTTAGTGGTGTTGGTGGGTGGAGGTGGTGGGTAGGTGGGGGCGGGTGGGGTGGGGGTTGTTGATGAAGAGGTTTTGTGGTTGTGCTAGGATTTCCCTCTTTTCTATCCCCTCTTTCTTTCTACCTTGTTCCTTTTCCTCCTGTCACCTCCTTCTTGTCTATTCTCTGCTGCCTCCATTCCCCTGCCCCCCCTGCCCCCCCCCCCCCCAGGAGACTTCAAATATAACAAATCTCTCACACACTGAAGTCGGATGCGCTGGGCCTGACTTGCCAGGCGCTTAACAGCAGCGCAACGCGTTTTCGCTAATAGGACAAGACAACAATAGTTGCTATCTGAGCGTTCGATGATGATGAAGAAGAAAAAGCAAAATATTCAGGCCATTTTCCCAAGTAACAAGAATCTCCTACCAACCATACCATACCATAATATTGTTTATAGCCCTACTGAACACGAAAGCCATATCAGGGCTATCACCTCATTCAGTTTCAATGGCTCCTGTAACTTTTATCTTCAGGTTCAAAACCAATACTTCCCAATGCTTTCAATATATCTAACACGGTCCATCTGAAAAAAAAACAACATTAAATGACACAATAGCTAAATTACTTCATTCCTTAAGGCAAATAAACAAGACTGTGCTGAGGATGCCAGCCATTCCGCTAAATTTATGATCTCCAGATTTTAAAAAAAACCCACACATTAAAAGGATAACAAGCAAGTTAAAGTACAAAAATATGCATAAAAGTGCCACATGGTCAAATACCACTGCAGAATGGACATCCTGTTCCCATCCCAGTGACTAAGTATCACTAACTGGTCAACAGAACAAAAAACACTGGCAGAGTTTCATGTAATGATAATAAGAATTGAAAATTGTTTGAAAGAGTTGCTTGAAAAAAAGGCAGGAGAGTGGACTGGGAAGGCAGAAAATAAGCACAAGAAGTTATAGAAAGACGAGGAGAAAGACAGAAACAAAGAGAGAGATAGAAAAGTGGAAATGTGTAGCACAGAATTTCCAGAAGGTGGTGATGCCACTTGTACTGACAGAGCCCCGGCATCCCCACGGGGAAATCTCCTACCTGATGGCAGCGTCGTCCTCATGGATGTTGTAGATGAAGGATTTGCGGCTGCCTTCCACGCCATAACGAAGCATGTCCCATTGGCTTCTGCTGTCCACGTCTGAGACACACGACCATGAAGATGATAACAACACTGTAGCAGCAGCAGCAGCAGCAGCAATAACAACATCGATAACAATAACAACAACAACAATAACAAGAATAGCAGCAGCAATAGCATGATGAAGAAGAATTTGAAAAATTGGAAGAAGAAGAAGAAGAAGATCATGATGGTCATGATCATGATGACGATGAAAACAAAACAAAACAAAATGGCGACTTACTTCCTGCTTCAAGTCCAGCTATTTCCAGAATGGTGGCGAAGGAATCCACAATGTGGAAGATGCTGAACACACACACACACACACACACACACACACACACACACACACACACACACACACACACACACACACACTCACACATACACATACACATACACACACACACACATACACACACACACACACACACACACACACACACACACACACACACACACACACACACACACACCTATAATCATAAAGAAAACAAAGCAATAAAGGAACAGATTCGCCCACGAGTCTTAATGACTCTATTACATTTCCTTTGTCATGGATTGCAGTATAACTGCAAACAGCAATAATTATTATGATAATCAGGCTTTTTTCAAGGCCGTTGTTTATCTACGGTAACATGTGGGGACAGGATAGCTCAGTGGTCAGAGCACTCGCTTTCCCCAAGCTAAGGTTAAGCAGCATCGAGCGAGGTTACCAAGCGGATAGGTGACCGATT
>CM060334.1:48026345-48046345 GCA_030674155.1 Stramonita haemastoma
GTTCTACTGCAGTATTGAGATCTTATCTTTTCAGAGCATTACCTTTAAAATGTTATATTAATGTATAAATCTATACAAGAAGGGGGAACAAATAAAGATGGTATGTGAACAAGTGAAAAAAACAAACACTAACAACAAGATGAACAACCCCAAAACAAACTATCTAATTACACTGTCAGCAAGATATTAGAAATGTTCTCAAATAGAACAACTAAGTTGTTTCATCAAAAAATGTACACCAAATACATGGATAATGCAATGATATGGTCAACACTATATCAACGTGTTAAAAACCTGTAAATGTGTACCTGCCCTCTTTTGGATCAGGGCAGGTAAAGCTGTGATGGAGAGGAAAAGGCCCCTATGCTGGCCCCTAGAGAAGCTGAGGTCTTTGATGCCTCGCTCCCCTAAGACCACGTGGCTTATAGGACACCTGTACCTTTACTTTTACCAAAAACCACTACAAAATTAATAACCACAATAGATTGTTTTTATTCATACACTATTCGACAATGAAAATGAAGTCACATTTGTATATAAACTTTTTCCTTTTCCACGTGGTCTGGTTGGAATGAAGATGTGACCACACATTTTACTTTAGTACCAATGTCTGAGAGCATCAAACATTTATTTATTTATTTATTTATTTATTTCTTTTATATCGAGGATAACAGAATAAGCAATCATGTGCTTTTTTTTCATCCGGTCCCCGTGTGTATGCAGTTTTGTAAATATTGTCATCTGTTCCCACCGGCACACGATGGCCTACTCTTACGAAAAGCGGAACAGGATTTAACGTGTGCGCAAGATGTTCTGCGTGCGTTCGCACACGGGGCCTCGGTTTAAAGTCTCATCCGAAGGACTTTTGGGGAGAGTGGAGTCAGCACTGATGTTAACTCCAGGAGAAAAATCTCCTCGACCGGACTCGAACCCGAACCCGGGTCTTCAAATTGCCAGCGCAATGTTCTGACCACTAGGTTATCCGCCCCCCCCCCCCCCATGTTATACCAAGGACGTCTGGTAATGTAGGCTGCCATGGTGACAGTTCCTGCTGCTGGAAGGGAGTTGCCCTTGGCAGTTGTGCAGACCTTACCATTCTTTTTTACTTGTAGAACCAGCCTCTTCACATTTCAGATTGTTTAGTTACAATGTAAAACGATGTTTACCAAATAACTTTCCAAGCGTACACACAGCTGTCAACTTCCCCAGTGTCAGCTCCTCTCAGCTGCTAATTATCCCATCCCAGCCCAGCTTGTGCTATATATAGCAGGACCTGATCACACTTGGACTAGGTAAAAGGAAAGAGCATGCTAAATTTAGCACTTTTAACTAAGCCTTACTGAATGATGTTGGATTTGTGGACTGTGTACAGGAAGCAATTTCCACATTTTCTTGGAGATCATTTATTATGTGGACCTTGTGGTGGCAGCAGAAAATCCATATGAACCTCCAGTCTTTTATATTGGACTCCTCTTAATACAGGAATCATGCAAGAACAGAACATCAGGAAACGGGTCAGAGTTCTTGACGTTTTCTTTCACCACCACTGACACCTTTCTGAGCTTTGACGTCACTACTTGTTCTCAGCCTTGTGGGCTTTTCTTGATTTTGTTTTGGGCCCTGCTGTCTGTTGACTGCAGGATGCCAGATGGCCTGAGTGTACCTTGAATGTGCCGTGTGCAACAGGCATGGATTTTGTGACATCAGTGTAAGTCGGGGAAACATTTAGATTGGTCTGTGTGCTTAGGTGATGACATGCTTCTGATCTTTCAGGCATCTCCCTACTCAGTTCCTTGATGGTATTTTCTGAGGAGTGAAGAGATCAGTAAGGTGTTGAATAACAGATTTAAGATCACTGACCGTCTCACGCAGGTTGGAAATCATCTGGGTGGTGTCGTTACCTCTGGCGTCTTGATCTGCCTCATGAGTTGGGATGGCAATTCTTCTCTTGCAGAGGGTTGAGGAGCAGGGCTGTCAAGGGATCTGGAGTTTTTTTCCTTTTTGATCTTTGTGGGTCCTTTCTCCAGAGGCCTGATGTTGATGACTCTCCAACACAGGAGCTATGTTTTTCTTCTGGAGCAAGTGATCCTTAGACATTTTGGTGGTTAAAGCAAAAACATAACAGTTGATTAGTGGTTGCTGACCAGTTCCGCCATCTTGGTGACGTCTCTTCTATTCAAGGTTTCTCCCTCATAGTCATATTAGAGGAGAAAAAAACCAAAGGTGAAATAAAGTAAATTGTGTCACTTGCGTGGGTGAGTGTTTCTGTGAGTGTGTGGGTATATGTAAGTGTGCGTGCATACATGTGCGTGTGAGCACGTGCATGTGTGGGTGATTGCTCATGTGCAAGTGTGTGTGTGTGTGTGTGTGTGTGTGTGTGTGTGTGTGTGTGTGTGTGTGTGTGTGTGTGTGTGTGTAGGCGTGACCTGTCTCTGTGTATGTACGTGTTCATATGAAGCCACATTTTTCTAATCAATCTTATTGTCTACTTCCAGTGTAATGTTCTTATATCCATTTGTCGGAAGCGCCTTTTTTCACAATAGTAGTCACTGTGAAGAGGGCTCTTCCGCACAAATTCATGATGTTCCTGGGGTGTACTGGGCGTCAGGTCAGGGGTGTTGTTGGGGTGTGCATAGTGCAGGTCGGGGTGTTGTTGGGGTGTGCATATCAGGTCGGGTTTGTTGGGTGATTTCAGGTCAGGGGTGTTGTTGGGGTGTACGGGGTGTCAGGTCAGGGGTGTTGTTGGGGTGTACGGGTGTCAGATCAGTGTGTTGGGGTGTACAGGTGTAGGTCAGGGGTGTTGTTGGGTTACAGGTGTCAGATCAGTGTGTTGTGTACAGGTGTGATCAGGGGTGTGTTGTTTGGGGTGTACAGGTGTCAGAGTCAGGGGTGTTGTTGGGTGTACAGGTGTCAGGTCAGGGGTTGAACCTTTGACTCTCTGGCACCAGTGCCCTTATTTGGGCAGACAGAGAGCCCTGGTCCTCACCTGACACCACTGGCTCCAGGACTTTTTCCACCCACACCTGGTCCCTCGTTTTCTGCTGGCGGGCTGAAGGTGTGTGAGGGGCTGGAGTGTGTTCTTAGTCAGCAGCGCGAACACTTGGAGGGGAGATGGACACCGCCAAGAATACCACCTTAGCCCACAGAACAGGAGAAAGAAAGACACAGCACAACACTACAACACAGCACACAACAGACAGGCACAACACAAAACAGCGGGACAGGATAGCTTAGTGGTCAGAAGTTGCCTGGAATTTGATGACCCGAGTTCGATTCCTTTTTCCCTGGAGTTAACATATCAGTGCTGACTCCACTCTCCCCAAAAGTCTTTCGGATGAGACTGTAAACCTGAGGCCCGTGTGCAAACGCACGCAGAACATCTTGCGCACACGTTAAATCCTGTTCCGCTTTTCGTAAGAGTAGGCCATTGTGTGCCAGTGGGAACAGATGACAATATTTACACAACTGCATACACACGGGACTGGATGAAAAAAGACATGAGTGCTTATCCATTATCCTCGATATACAAGAAAAACAAATAAAAATAAACAGCACAAACACACACACACTCAACAAGGAATACCCTTACCCACAGATAGGACATGAAAAACACAGCACAGCAACAACACGCACAACATAACACAACACAGCACAACATAACACAACAAACACAGCAACAAGGAATACCCCTTCGCCCACAGAAAGGATATGAGGGACACCAATCCAATCCAATCATGTTGTTTACAGCCCGTCACATAACATATGGGGGCTGTCACCTCATCAAATTTTACATCTCAGAATAAAACTGTGCAACTATATACAGATTGAAATGGAGTATAAAATCAGCTCTACTGTCCTTCCTTGTATGACACTGGTCAACCATAAGGGTCAGCCTTCGACACTATAGACCATTCAATTCTTCTCTCCCGCCCTTTGGTATTCAAGACACAGCCCTCACCTGGTTTAGTTCGTACCTTACAGACCCATTACAAACGATTGCAGTAACAAGATTCAATCAATACCTGCCAAACTGGAATATGGAGTCCTGCAGGGATCAGTTCTGGGCCCTTTTCTTTTTATTCTATACACTGCTCCACTGTCACATACAAGAAACCCTCATCAAATCAACCATCATTTTTATGCCGATGACTCTCGATCCAGAGCAGTAATATTCTTGAAAATCTGCCTTCTCTCTTGACAAATATGTCCCAGGGCCTTCAAGATAGCCAAAACTGGATGTTACAAAACAAGCTACAATTAAATGCAGATAAGACCGAAGCCATGCTTGTAGGCACCAAACACAAACTGTCTTCCATCACAACAGCTTCAATAGAATTCGGCAATACGTCAGTCCCTCTAGCTACTGCTGTCAAGTATCTATGGGTCGTTACCAACACAACATAGTATCATGCAAAATTCATCACCCAACCTGCCAGTCATGTTACTATCAATTACAGCCTACTGGTGTAATTCGGAAGTACTTGTCCACCAATGCAAAATCCAAACTCGTCACATCTCTGATTCTTTCACATCTGGACTATAGCAATTCTCTTTTGGCTGGTCTCCCAGCATCATCTCTCCACTCCCTTCAACCTATACAAAACTCTGCAGCTCGACTGATCCTCAGAAAGAAAAAGTCTGAGCACATTACTCCTCTTCTTTCCTGTTTCTGGTCCAGTGATCTGGAATGACATCCCTCTCTCCCTTCGTACAAAGCCTACTTATGAAACTTTTAAATCCAGCCTCAAGACATATTTATTTCAAAGCTAAGATTTTTCCCTCCCTGTGTTATCTCATAGCTATCCCTGCTTCCAACTGCGGAAATCTCCATCATTCTGCCAAAATGTATAACCAGTGTGTGTGTGTGTGTGTGTGTGTGTGTGTGTGTGTGTGTGTGTGTGTGTGTGTGTGTGTGTGTGTGTGTGTGTGTTGTGGTGTGTGTGTGTGTTTGCACGTGAGCATTAAACTTATAAAACTATCAATTGTTATTGGTTGCATGTGTGAGAACACGTTTAGTGCAAGGCTTTGATTTGTTTTGTACAAAATATAGCGTTATATAAATTCTAGTTATCGTTATTATCAACCCAGGGCGGCACCAAGTTGTGGGAAAACCGCACCAATCACACATAAAATGAGATGAAAACCAAAGTCGGATTCTTTAGGGCACGAGACAAGGAGGAATACCCCTTAGCCCACAGAAAGGACACAAAGGACACAGCACAACACTTCACAACATGATGCTGGATCCGTGGATGGAGGCCTTGATTAACAATGACCCACCATCCACTACAGGTCACTAGGATGAATCAGGTGAGAAGTGTGCGACCAGTGCCGATTTTACCTTCAAACTGCCAACAGAAAAAATTACCATAGGGACATGGAATGTTCGCCCCATGTACATCTGTGGAAGAAAGAAAGAACTTGAGCATGTTCTAGAGATATACCACAGGGACAGTCTCTGACTTTCCTAAGTGAGGTGGACAGGATTGGGAGAATCCACAACAGAAGACGGCTACAAGATCTGGTACTAGTGGAGAAGAAACAAAACACCACCATGGAGCAGCCTTCCTTGTCAGCAAAGAAGTAGCTGGGTGCATCATCAGCTGTGCTCCTATTTCCAGCAGACTCCTCTTCATCCCTGTACCTGTAAAGCCAAAGTACATCAGCATCATCCCCTGTGTACACACTCACATTACACCACAGCCATGAAGATGTAGGAGCTTTTATGACCAACTTGAAAACATGGACAAAGCAACCAAGAAAACTCTCACCCTAGACCTTGAAGATAGGCCTGATGCCTAGCAACAGTGGAGACTGGAAGGATAGGGAAGTCTGGTGTCTCACTTGTCGCTATCTCCCACCCTAAGTAACAGTCATTTGTCACCACCTCCTGCCCTAAGTAACAGTCATTTGTCACCAGTTCCCATCATAAGTAGCAAGTCATTTGTCGGCACCTCTCCCCTAAGCAACAGTTATTAGTGGTCATCAGCCAATAGAAACAATGAGGCATTTGTCACCATCTCCAACCTAAACAATGAGGCATTGTCACATCTCCATTCATTCATCCCCCTATGTAATGAGGCATTTGTCACCATCTCTCACCCCATGTAGCGAGTTATTAGTGGTCATCTCCTGCCTTGAGTAACAAGTGATTTGTGCCATCTCCCGCCTAAGTAAGTAACAAGTGATTTGTCGCCATCTCCCGCTCTAGTTTACAAGTGATTTGGGCTTTATTGTAGTCCTATTTCCTCTCGAACAATGTGTCATTTGTTCTTATGTGAGACATTTCCCTGATATGCTTGGATGGTATTAGTTCTCTCTTGTTTTGAGTTTGTCAGGTCTTTCACAAGATGGTAGGCTTAATTGCTGGTGTTTTTCTGCAGGTCTTTTATATACTTTTCTATTGTTCTTCAATCCATGTCTCCTTTGCTCTCCTTATGCCTATTTTAGTTTATTGATTGGATTCTCTTTATAGTACTGCACCTTTATCCTAAATTTTTCCTTTGCTTCACTTATCTGTTTTGTTGCACAGCTTTATTATGACTTCTGTGACAAAAGGCTTCTTTGTTGGTCGGTGTTTACCAAGGATATTGATGGCTGTTTCAGTCACACAGTGGCAAAGCTGTTGATCAAGGTATCTGCCTTGGTGTCTTAGTTGTCAAGAACAAGGGGTGGGTCATTTTTCCTCCGATGTAACTTGAACATTTTCTACTATGTTTGGATCCTTGAGTTTCTTCAGCTTGAACTTGATCCTTACATTGCCTTGCTTTTAATCATTTGAAGTGGATCTGAAAGTCATCATCAAAAGCTCATGATCGCTTTTTATTTCTGCTCCTGGAAAACCCTGGGTTTTTTTAACATTGACACTTGATTGGAAGCGACATTTGACCATGATGTAGCCTATTTGACTGTGACAGTCTCCTGGAATTGCCATCACCTCCACCACTTGCAAAATCTAGGAGCCTCACGCCTCTTTCACCGGTCTCATGGTTGCAGTATTTGTCACATTTCCCCTTCAAATTCTTGTTGCCCTTTGATCCTATCTCTGCATTCCAGCCGTCCTGTACTACAATGATATCTTTCTTTGATGTCTGGTTTTGACCTCCTAAAGTGGATTGTAGAAGTGTTCAATGCCCTCATTGACATAGTCAGTTGTTGGATCATAGCTTGTGTGATGGTGATGTTATAGGTGCAGCCTTCAGATGGATGGTAATGAGTCGGCTGTAGAGCCGCCGTCGACGATTCCCATGGTGGGTGTATCCTACCAAAAAAGTTTTGTCTGGGAAGGGGACAAATATTTAGGGGAGTCACCAGGAAAATTGGACACCTCTGACCAAAGTGCCACTCTTTTGAAGTGTGACATAAAAGAAAGTAGTTCCAATTTTTTTGTTCTAAGTCAACAAAAGACTGGAATGTTATTTTTTGCTGGTATTTTATCTAGGCTAGAAAGTATTTTTAGTTGCATTAAAATTTAGAAATGTCTAGAAAAATTTTAACAGTAAAAGAAGGCATAGGATCAAGACATTTTTACTGGGCCACTTCCTGTAGAACTCTTGTGACAGCTGGAAGTCCTAGTTGATTGCTGGAGAGAGCAGAGCAAGCCCCATTTTAGCTTAAAAGTAGTTTATTCTACTCACCTAAATTGTTAGGTAATTACCTTGTTCTTTTTTAGAGAGCACAAACCCACAAACCGTCAAACCATAACATTGGCAGGGAGATCATCTGTTGGGACTCTTGAGTTGGTTTGATTTTGGGACCTTGTTTGAAAATTTTACCTCCATACAATTTCAAGAGATTTTGTTCGTTTTCTTTGGTATGGAAGTATTTGAACCAAATTTCTTTTATGTTTCACACGAAAAGACAGAGAGACTGGGTTCAATGGCAATGGCAGTGTCTTTTTGGATGACCAATCCAGATCCATGTTCAGGTCTGTCTTCACTGCCACTGAAGTAGATTTTGTGACCTTCATGATTGGAGGTTTCTTCAAAGTTTTTTTTTTCCCAGCGTATCCATCAGAATTAAAGGATATTCCATCAATATCTTTATTTTCATGTGTCAGCTCTTGCACTTTTCCTGGTGTTCTCAGCAATCTCACATTCCAGGTGCCAAAAGTAATTGTGTTCCTGGCAGGATCCATCAGTTGCACAGTTTTTACCTCCTCCTGATGGTCAGAAAAGGAAGGCATGGTCCTTGTACCGGATGACAGGTGAGTGACAGATGACAGGTGACGACTGAGTCGGTATGGAAGTAGCATTGGTTTTCATATTCATGTGATGTCTCAAGAGCGATGTCGCATGACAGAGCCCATCCTTCTCCATGCAAGACCACAGCCAATGTCTTCCATCAAGGTGGCTTGCCTTGGACCCTCACACATAGCCGTGAGTTCAGGGAACCTCATCTGCTTTGGCAGGTAGACTGCATCATGAAAGTCATAGCCCAGTGATGCAGTATTAACATCACCCCCTCACATGGTTTAGCACACCTGCTGGGGCAAAATCCCAGAGTGTGGTGCTTAGGAGCTTGGTGCAAGGCAAGGCAAATTCTTTTATTCCAAGGATATGAATAAGCACCCGTGTGATTTTTTTCATCCTGCCCAGAGCTAGCACATAAGTAATCTGTGAGATGACTGAGGACCAGTGATACCTGTCCTCCCTACTATAAACCAAGGTCACGTGTGCCAATGCACGCAGAACATCTTGTGCACATGTTTAAATATGTTCTGTGTTTTTAGAAGAGTAGGCCCTTGTGTGCTGGTAGGAACGGATGATAAAATGTATATAAAAAAAGGACACTATTGTATTTTGACGTTATTCTTGAAGTCAGAATGCAGGTACCTTGATGGTGGGTAAACAGCTGCATCCACAAATCTCAGCATTAGTGAACCTTGGAGCTGTGGCAGAGGAAGGAAACGTCCTCCACACAAGTGTACCTGACTGCCAGCAGTCATGTGCTCTGTTGTTGCTGTGTGTGGCCAGTGTCTGACTGGTCAGTTCACACTAGGTGTGCTCTGTTGTTGCTGTGTGTGGCCAGTGTCTGACTGGTCACTTCACACTAGGGAGCTCTGTTGTTGCTGTGTATGGCCAGTGTCTGACTGGTCAGTTCACACTAGGTGTGCTCTGTTGTTGCTGTGTATGGCCAGTGTCTGACTGGTCACTTCACACTCACGCTACATGATGATAGTGTCAGGGATTTTCTCTTTATGACAACAATTTTTTTAGGGAAGAGGGATATATGACTCATCACTTGTTTGTGCGCCCATAGTTCAACAAAAGCATTTCAACAGATAGCCTTTACCTTGAACAGTAGTCCCTGGGCATGTTGTACTTTGATATATTTCTGGCTACTTTTGTAACTCCATCATCCTCTGCCCTGTCGATTGCTGGTCCACAGGTAATGCATCCCTATTTAAATCCCAACATTCGTCCCAAACACTAGATCATGGGTGGTTGTCTGGGTGCTAGTCTTTTGGATAAAATATTTTAAAAAACCCAGAGGTTTGAGGTACAACATATTTAGTACACATAAAATAACCCAGGGCAACAAGGCACACTTGGGTAAAAAAAAAAACGCCACTACTACAGACCAAAAAGTACAAATACAAACAAGAACATTGTAAAACATGGGTGGTACTGTTCTTGTTTGTGGCTGTCCCTGGGGTGGAGCAGTCTGAATGTTTTGCTCTGCTCAGAACTAAATGAATGAATTGAGAGTTTAAGAAAGTACAAAAGACATCACACTGAGAAGACGGTGAGAAATTGTCCTTCAATGATGAAATTGTAACATTTAGTAGGGATGCAACTACAGAGACTGACGAAGTTTGACTGAACAGTACTGCTTAGAAAATACTAAAAAGGTATTTAAAAAAAGGTAAAGGTGTCCCATAACCTGTGTGGTCGTAGGGGAGCCAGGCGTCAGAGACCTCAGCTTCTCTAGGGGCCAGCATGTTGAGGGCCGCGCCCATCTCCTCTCCCCCGCTGCTTTACCTTCCCTGACCCTAAAGAGGGCAGGTACCCATTTACAGCTGGGCGAACTGGGGGAACTCTACTGTAGCCAAGGCGGCAAACGGTCACCCATCCAATTGGCAACCCGGCTCCACGCTGCTTAAACCTTGGTTGGGGGAGAGCGAAAGCTCTGACCACGGAGCTATCCCATCCCCAATTCAAATGTCGACATAGCCAAAGTAAACCGAAAATTGATATCTTCATGAACGATTTGAAATACAAGTGTAAAATGGAAAAATTGGAACATATTGTGCACATGAAATTTTGCAATTTTCATTTTAAAATGGCTTCCAATTAATTCAAATATGGCGGAAACCCAAACACAGCGTCAAAACTTCACCAATACGTTCTGATAATTATGCTGCCTTCTGAAAAAAAAGTGCTCCTGATAGTAATATAGCAGCTATATGTTTGTATTACGTGATGTGTTATAGTGTCGTACTTTATGTTTGCAAACCCAATACATGTAATTATTGTAATGACTCTTTGGTGAAAATGTTAGAGCAGAAGTAGTTTATCTGGTAAAATGTATGTGTGTACCAATCAAAAAGATTTTGACCACAATTCTGTGTGACATTTTCAATACTGTTCTTGGTTGAGATAACAGCAATATAAGTGTGTCTTAAATCACAAAATTTAAACTTATTACTGTTCACTGTGATAAAAAGTAAGACGTGGGTCTATAGTACTGATCTTCACTGGGTCTATAGGCCTGATCTGAACTGGGTCTATAGTCCTGATCTGACACTGGGTCTCTAGGCCTGATCTGACACTGGGTCTCTAGGCCTGATCTGACACTGGGTTTAGCTGATTGACACTGTCTCTAGCCTATCTGACACTCTGGCTGTCTGCTCAATAGAACTGATCTGACACTGGGTCAATAGTACTGATCTGACACTGAGTCTCTAGGCCTGATCTGACACTGGGTCTCTAGGCCTGATCTGACACTGGGCTGTAGACCTGATCTGACACTGGGTCAATAGTACTGATCTGACACTAGGTCTATAGTACTGATCTGACACTGGGTCTCTAGGCCTGATCTGACACTGGGTCTGTAGACCTGATATGACACTGGTCTATAGTACTGATCTGACACTTTCCAGTGAGGGTTTGTGGTGAAGGGAGAAAGGAGTTCATCCCTAGTACCATGGACCCCCAGACAGAAAGAAGGACTGCTGACAGTCGATTGTGTGAACCTGGGCACACATTGGCACTCTGGATCAGCAGCAATCTGAGAGATCAGGTCACAGAGATCAGGTCGTGTGTCACAGTGAAGGCAATCACAGAGATCAAGATAATGTGTCACAGTGAAGACAGTCACAGAGATCAAGATAATGTGTCACAGTGAAGACAGTCACAGAGATCAAGATAATGTGTCACAGTGAAGACAGTCACAGAAATCAAGGACGTGTGCCACAGTGTCACAGAGATTAAGGCAGTATGTCACAGTGTCACAGAGATCAAGGCAGTGTGTCGCAGTGAAGGCAGTCACAGAGATCAAGATAGTGTGTCACAGTGTCACAGAGATTAAGGCAGTGTGTCACAGTGTCACAGAGATCAAGGTAGTGTGTCACAGTGTCACAGACATCAAGGCAGTGTGTCACAGTGTCACGGAGATCAGAGAAAAGGTGTCACAGTGAAGGTAGTTACAGAGATCTAGGCGGTTTGTCACAGTGAAGGCAGTCACAGAGATCAAGGCAGTGTGTCACAGTGTCACAGAGATCAAAGTAGTGTGTCACAGTGAAGGCAGTGATGGAGATCAAGGTAGTGTGCCGCAGTGTCACAAAAGATCAAGGTAGTGTGTAGCAGTATCACAGAGATTAAGGCTGTGTGTCACAGTGAAGGCAGTCACAGAGATCAAGGCAGTGTGTCACAGTGAAGGCAGTCACAGATATCAAGGCAGTGTGTCACAGTAACACAGAAATCAAGGCAGTGTGTCACAGAAATCAAGGCATTGTGTTACAGTGTCACAGAGACCAAGGCATTGTGTTACAGTGTCACAGAGATCAGGCAGTGTATCACAGTTTCACAGAGATCAAGACAGTGTGTCACAGTGTCACAGAGATCAAGGCAGTGTTTCACAGAGATCAAGGCAGTGTTTCACAGACATCAAGGCAGTGTGTCACAGTGTTGGTAGTCACAGAGATGAACAGAAACAGTTATGTGGACACATTTGTAGCAGAGAGTGCTGATTTTACACTGTATTGTTTGTGGAACAGGAAGCCAGCGAGGTTACTGCAGTAGAAGGGTAAAGTGTTCAGATTTTATTTCTATGAGCAAGTCAAGCACCAGTGTTTTGAATGTGTTGTAGGGATAGATGGATGAAGCTGGCAGACCTGCCATGGCCTGTCTCTGACTTCCTTATGGAGGACCTACACTGAAGCTACACACCACTAGAAAATACTCAAGACATATAAAGTTCGCTCAAAAGACAAAAAAAAAGCATACTCTTAACAATTTATTCATGTCAGATGATTCAGATCCAGTGTTTCCATTTCCTTGGTGTTGAAGCTGACTTAAAAGAGTCCACAGTAGAGATGGCAGCTGATGAAAAGAACTACACTGTTCCATAGTCATTCAATACTGAAATGCGAGTGTTCATGTAGATGTGTGTGTGTGTGTGCGTGCGTGCGTGCGTGTGTGTGTTTCTTTTCTTTTCTTTTCTTTTCTTTTTTGATATCGAGGATAATATGTGTGTGTGTGTGTGTGTGTGTGTGTGTGTGTGTGTGTGTGTGTTGTGTGTGTGTGTGTGTGTGTGTGTGTGTGTGTGTGTTAGCATGTGTGTGACTGTGTGACATAAAGAATTTTTACTTAGACATGTAAAGTGATGGTGACATCATTTGGACAATGAGGTGTGTCTATGATGTTGGTGTTTTCCTTCCCTTGATGCCTCTGAAGCTGTCTCATGGACAGATGGAGCAGAGGGACTCTGAGCACCACAACGGATCCAGTGGAGAAACTCCCTTCTGAATTTGGTTCCAGTCAGGCAGTAGAGAACAAAAGTTGATGGCACTGTTGGTGAGCCACAGAAGTTGTGTTACTGTGTCCAGCAATTCCGCCATAGCTTCTGTCTGAGGGTGTTCATGTATATTATCCAAATTGTGCTGACCCCACAGTAAGAAAATGCATACTGGCAGAGTGAACACTAGAAAAGCACAGGATATTGCCAAAACCATGAGGGTTGTTCTGTAGGAAGTTTTCCTCCTTCGACTGTCAGTGCTGTGTGCAGTGTTGATATTGGACTCCACATGTGCAGAGATGGAAGAGGAAGAAGACACTGCTTTAAACAGACTGACAGACAATATAATGTCACAGACAATCATACAGACACTGGGAAAGATGGAGGCCATGCACAAATCTATCCAATTAAACACTAGAATGATGAAGTCAAAATACATGCCCCCTATGGGATAACATTCATTATTATGACTGATGTCAAATCCAATCAACAGATGAAATTCAAGAGCACATGCAGAGAGGACAAGAGTTGCTATGACAATCCACGTTCTTCGCACAGTGCACATCACTCGTATTCTGTGTGGCCACAGGACCGCCATTGTTCTCTGCACTGTCACACAGGTCACCAGCCAGGCAGACGTATTGTTACAGGTATAGACCAGGAAGTGACGAAGCTTACAGATGACTGCATGCAGAGTGTCCAGACTTACCTGGAAAGCAGACAACATCCAGACGCGTGGTAACTCGATACACAGCAAGGTGAGATCAGACACGGCAAGGGCCATAAATATATCATGCTGAGAAGAGTTGTGGTCCTTGATACGACGCATGACGCATATGGTGGCGATGTTTCCAAAGCCTCCCAACAGAAGAATACATGGAGGACATGTTTTCCAGATGATCACAGAGACTTGGTATTCAAAGTAATCCTTGTATGATGACTCCTCTGTCAAGTGTGTAGTGTTGTCCTGTAGTCCATCACTGTCACTTGAAAAGCTGGTCATGCTTGACATGTACCAAGGCTGGTTGTGAAATGGACTCCCTGAATTTTTGTGGGAAAATGGAATCACTCTCTGTCTGTCTGTCTGTCTATCTGTCTGTCTGTCTGTCTGTCTTGTCTGTCTCCCTCCCTCTCTCTCTCTCTCTCTCTCTCTCTCTCTCCTCTCTCTCTCTCTCTCTGATAGAGAGAGAACTCTGAACTCTGAAATGGTTCAATCAGTACCTTGTCCATAGGCCACATTACACGGGTTTGGGGAAGGGAGGAAAAACAATATAGTGATATCGGGTAAAATACAATCTAACATAAAAGACAACAACCAATTCTTTGTGAACCATGATCACAGTAACCATACCGTGAACAAATTTGGAACATGATAAACATTTATATTATGCTGCATCAGTATTCTTGTTAACAGACATCTAAATCAGTTTTCAAAAATGAGAGAACACTGAACACTGAAATTGTTTAATGTACATCGGCCTTAGGCCACAATGCAAACACGCGGTGGGCATAGCGTGTGTGCATATGACATAGGTGTTATAAACATATTACTATCAACGTATATGTATATGACATAATGTATAAATAGGCCTAATTATAAAGCAAGAAAGTTATATAAGCCATATCTTAACCGTTAATCACGTAACAATTCGCACGTATCGTAAACGACACTGTTTTAGATGTAGTATTTATTTCTAGAAAGTTATCCTATTTCTTCTATTGGTTGCATGAAAGATAAAACGTGATAAATTGTATCTATCAGTAGGAGGGGGGAAAGAGGAGAGAGAGAAGAGAGAGAGAGAGAGAGAGAGAGAGAGAGAGAGAGAGAGAGAGAGAGAGAGAGAGAGAGCCTTTGTGTGTGAGAGAGACTTTAAACAGAGAGACTTTTTGGCATATGGGACATTCTCTCCACCACCACCACCTCCCCCCCCCTCATCATTGAGGTAGCCACATTCTGACTTCAGGGATGGTGTCTAAACTCGACACCTGTGTGCATGCGGAGTTTTTTGTCATCTGTTCCTACCGGAACACAATGGCCTACTCTTCTGAAAGACAGAACGAGGTTTAACCTGTGTGCAAGATGTTCTGCATACTTTTTGCACACAGGCCTCAATTTATAGTCTCAGCCAAAGGAATACTTTGAAAAGAGAGGGGAACAGAGAAACACAGACAAAAAAAAACTAAAACAGAGAGTGAGAGTGATTTTGCATTTGAGAGAGAGCTCTGAACTCAAAAGGTTTAATTGTACATCAGCCTAGGGACACAATATGATAATACACAATGATACCCGTCCCCCCTCACTCCCCCATGAGAAAAATAACAACACATATGTAATCCTACAATCAAGAGCTATCTAAAGCGTCTTGCATGTACTAGGGTGCATGACAGAGAGACAGACAGATGGACAGACAGAATAACAATGACAATGGTTTATGAGATAAGTTTTCAAGAACACTCACAAGGGGACAGTGGAAAGAAAAGTGGGCACAAACAAATGTTTCACTAAGAAGAAAAAACAATTTACTGCAGCTAATATTATCAAGTCATCACGGCATGGATAAACCAATTTACTGCAGCCAATATTATCAAGTCATCATGGCATGGATAAAACCAATTTACTGCAGCCAATATTATCAAGTCATCATGGCATGGATAAAACCAATTCACTGCAGCTAATATTATCAAGTCATCACGGCATGGATAAAACCAATTCACTGCAGCCAATATTATCAAGTCATCATGGCATGGATTCCACATCATGGTTTAACAGCTGCAACACCCACAGATATTGTGAACTATGATTAATTACTGTAGTTGTTAGCAGAGAGAGAACAAGGAACAGAACTGATCACTGTTAAAGCTCACAAGTGATTCAGCAGCACCTCTCATGATTCATTGATACATGCAGTTTTTTAAAATTTAATTTAGGTCATGGGCAAAAACCAAGTGTGATGTAAAACCCTAACATGAAAACTAGGTCAGCACAGTTTGTGTTTAAGATCACTTTTCAAGACAGAAACATGGAAACAATGAACAATTGAGAAGGAAAAAGTTTTAGTGGTATAAAGCTGTACTTGCACTGCAATGTGAAATAACGAAATAAACTTGCTAAAACAGTTCAACATGGAAACCACATACAAATTCTTCTGCATGATACATGAAGCCATTGTCACTGACTCAGCTGGAGTGTTATACTGGTGGCCCCATGGAGAAACAAAGGAGACCACACAGAACATCCAGTTGCTGTAAAGCATGTGACTGTAGCTCTGTGTGTTCCTTTTTCTCCAGCCTTCTGCTTTCTCTCTACACTTCTGTGTATGCATATGCAGTCTGTCACGTTCTTCCAGCAGCAGGTTTTGTTCTCGTTGTTTTGGTTTTAGCACATGACCATTCCAAAACAACAATATCATCTGATTCACACAGAACTGTGTCTACATTGTCACTGTTGTTCACCATAACTTTTTAAAAACAGTTTGTTCCTGTCTCCACCTTTCAGGTGTTTTATCCCAGATCTGTCAGCTATAGTTGCCACCCAGCCTCTAACCACCCCACAGTCAAATCATCAACGGTGCTATCAGACTCTGGTGGGGTGGTCGTCTCTGACACCTCTAAACACACCCCAGTGTCACAGTCCATGGAGCATAAAGAGGCTGCATCATCCAGCTCGTGCAACACGCCTTGCTTCATGTTATAGCCTACAGACCTATTCCTGTCCCTGTGTGTGCTGTACTAAGTTCTTACTGCATGCACAACTCTTCATTCAGGTAAACTGGATTTAGACACAAGGAACACACTGTCTGGACTAGTGAAGGGTTGCATCACTCTTGCCTGCCTCTGTTGATGTTGCTGTGTGTGCTGTATCAAGTTCCTACTGCATGCACAACTCTTCATTCAGGTAAACTGGATTTAGACACTGACTGGACTAGTGAAGGGTAGCATCACTCTTGCCTGCTTCTGTTGATGCTGCTGTGTCCTCTTCAGATCATCATGACGTTGGCTGGGCGATTTCTTTCTGAAGTCTCTGTTCTTGTGGTGTACTGTTTTTTAACACTGACTCCATCATGTTTGTTGACGTTTGTGGGGATACTGGTTTCAGCCACAAAACAACGACACTGGTGTTGACTTTGCCTGCTGTTTTCCAGCTGATAGCTGTGTTGTCTGTCAGGAGGCGTTCAGCATTGTCTCCACAGCTGCTGGAAGTCCAGTAACTGGCAGTGTTAACAGTTTAACGAAAACAACTCCAGTTACTGGTAGTGTTGACAGTTTAACGAAAACGATATATCCAGACTCTTGCATGAAACGCCCTGTTGCTTTGCTTTACGTTATGATATATCATTACTACTGTCAAGATAATTTTATCAGGAATCTTATGAAACAAATAATTTTCTCCTCTGTTACTGAGGCAGGTTTTCAAAATATAAAAATATGAATAAAATGATCAATACAATGGCACTGTTTGACAATATTGACTGCAGATTTGTTTTGATAGGGAAATTAGTACTCTGAATCACAAAAATTTATTATTGTGGATAAAATAAAAGATTGTCATGGGAAAAAACATCGTTTGTGTGTGTGTGTGTGTGTGTGTGTGTGTGTGTGTGTGTGTGTGTGTGTGTGTGTGTGTGTGTGTGTGTGTGTGTGTGTGTGTCAAGTCAAGTCAAGTCAAGTCACAAGTCAAGTCAAAATGATCTTTATTGAGGGTAAAAGATTAAGTTTACACAACTTTTTTTCATCCTGCCCTCACAAAAAAATCAAGAAAATTGACTTCTAAAACAATCAAAGACAAATATCAACCGTGGTTGAAAACTAAAATAAATGAGGATTTTCATCCAAACAGAATCTTACAAGATAACACTGAAGACAGTATCATAAACTCAAGTCATACAGACAAAATAATGGAAATACAAAAATAACATGGGTATGAATAACAACAAAGCAGCCAAATGTGTCGAACATAAGCGCGGACTTATAATTTGTCCATCAGATGTTTCTTCAAGAGTTTCTTAAACATTTGTTTTTAAGGAACTGATTTTAGAAAGGGAGGCAATTTATTCCACAATGTTCTTCCTGAATATGCAAGGCTTGATTTATAGAGATTATTATGGGGCCTGGGAAGAAACAGTCTATAGGTAGGCCTGTTTTTATTGACAGCAAATTTTTCCACGATTTTCTTTGGGGCTTTCCCATTTAATATATTGTACATACATATATATTTGTTGAACTGCAGTCTGTCTTTGAGTGGAAGAATATCTAGTTCTTTGTAGTTGGTGGTGGTCAGTGTATTAGGATTCAAACGGATAAGTTTCACAGCTCTTTTGTGCAGGCGGTTTATATGCTTTAGGTTTGTTTCACTTGCACTATCCCATGACTTGGGGAAAGCAGTGCTGTGTGTGTGTGTGTGTGTGTGTGTGTGTGTGTGTGTGTGTGTGTGTGTGTGTGTGTGTGTGTGTGTGTGTGTGTGTGTGTGTGTGTGTGTGCAAAGCATCTATCAGCCTCTCACATTTATTTTCATTTCCCATTCCTCACCACTCTCTGTTCAATTTCTCTCTCTCTCTCATTGCTGTGATCACCTATACAGGTGTGCAGAGTCTGTTTCCCTTGTTCTAATTACTGTCCATTATCTACTAGGTGATTTAGACAAGTACACTTTTAGAACAAAACTATTGATTAAAGGAGATGGTAATATGCAGAGTGCTGTGAAGAGTCTGTGCACTCTATAATTCATTTGTTTATTTGCCCTTTTAAAAAAATTCATTCATCCATCCATCCATCCATCCATCCATCCATTTATTCGTTTATATCGTGATATCATTCATGTATTCATTCATTCATTTTTTATTAATTCATCTATTCATCCATTTATTAGACTGTACATTGGTTTGTTTTTATTTTGTTTTTTGTTTTCTGTTTGGTTCCTCATCTTCCACGTTTTTGTCCTGCTGTTCCCATGCTGCTTATTTCAAAGTTTTCAAAAGGATTTTTTAAAAGTTTTTTTTAAAGTAGGGATGGTCCATAACCTATGTGGTGGTATGGTGAGTGAGGACTCAAAGACCCAACTTCTCCAGGGGCCAGCATATTGAGGGCGGCGCCCATCTCCTCTCCCTCGCTGCTTTACTTTCCCTGACCCTTAAGAGGACAGGTACCCATTTACAGCTGGGTGAACTGGGGAACTGTACTGAAACCAAGGTGCGCAAACGTCACCTATCCTCTTGGTATCCCCGCTCACTGCTGTTTAACATTGACTTGGGGAAAGCAGTGCTCTGACCACTGAGCTCTACTGTCCCCTGATTCTTAGTCCTAGCCACAGTCAGGTTGGTCCTGTGAAACAGGCAGTGTTACTGTGGTAAGAACTTTCTTTCAAATGTCATTCTCCATGTTGTAAGGCCAGCGGATAACTGACGGTAGGTCGGAGGTGTTGAGGCCTGTAGGGAAAAACAAGGTCAGAGACACAAGGAAGGCTGTTATCAGCTGTGTGAAGACAGTGAAAACCCCATCAGATCAGCGCTATCAAGCTCTCTCCAACCTACACAGATTGCTGTACACTTTCAAATCCCAAAACAAGGAATGCCACACTTTATTTTCCCCGTTCCTATTGCTGCTGTATCAGTGAAGACTTTAGAAGAACTTGGATGACAATTCTGAAAAAGAACTTGTGACCTCAATGATGAGAATAATAATAGCTGCTTTTTTCTGTTTTATAGACAGAATACAATGATGATGATGATGATGATGATGATGATGATGATGATGATGATGATGATGATGATGATGATGATGATGATGATGATGATATGATGATGATGATGATGACAACAACGACGATGACGATGATGATGGTGATGGTGAGGAGGAGGGGGAGGAGAATAGTTATGGTGATGGTGGTGATGATTTTTATAATGACATTGATGATGCTAATAAAGATAATAACGACAATAACTACACTGGTTCAGATACCACAAGCACAGAAGGAGACAAAGACACAGAGTAAACTTGTCTGTTGTTAACACAAACCTGAATTTATAAGCTTTGGAACAGTGGGA
>CM060334.1:48053845-48076345 GCA_030674155.1 Stramonita haemastoma
AAATGGAATAAAAAGTACCATTGAAGAAAAATTCCAAAATCTGGATACCAGAATCTCCAGCTTCTTTGAAGAAATCTACACATTGAAAGAATATGTTGTACAACAGAATAAAGACATTCAAGAAATACGAGAAGACAGAGAACTCATTCTTGACAGACTTGAAGCTGTAGAGAGACAAGTGGAATTTACAGAACAAGCCACCAAAGCATGTAATGTCAAGTTCATCAATGTGCCAGAACTTGATGGTGATACTGAGTACACAACAGCAAACTGTATTGTGGGTATTCTCAATGACCATGCCCCTTACATGAACTGGCAACTAAACAACATTTCAAGAGCGTATCGAGTTGGAAGACCACGCTCTTGGAGAGGGGAACCACGACCCATCATTGTCCACTTCTGTAGATGGGCAGACAAGATGGCCATATTGGGAGACCATGAGCTCCGAGAGAACCTCAGAGGGAGTGGCATTAAAGTAGCCTCTGACTTAACTGTGCATCAGCGAGAAAACTGTGGATTGGCATCAGGGGCAGGGACAAATTGCCTTCTATCGACATGGAAAGCTGCATGTCAGAGAAAAGCAGCAACCTTCAACATTCCATGGGGGAAGAAGACAGCCCAGCCAGCCTCCTAGCACCCAAGAAGAACACTGGCCTCCAGTTCAAGATGGCAGATACATCAGAAAACAAGATACAGGTTGTTTCAACAACAACCAGTCTGAGAAGCAGAGGATGCAACAAAGCAGATTGTATGCTCGCCACCACGAAGAGTACAGTCATGTCAATCCTCAGAGTCGACTGAAGTATGGCAGGTCATGGCCAAGGCAGCCCCGACGAAGCGTGTCACCACAGCCACATCAGGGTGTCCAGGCAGCAAACAGAGGGCAGCCTGCTAGCTACCCCTACACTGTCATGAGGGACAGCGAGCAGAGAGTGCAGAGAAATACGCCTGTCCAAGTAAACAGCCAAGAGAAGGGCAGTGTTCCAGTCAGTCCAGGACCCTACTCTTACAGTGAAGCAGCAAAACAAGGGAAAATGGCCCAGCCCAGCAGAAGAACTGTCTTTGTGAAAGACAGGAGCAGAAGATCTACAGTATCTCCTAGTCAAAGCCGCAAATCTGATGTGTAAACTTACAGTCAACAGCAAAACAGAAAGCACAATGTAGGCACAGTCATAGAATGTGATGCCAGTGACTATGAAGAAGACACGCCCCAGAGAAACAGAAGACTTGGTGGGGCACGTCATCTTTCTAGTGAAGATTTGTATATGACAGGACAAAAGACTGTAGTTGATAAAACTGAAGACAGTGACAGGGATGACTCCAATGTAGCAGATGACAACAAAGAAGACAGTGATAAGGAGGATACTAATACAGTAGAGGACAATGAAGACATTGACAACTATGAGAGCAGTGTTGACATGTCTGACAAAGAAGGTGAAGATGATACATGTAGCAGGGAAGTACATGAACAGCATAAAGGGACTGATGAAGAGACAGAGGAGGATATCATACCTGACATAAACAGAGCAGAGGTTGGAATGAAGAAAGCAACTCTTTGCAGTGATTTAACTGATGACACGACAGTGGACCATACACACATTGAAGACAAAACAGACAGTACAGACATTACTGGACCAACTGGGGCTGTTACTAATGACCACAGACTCAATACTGACAACATGTCTGATTGTAACGTACATATGGGCAGATGCAGCAAGGACTCCACTGACACAGGTAACACAGGTAACACTGTTACTAGACCAAAGCAAATGGTATTCTATATTCATTCTTTTATATCGAGGATAACAGAATAAGCAATCATGTGCTTTTTTTCTGGTAAGACAGGGAAGACCGTCTAGGTCCACAAAACAGGGTCTACGATCGATCAAGACGAGACACAACTCAAAGTGTCTCCAGACAAAAAGGTTGAAAACTACCTGAAAGATCAAGAAGTCAGTCAAGCATCTCTGATTCTTTCAGCAAACACCATTCTTGTTGTAGCTCGAAAGAACATGCCAACTCAAACATGCATTCTCAGGCTAAGTCTAAAGGCAATGGTGCCTCTAGTGGCACTAAATAGGGATTCGGCCAGGCCACAGTTTGTGAAAGTAATCCGGTTGATCACAGGCCTAGTATTGAATGCCCAACTTCAAGGATGTCAACATCCAATCTTAATGTAAAAAAGTTATGTATAAGTTTTCTAAACTATAATGTGCATGGCCTTTTGCCAAAACTAGAAAACAAAGAGTTCATTAATTTTCTTCTTGCTTATGATGTTATTTATTTAACGGAAACTTTTATTGGAACTGAATTTGAGTCTCACATTTTTCATGATTACTCCATTTTTACTGCTAAAGCCAAAAAGTTATCTCATCAGGGGAGATACTCTGGTGGGGTAATTGTCATGGTTAAAAAGAAATTCAGCTCATATGTTGATAAAGTTCATGTTGAGACAGATAACACTGTGGTTATAAAAATGCACAAGAATTTACTGGGTACCACTGATGATACTATGTTAATTTGCATGTATATTCCTCCTTCTGATTCTACATTTTGGAAAACAACACAAGATGTCTATGGCTTAGAAGTTTTGGAGCAGTGTATATTAGATCTTCAAAATGCATATGATGATTTTGGATTGCTGATAATGGGGGATTTTAATGCACGAACCGCATGTGAAAATTACAGTTTAGATGATGATCATAATAACTTCCAGAATTTACATCATTATCCTAGTTCAAAATTGCCCAGAAAGTCACATGATATGTGTACAAATGTTTTTGGTAATCAGCTGATTGAGTTATGCAACATGTTTGACTGTGTCATATTAAATGGTCTCTGTGATCCAGGCTTTGATGAAAGCTATACATTTATATCACCTTCAGGTTCAAGTGTTGTAGATTATTTCATTGCATCTCTGGGTTTATTTAGTTCGGTTAAACTTCTATCTTTGCTGGTTAAAAACCTAACAGAATCTGACCATCTGCCAGTTTGTATGGAGATGGAAACTAATAGCACTAGCACAGAAGCAACATCTCAACAGAAATCAAACAAAAAAATCTGTCAGAAAGTTGTGTGGGACGAAACTAAGAAAAATGATTTTGTAACCACACTAAATAGCAAAGATATTCAAGAAAAACTTACATTTGCCACAAATGCTTTGGAAAACAATATAGAAAATGCTCTGGAAATCTTTGTCAAATGCTTAAAAGAGGCAAGCACCTGCATGTTTAGAAAAGTACCCATGCACAAGACCATAAAATCGGAATAGTTTGACAATGAATGTGAATTTGCAAAAAAAGAAAGTAGAGCAAAGTTAAAATGTTTTAGAGTGACCAGAAATGAGGAAGACAGGTTGGTTTACGTGGAAAAAAGGAAAGAGTATAAACGATTATTGAAAACAAAAAACAAAATTACAGGAAAAAGAAAACTGAACTTTTAGCTGAAAACATTGCAGACTCTTCTCAGTTCTGGAAAGAAGTGAAAAGGATGGGATATGGCAATAGGGACATAATTTGCAACAACATCAGCAATGAAGATTGGTTTCACTACTTTAAAGAAGTTTTTTGTATGAATGGGGAGACTGTTGAGAGTGAAAATGTCAATGTTGATGTTTTGGATGATGTAGATCATTTTTTAAACAAAGATATATCTGAAGAAGAGGTAACTCATGCTATTGCAAGACTCAAATTAAGGAAGGCTAGTGGGATGGATGGTATTTCGGGTGAAATGTTAAAAAATGGGGGTAAAAGTGTGTTAAGGTTCCTAGTAAAACTTTTCAATGCTGTATTTACCTCAGGTGTATATCCGTCTGAATGGTCCAAAGCTATTATCATACCAATTTATAAAAAGGGAGATCCTGAAAAAACAGACAATTATAGAGGAGTATCTTTACTGAGTATAGTATCAAAGTGTTATACCACAGTGTTAAATACAAGATTGTACAGTTGGCTGGAAGAAAATGAAATGATTTCTGAGAGTCAGGCAGGTTTTCGTAGGGGTTATTCCACGCTTGATCAAATATATAACTTATATGCAATTGTACAAAAGTGTATGCTAAAGAAAGGTAAGAAATTATATGTTGCTTTTGTAGACTTCAAAAAAGCATTTGATTCTGTACATCATGATAAACTTCTAAAATGCATGAAAAACCAGGGTGTTAAGGGAAAGTTTTTGGCATCTTTGAAATCTATGTATTCTTCATTGCTTTCATGTGTGCGTGTAAATTATGAACTCACAGAATTCTTTGAATGCCCAGTTGGGGTCAGACAAGGCTGTGTCCTGTCTCCTACATTATTCTCTCTTTATATAAATCAGTTAGCCAACCACATAGATGCAGGGGGGAAACATGGTATCCAAATGTTACCAGGTCTAATGGAAGTGTTTATCATACTTTTTGCTGACGATGTAGCATTATTGTCAACAACAGCAGGTGGTCTACAAAACCAGCTTAATATCCTACACAGATGTGATGAAATGAAACTAAATGTAAACACTGATAAAACTAAAATAATGGTATTTAGAAAGGGGGGATATTTAGGTCGACATGAGCAATGGTATTTCAATGATAAAAAGCTAGACGTAGTTAATAGTTATTGTTATTTAGGTTTTCAGTTTACAACAATGCTTAGTATGAAGAGAGGCACAAAGCATTTAGTAACTAAAGGTAAGAAAGCGGTTGTACAATTTAATAGAGCATTTCAAAAGTATAAGGAAATGACTGCTAACACTTTCTTTAAGATTTTTGATGCAAAAATGCAGCCTATCTTGCTCTATTCATCTGAAATATGGGGGTTATCAAAATTAGATCATGTGGAAAAAGTTCATTTGATGGCATGCAAACGGTTCTTAGGTGTCCCAGTCAAAACACCAAACAAAATGGTATATGGCGATTTGGGACGATACCCGCTGTATGTGAATTCTTTTGTCTCTGTGTTAAGATACTGCTTTAGATTACTGCAAATGTGTACTGAAAGGTTACCATACAAGGCATACCAAATGCTGCTTGAACTAGACAGAACTGGAAAATATTGCTGGGTGTCCAAAATTAGAGAAATTTTATGTGAGACAGAGTTTAATTTTGTTTGGTTGCAGCAAGGTGTAGGTGATGTCAAAGTGTTTTTGAGATTGTTTAAACAAAGGCTTATTGATATTTTCATACAAGAATGGACAGGTACAATAAGAGATCGTGACAGGTATGACTGCTACCGGTCCTTCAAAATACTCTTTGAAAAAGAGAAATATGTTTGCAATGTTGATACCTATTGTTTTAGGGTTGCCATATCACAAATAAGATTCAATGTTCTCCCACTGAACGCAAATACACACCGTTTTAGTAGTTTAACGGAGAAAAAAGCTTGTCCTTTTTGCAGGACAGCAAGAGAAGATGAACAGCATTTTCTTTTTGTTTGCCCTACGTACACTCATTTACGGGATAAATTCCTGAAAGATTTAGTTAGAACCCCACTCCACCAATTATTACAAGTTACTACTCAACATGAAATGCATAAATTGTCCAGGTATATTTTCCATGCAATTGATCTAAGGAAAAAGCGCTTGATCGTATTGTAGTTTTTTCCCCGCAAAATGATTGTGTTTATCATATTTATTATGTGGCAAGAATGCCTGGTGTGTGCTGCTGCTTAATGCTGCTTAACGATGTTTATTTGTTCAAACATATTGATTGATGTGTGCTGCAGTTTAAACAATGGATATCTGTTTAAACGTAGTCATGGATGTGTGCTACAGTTAAAATAATGGTTATCAGTAAAGTCACGGTATGTGAAGAAAACCTGAGATGTTTGTACATGTGCTAATCGAAGTGAGGGAAGAAGAGTCTATCAGTTATGATTTTATGCATTATTATTATTATCATTATTATTCTTTTGTTTCGAGGATGAGGGAGTGAGCACTCGTGTGCTTTTGCAGCTAGTCCACGTGTACATGCTGTGTGTGGATCTTGGCATCTGTTCCCACCGGCACACAGTGGCCTGCTCGTGCGAAGGGTGGAGCAGGATTTGACGTGTGTGCCGAATGTTCTGCGTGTGTTCGCACACGGGGCGTCGGTTTGTAGTCTCATACCAAAGGACCTTGGGGCATGTGTGTGTGTGTGTGTGTGTGTGTGTGTGTGCGTGCGTGTGTGCGTGCGTGCGTGCGTGCGTGTGCCTGTGTCTGAGGGTATGTATGTGAGGTGTGTGTGTGTGTGCGTGCGTGCGTGCGTGCGCTTGTGTGTATATATGTGAGTGCAAGTACGCGCATAACTGTAATAATGATGAGATGATAGAGATGACAGCTGGGTTCATGACAGTGATGATGATGCTATGTTTCGTATGTACACTACTATTTGATTATATGTACATGTTGACAGTTATTATAAGGAAATGTGTCATCACCACGCCACCACCCACCTTCTTTATTTTTGTTGCTTGTATTGTGGCCTATGGCCGAAGTACATTAAAAGCATTTCAGAGTTCAGAGTTCAGAGTTCAGAGTTCTCTCTCTCTCTCTCTCTCTCTCTCTCTCTCTCTCTCTCTCTCTCTCTCTCTCTCTCTCTCTCTCTCTCTCTCTCTCTCTCTCTCTCTCTCGTGGCTGTTTTCTACAAGCTACAATATTTTTCGAAGGTGGCATTAAAATTACGAAATTTTCTAAATGAAGCATTTTATCCCTGTTTCTGTTTGTGTATTTTTTCATGGTTAACTTTTAAATACGTTTATTTTTTAAAATAATTTTTAGGGCTTGTGAAAGGAGGAGTGACAGTATGTCGTCAACAGTACAGAACAGCTTGTCTGCATTCACAGAAAGACAGATTAATTAATTTTATCTCTTTAATAACTACCAGTACATAGCCTTCACATGGTTTTTTTTTCAAAAACCTTGTGCATGCGCGTGTGGGTGCGTACATGCGCCCGCGCGCACGCGTGTGTGTGTGTGTGTGTGTGTGCGTGTGTGTGTGTGTGTGTGTGTGTGTGTGTGTGTGCGTGTGTGCATGTGGCACGCAGTGTTTCTTTTGTGTATGTGTTATAGTGTGCACCTTAGACACTATAACATTTGGACTACAACCCTCTTCTTCTCCCTCCCCCCTCCTCTTCTCCTTCTCTTCAAAATGTATTACAGATTGTTGGTACAAGGTTTTGTCTGTGTACCTGAGGTTGTGGTCTGGACTTTTTCTGTTTGATAGTGGTTGTTAATTTCATCAAGGTAAAAGCAGTTTTGATAAGGGAATTGTATTTGTGCATACAAACTGAACTTAAATTATTGATTTGGTTCAGTGAGAGTGTATGTAGTTGTTTTACACATGGAATTTGGCTAAAATCATAAGACTTTTACTATTTAACCATGATCTGATCTCCTGCCTTCAAGCCCAGAAACCTTGCTTTGCCAATCCTTGTTCAGCTTCACTTACTGATCAGGTCCCTGCTGCAGTTGCTGACAACTTTGATGTAGTTGCTGACAATTCTACAACCATTCCTGATCAGGTACTAGATGATGTTATTGAAAGCAGCTCAGTCGAGTTAAAGACTCCTTCAGACTTTGCACAAGAAATCCTTCATGAGACAGTCCTCATCCCTATTCCTCACAGTACTCCACAAGTGGATGCCAAGCTTTTTGATGGTGTTGCTCTCATCCAAATGCTGTCGCCAAAGCTGACAACTACCTTTCAGGAGTATGTAGATGTCATTGTCTTGCCATACATAATGTGCCAGCTTGTTGCAGTATCTCGGATTGACATTGTTTTTGATGTTTACAGGGCTGACAGCTTGAAATCTGCTACAAGGGAAAAGTGAGGTTCTGGTGTTCGAAGAGAGGTTATGGTTTCAGCACAGATCCCAAGAAACTGGCAAGGCTTTCTGCGGGTAAATGAGAACAAAAATGAACTGTTCAGGTTCATTGCAGACTCTTTTGGAAGAAGCAGAAGTCCATGGCAAGGTCCTTATCTGTACAAGTGCTGAGAAAACACTGTGCTCATCCAGCAAAGACACCAGCAGAATAGAACCTTGTACCCATGAGGAAGCAGACACTCGTCTCATGCTACATGTGGATGACTGTGTGAAAGATGGCCTGCAGAGAGTCTTGATCAGGACAACGGATACCGATGTAGTTGTACTTGCTGTTGCCTGTGTCCAGTTAACTGCAGTTAATGAAGTGTGGATTGCTCTTGGAGTTGGAAAACACTTTAAATATCTAGCAGCCCACATAATTGCCACTCAGCTTGGTCCAAAGTGCTCCAAAGCCTTGCCAGCCTTCCATGCATTTACAGGGTGTGACTGTGTCCTTCTTCTCTGGAAGAGGAAAGACTAGAGCGTGGAATACATGGGCTGCATATCCACACGTTACTGACACCTTCCTGCTCATGATGGAACCACCACCTACCCTGCCCATACCCAACTCAATGATGGATGTTCTTCAACGAATTGTTGTTCTATTGTATGACAGGACCAGTGAGTTGCAAAGCACTGATGAAGCCAGGAAAAGAATGTTCACAAAGGGAAGACGGCAGTTGGAGAACATTCCACCTACTCTTGGTGCACTTCAGCAGCATACCTTACCTGCAGTCTACCAAAGTGGTCACATCTGGGGACAGTGTTTGGTGAAAGCACAGGACCCTCCTTGCCCTGAACTATGGGGTTGGCAGAGAGAACAGGATCATGGATGGAAACCTATGTGGACTACACTGGCACAGGTAGAGGAAACCTGTCAAGAACTGATCCACTGCAGCTGTAAGCTGGCCTGTCGAGGATGCTGTAAATGCTTCAAAGCCAGCTTGCAGTGTACTCCCTTGTGTGCATGTGGTGGAGGTGCTGACTGTAGAAAGGACTAGGGCACATGGCAGCATTGTCCCTTTTCCTGTAAGTCAAGGTGAGTGTGTGTGTCAAGTCAAGTCAAGTCAAGTCAAGTCAAGTCAAGTCAAAGTCAAGTCAAAATTTTATTTTCAGATGGTACATTGAGTAAGCATCGATTTGCTTTTTTTCATCAAGCCATCTATGTAAGGAAAAAAAACACACAAAAAAACATCAAGAAAAAAAAATTAATCAAAAAGGCAGAGAAAAACATTTCATCAACATTAATTAACCAACATGATTTCAACAGCCTTAAAAATACAATATGCCTATAGAAAATATAAGCAACAACACTAACAATGAAAACTGAAAAAATAAACACAAAAAACACTCAAAAGTCACACACACACACACACACACACACATCTCCTCTCTCTCTCTCTCTCTCTCTCTCTCTCTCTCTCTCTCTCTCTCTCTCTCTCTCTCTCTCTCTCTCTCTCTCTCTCTCTCTCTCTCCTCACACACACACACACACACAAACACACACACACACACACATACACACTCACACACACACCACACACACACACACACACACACACACACACACACACACACACACACACACACACACACACACACTTACACAGAGTTACAATGTTACTAATACCATTATTCAAAGTTGTGTGTGTGTGTGTGTGTTGTGTGTGTGTGTGTGTGTGTGTGTGTGTGTGTGTGTGTGTGTGTGTGTGTGTGTGTGTGTTAGTTTGTTGTTGTTGCTGCTGCTGCTGGTACTGTTTGGTACTGTTGTTCTCTTTCTGCAAATCCTGGTCCACCAAATCAGTAAATGTCACCATTACCGTGTCACGATGCGCACGTGCATATGAGTGTGCATGGGTGCTTGTATGTGTATATATATGTATGTATGTACATATATATATATATATATATATATATATATATATATATATATATATATATATATATATATATATATATATATATATATATATATATATATATAACACATAGCGAAAGTAAAACAACCAGCATATTATGGTTCCCCAATATTTCGGCTTTCGCCTTCTATATATATATATATATATATATATATTGTGTGTGTGTGTGTGTGTGTGTGTGTGTGTGTGTGTGTTGTGTGTGTGTGTGTGTGTGTGTGTGTGTGTGTGTGTTGTGTGTGTGTGTGTGTGTGAATGAAGAGTAAGTCATCAGCTTTACAGATTATAAAACATAAAGTGAAATTCAGGAGCTGTTGCTTTGTGTGTAGAATAACTTGTTAAAAATGGTTATGTATGATAAATTATTTTTAAAATCTGCTATCATTCACTGCTGTTTGTGTTCTTGAAACCACTTTTGATGCCACAAAGAAAGTATGTACAATTGATTAGGAGTTGCTTCAAAAATGAGCAGATGAACAAGTGGAGAATGTTACATTTGTCGCAATCTTTGATAAGTGGGGTATACATTTTTGATCGTCAAATTAAGTGGGAAACAATTGGCCAATATGGTGTTTCCCATGCCAATATTGTACAGGAGGGTCCAAAGTATGCGTATGCCAAAAATAATGCCCTCACCCCTTTCTGCAGTTTTTGCCCAATATTCTTACCAGAGCTGCTGGACTATTGGCCTGAATCAGCAAGTATTTTTCTGGACATTTCTATTTTGAGTTGATTGGTTTAGGCCCGAGTCAGCAAGAATTTTTCTGGACATTTCTATTTTGAGTTGATTGGTTTAGGCCCGAGTCAGCAAGAATAGGTAATGGTACGAATAAGGAAAGCTGACAGTCACTCATCCTTTCCTGCAACAGCATTCTAGAAGGCCTGAGCAACTGTGTGAGCAGTAAGTGAAACATTTTTCTGTTTGATAGTAGTTGTTAATTTTATTAAGGTTGTTTTACACATGGAGGTTGGCTAAAATCATAAGACTTTTACTACGTTCTGCAGCAACTGCGAAGAAGTCTTCTGTATCTGCTGCAAGAAAGTCCTCCACCAGCCAAAGTCCAAAGAAACAAAAGAAGGCACAAGGCCGCTGTGGCTTCTGCCACTGGAAGGCTGATCGCAAAACAACAGATTCCTGCATTAACTGCCAAAACTGGATATGTCGAAATCACGCTATGCAAATCTGCCCAGACTGCAGTCTGATGCTGGAGACAGAGGTTACTATCATCCAAGCACCTGGTGGTGAAGAACTGCCAAGAGCAACACCTCCCACTCCCAGCAATCATTGAGCCCAGGGGCAACAAATGCAAGAACAAAATCAGTTTTAGCAGCTCCCTATTGATGCTGGTAAATGTTTGTCTCGGCTCTAAACTGGTACTGATGTCCTTCATAAGAATGAACATATTTTCTACTGTTTTTGTTTGATTTTGTTTGTTTGTTTGATTTGTTGTTATCTTATCCAAGACATTCAGTAATGAAATGTAGGATACTATCCGTACAGACAGTTCAGATTTGAATTTCTTGTTAGTATTTTGTGCATTCTAACAGTTCAGAATCATATTTCTAGTATTTTGCAAGTGTGTATATCATATGTGTGTGTGTGCGTGTGTACGCGTGCAAATGTGCACTGATTGGTATGGTTTGTTCTGTTCTTAAATTTACATGATTTCTTTCCTTACATATGATTGATATCAGCAGGTACAATTGTTATTTTGCTTTTTGGCTTTTGCACATGTTGAACGTTTTGGGGGGCTTCTGTTATGAACACACCAGTTTGAGTCTGACTGAAAATTTCATGGAGAAATTGATAAAGATATTAAAGAATTTATGATCTTCATGATCTGTGTTTTAATTTTTTCCTCAGAAAGTTGCTATCTGATGCCATTTACCGCATATTTATGAAATAATATATATTTTGTTTAGAATGCTAAAAACATACTGTGTTAATGCTAAAAACATATTGTGTATTTGTTATAGCGCACTCTCTCTCTCTCTCTCTCTCTCTCTCTCTCTCTCTCTCTCTCTCTCTCTCTCTCTCTCTCTCTCTCTCTCTCTCTCTCTCTCTGTGTGTTGTGTGTGTGTGTGTGTGTGTGTGTGTGTGTGTGTGGTGTGTGTGTGTGTGTGTGTGTGTGTGTGTGAGTTTCTTTGTCAGTCTATTTCAGTTTACATGGGTGCTAGTAAACCTTTCACTTTCAAATCAAATGAATGAGCTCTTATTTCCCACATCATAATCAACGCAACACACATTGATTCTAAGACATCACCTTTTCAGATTCAGCTTTATTGTCTCAAAAATTACATGATGCTTAGCTGTCTGATCTATTTGAAAACCATGGGTGACTGGTCACCCACAAAATCTGGCGAGGCGTAGTAAGGGAAATGTCTATGTAAAAACCATGGGTGACTGGTCACCCACGAAATCTGGCGAGGCGTATAAGGGAAATGTCTATGTAAAAACCATGGGTGACTGGTCACCCAGGAGCTCTTCCGTGTGAGTTTAAAAACCAGGTCTGGCGAAGGTTAAGGGAACAAGAGTTAAATTAAAGAAGGAATGTTTGAATCACACCCACCCCCCTCCATTCCTCTTCACCACTACCATATAGAAAGGAATTGTTCCACTTGGCTGGACAGTGTAAGTTGCTTAGGTCAGAGGTTTTAAAGAGGGATTACTGTTTCCTTGTTTTTCTCCATCAGAGCTTTGATTCAACTGCTAATTTGACACAGCCTTTTAACACATCACCTAGGTATACCTAGGTCCCATTCTAGCCCATCACTTAGAGATGAGGTGGCTGGCATTTCCTCCTATCACTGTTGAAAGGCCAGTGGAGGTGATGTCAAAGGAAGTGGCAAGCCCAGAGTTAAGCCCTGCTGTTACCTGTGCTGGGGTGTGGCAAGCCTAGCCTAAACACTTTGAGTGGCTAAAGATGGCATAAGTGTCCAGTGTCCTAGGAGATAATCCCCCCACCCCTCTGTTCATCTCACCCTGCCTTTTAGATTGTACCTAAGCATTTCTCTACATATCTGTGCTGTTTTTCCAGTCCCTCAGATAGGTGTTACTGGCAAACTTCAGGAGTTTCAAGCTTCTTTCATTTGTTTCTTTGTTGCAATATGGTCCACAAATGCCCTCCCAGTCTTTGTTGGTATCTACTCTTATCTTGGCGTTCTAATCACCTTGTACAGCAAAGATGTCTTTCTTGGGAGATTGATTTAGAACCCCTTGTAGATGGTGGTAGAATTGCTCTATGGCTTTATCCATATAGTCTGATGTAGGAGCGTATACTTGTACTACTGTGATGTTGAAGGAGGTTGCTCTCAAGCGGATGGTAATAAGTCTGCTGGACACTGGCTGACAGCTCATGAGGGTGTTCAAGATGTCATTGTGAATGAGGAACCCCAGCCCTATTCATGCTTATCTTGTTTTCTACTGAAACATATTTTGTGGTCTTCCTGAGTCGTTGTCTCTCACCTGTTTTTCCGCCTTATTTCGCAGAGCCCAATGATGTGCCATTGGTATCTGGCCATCTCATGTGTCAGTTCTTCCACCTTCCCTATGGATATTACTGTTCATACATTTCAAATGCCAAATGGTGATGAATTTTCTGGCACGGTTCTTGCTGCGTTGTACACCAGTAGCATACTGTCTACCTCTGCCCTGATGTGCAACAGAAGGCAGGCCCTTGGTAACCCGGGTGACGATGGATGGGTATGGAGATTCTTTTTCTTGTCTTCATGGGTGTGTCTCAGGTAAGTCAACCTGGCGGAGCCCATCTCTCTCCAGGTTGGACTTTTTCTTTTTTTAAAGTTGGGTGGGTAACCTGTGCATATTTCCACCGACCAAAGCGGACAGTGCTCCGGAGCACTCTACGGTCTATTCTGGCTTACACACACAGCCAGCCTGCCTAGTTTTCAAAGCTCTGATAAATTGACCAATCACTGAGCACTTTGACTGTGCCCAGTGGTACAAGCTCATGAATATTCATTAGATACTGACCTAAAACTAATCTGTCTGTTCCCTGACATATTCGACCAGCCCCAGGGAATTTCAACATGATGAAAAGGCATTTTCGACTGAAGGAAAAGAGGGACAAAGTTGTACTTGAAAATGAGTGGGTTTTAAATATTCTAGTCTGTTTTTGTGGTTTGTTTGTGTTTATCTGACTAAAAGAGATTAAAGAAAGGGACCAGAGAGTATATGAAGTGACAGAAGATAAAAGTAGAGTGACTTTCGCTTTGTGTTATACCTGTGCATGTACACACGTAGGTCACTAGTGTCAATAGTGCCTGCTACTCTCAGATATACTCTTATACAAACACAGGCATTCATTTTTAGTGTTATTATTACTTTAATCAACAGATATATATAAATCAACAGCTGGATTATTTCTGTCTTATTTATGACTATGAGTGCTTGGTGGGATTTGCTTGGAGTACTTTTTTTCGTAACAGGCACACACAATTATATTTTTTTCCTAAATCCTTTATCCTAAAGCTAGATTTAGCCACATTTACACATATTAATGATTTAAACAACAGTCTTTTCTATGGCTAGCTTATACTTGACAAAAAAGAAAGTGACCAAAACTTTTTAAACAGAGGTAGATTTTGCCGGAAGATTCGTTTTCAGTTCAAAATGGCCGCCAGCGAGAGGCCGTGACATGGGTCATGATTTCATCTCACTTTATTGATGCACATTTCCAGTAAATACTTCCAAAGCTACATCATTTTCATTATTAAGAATTCCTCTTTTTAAAAAATATAGGCCTGACAAATCTATTTCTTGAAAGAGAAGGAAAGATTTGAGTTTTAGTGTCGCTACCCAGTCCAGTAGTCAAATTTGCTTGGGGGTCGAAATTGTCACAGGTTACCCCTAACTCCTTGTATGTGGCAGATAGTACCAGTTATATAGTTACCAGTAGCAGAGGAAGCCTCTGATCCCACTTCAGCTGTGTGTATATCTGTAAATGTAAATTCCTGACTGTGATTTTATTGGAAGACAACAAGTTATGTAACTTAAAGGGATAGGATAGATAGATAGATAGATAGATAGATAGATAGATAGATAGATAGATAGATAGATAGATGGATGGATAGATGGATGATGGATGGATGGATGGATGGATAGGTAGGTAGATAGATAGATAGATAGATAGATAGATAGATACATAGATACATAGATACATAGATACATAGATACATAGATACATAGATAGATAGATAGATAGATAGATAGATAGACTTTAAAGAAATGTTTTGAGGTTTTAATGCTGTTTGCTTGTATTATTTTGGGGTGCATGGCTGTTATGTTTATTCTCCTGTTAAATTTGTTTGTAATCCTCCATACCCCAAAAGGGGTGAAAAGAATTCAATCTTGAATTTTTTGTTTGCGTGTGGGGGGGCGTGCGTGCGTGGGTGCGTGCGTGCGTGTGTGTGTGTGTGTGTGTGTGTGGTGTGTGCGTGCGTGCGTGTGTGTGTGTGTGTGTGTGTGTACTAGTTCGCATGTACGTGCATGGGTGCATGTGCGCCCCACTTCATACACAACCTACAGAGTATGGGTAAGTGTGTTTATAATACATACAAACACACATAATAAATAAACCCCAACTTCCTCCTCACCAAACACAACAACAACAACAACAACACCTCACACAAAAAAGCACTCACACAAAAACTCTCACCACAAAATCCTGAATACATTTTTAAATCTTTATTTTCCGCAAACGACATGTTCAGAGATAGTAGTAGCTCAGACAATCTAAGTTAGGGTTTGTACAGCCAAGACGAAGAGAGACAACCCTCTCTCCCTCTCTCTTTCTCTCTCTCTCTTCCCTCCCCTTGCTTATTCACACCAGGTGTTGTCAATGGCGTCATGCGGCAGGGTGGCCTTGAAGCGAGGATCCTGGACGAAAGGGAAGGCCAGCACGGGTTCTACCTCCTCCGCCTTGTACAGCTCCAGCACAGCGTTCATGTACAGGGCCACTGCTGGAAGGTCGTCTATCAGATTCGTCGTCTCCGATTGGTCCGCTGCAAAAATTGGGGATGGTTGTGGTTAGAACATTGCGCTGGCAATCTGACGACCCAGGTTCGAATCCCGTTCAAAGAAATTTTTCCTCTGGAGTGAACATCAGTGCAGACTCCACTTTCCCCAAAAGTCTTTCGGATGAGACTATAGGCTGAGGCCCCGTGTGCAAACGCACGCAGAACATCTTGTGCACACGTTAAATCCTGTTCCGCTTTTCGAAAGATTAAGCCATTGTGTGCCGGTGGGAACAGGTGACAAAATTGACAACACTGCATATACACGGGGACTGGATGTAAAGAAACACATGAATGCTTATTTCATTATCCTCGAAATAAATGATAAATAAATGAATAAAACCACATCCCTCCCACCTTCATCACCATCCCTCCCCCCCCCCCCCAATCACCCTCTAACCACCCCCACCTCCCACACTCACAACCCCTCAAACACTCACCACCCCTCCCACCATCACCCACCACCACCCCCACCCCAACCCCCATCCATCCCCACTCCCAAACCCCGTAACCACCACTACCACCCTCATCCCTCCCCCCTTTGACCTCCCCCCCTTGACTCCCCAACCTCCACCCCCCACCCACCCCCCCTCCTCCCAAATGTCCTCACCCTCCAAGTCATACAGCTGGCACTGGGGGCAGTTGTCCAGAACGACGGCCATGTCTTGTTGTGTGTAGCCGGCCAGAAGGTCCATGATCTTGTCCACGGTCCAGTTTCCCTTCTGCCTGATGGCGTCCATGTCCTTCAGCCCCGTCAGCCCGCTGAAGGCCTTCAGGATCTTGTCCGTGTCCGACTCCTCGGGCCGTCTCTCGGACTGTCTCCCGCTGAACCGCTTAGTTCTGGAGTGGGCGCCGGCGGAGGAGGCAGCAGCAGCAGCAGCAGCAGCAGCAGCAGCAGCAGCAGCAGCAGCAGCAGCAGCCAGCTGTTTCTCGTTCACGCTTCGTCGTCGCCGTCTGGCTTCGAAGCGTGTGGGGTCTCCTTGGATCATCTTGTAGCGGCCCAGTCTGTGGATGATATAATTTAATGTCAAGTCAAGTCAAGTCAAGTCAAGTCAAAATGATCTTTATTGATGTAAAAGATTAAGTTTACACAACTTTTTTTCATCCTGCCCTCGCAAAAAAAAAATCATGAAAATTGACTTCTAAAACATTCAAAGACAAATATCAACCTTTGTTCAAAAACTAAAATAAATGAAGATGTCTTTCCAACAAATCTCTCAAGATAAAAAACAAAACAAAACAAACCCAAGACAGTACAACATAAGCTCACATCATACATACAAATGATAAAAATACAAAATAACATGGGCATGAATAACAACAAGCAGCCAAATGTGGGTAGTATCGAACATAAACGCGGACTTGTAGTTTGTCCATCAGATGTTTCTTCAAAAGTTTTTTAAACATTTGTTTTGAAGGAACTGATTTTAGAAAAGGAGGTAGGTTACTCCACAATGTTCTTCATGAATATGCAAGGCTTGATTTATAGAGATTGCTATGGGCTGGCAGTACAGTCTATGGGTAGGCTGTTTAAGTTTGGTGTGTGTTGTGTGTGTGTGTGTGTGTGTGTGTGTGTGTGTGTGTGTGTGTGTGTGTGTGTGTGTGTGTGTGTGTGTGTGTCGTTTTGTGTGTGTGTGTGTTTCCTTTCATAGTCTGTCTTCTTTTTTCAATCATATAGCTCACAAAAACAGACTGTCCCAAACAATGTCATCATGAACATATACAACAACTAGAATCATTATTGTAGATCAATACACTTGATGAGGTCACGTCTTTGGTGCCTGCTTTTTCTTAAATGATTCTCTCATCATTTCGTTCTTCTTTCTCTGTCTGTCTGTCTGTCTGTCTGTCTGTCTGTCTGTCTGTCTGTCTCTTCTTTCTTCTCTCTTCTTTCTTCTTTTACCCTTTCTTTCTTTCTTTCTTCTTCTCTTCCTTTTCTTTCTTTCTTTTTTCTTTCTTCTTTCTTTCTTTCTTTCTTTCTCTTTTTCTTTCTTTCTTTCTCTCTTCTTTCTTTCTTTTTCTTTCTTTCTTTCTTTCTTTCTTTCTTTCTTCTTCTTTCTTTTCTTCTTATCTAAACAAAACAGACTTGATGAAGTCCCGTCTCGTGTATCTACAGACCCGCCCGAGGACTTGAAATATAACAATTCTCTCCCACACTGAAGTCGGATGCGCTGGGCCTGACTTGTCAGGCGCTTAACGGCATCGCAACGCGTATTCGCTCATGTGACAAGACAACAACAATTGCTGTCTGAGCGTTCGACGCTGACAGAATATTCAGGCCTTTTTTTCAAGTAACTAGAATCTCCTACCTACCATACCATACCAGAATATTGTTTATAGCTCTACTGACCACGAAAGCCATATCAGGGCTGTCACCTCATTAGTTTCAGTGGCTCCGGTAACTTTCAACTTCGGGTTCAAAACCAACACTTCTTAATACTTTCAAATATCTATAAATCGTCCATCTGAAAAAACAACAACATAAAATAACACAATAGCTAAATTACATCATTACTTATGGCAAATAAACTAGACTGTGCTGAGAACGCCAGCCATTCTGCTTAATTCATCATCTCCAGATTACAAAAAAAAAGAAAAAAGAATAACAAACATGTTAAAGTACAAAAACATACATAAAAAAGTGCCACATGGGCAAATACCACTGCAAAATCGACATCCTGCCCCCAACCCAGTGTCTAAGTACCACTACCTGGTCGCCAGAACAAAAACAACACAGGCAGTGTGAAATAATGAAAACAGAAATTTGTTTGAAAGAGTTGCTTGAAAAAAAGGCAGGAGAGTGGACTGGGAAGGCAGAAAAACAGCACAAGAAATGATAGAAAGATGAGGAGAAAGACAGAAACAAAGAGAGAGATAGAAAAGTGGAAATGTGTAGCACAGATATCCCAGAAGGGGGTGATGCACTCATACTGAAAGAGCCCCGGCATCCCCACGGGGGAAATCTCCTACCTGATGGCAGCGTCGTCCTCATGGATGTTGTAGATGAAGGATTTGCGGCTGCCTTCCACGCCATAACGAAGCATGTCCCATTGGCTTCTGCTGTCCACGTCTGAGACACACGACCATGAAGATGATAACAACACTGTAGCAGCAGCAGCAGCAGCAATAACAACAGCGATAACAACAGCGATAACAAGAATAGCAGCAGCAAGAGCAAGAGGAATAAGGATATGAAGAATTTGAAGCAGAAGAACTTGGAGAAAAGAAAATTTTGAAGTAGAAGATGTTGAAGATTTGAAGCAAAAGAACTTGGAAAAGAAAATTTTGAAGTAGAAGATGTTGAAGAATTTGAAGCAGAAGAACTTGGAGAAAAGAAAATTTTGAAGTAGAAGATGTTGAAGAATTTGAAGCAAAGAACTTGGAGAAAAGAAAATTTTGAAGTAGAAGATGTTGAAGAATTTGAAGCAGAAGAACTTGGAGAAAGAAAATTTTGAAGAGAAGATGTTGAAATGAAGAATTTGAAGCAGAAGAACTGGAAGGAAAAGAAAATTTATGAGATAGAAAGATGATGAAGAATTTGAAGAGAATTGAAGAAAGAAAACAAGAAAAAGAAAAGAAAATGATGATGAGGAAGAGGAGAAGAGAAGATGTGAGAGATGATAATGATCATGATGGATGATGATGATGATGATGAAAAAAGAAAGCAATGGGATATTCTGCTCAAGATCAGATTAAGAATGGTGGAGAAAGGAAGATCCATATGGTGGGCAGATGACTGAAAAACAAACACAAACAAATGCGACAACTCACACAATCACACCAAATCAAGACCACAATGGAGAGCTGAAAACACACACACACACACACACACACACACACACACACCACTACACACACACTCACACATACATACACACACACACTCACACTACACACATACACACATACACATACACACACACGCACACACACACTTCCAATCATGAAGAAAACAAAGCAATAAAGGAACAGATTCGCCCACGAGTCTTAATGACTCTATTACATTTCCTTTGTCATGGATTGCAGTATAACTGCAAATAGCAATATGATAATCAGGCTTTTGTCAAGGCCGTTGTTTATCTACGGTAACATGTGGGGACAGGATAACTCAGTGTTTGTTTATTTGTTTGTTTATTTATTTGTCTGCTTTGTTTGTTTATTTTAGTGCGAGCATCGGTGTTTTTTGGGATGGGTAGCTAAGTGGTCATAGCACTCGCGTTCCTCAAGCAACGGTAAAGCAGCATCGAGCATGGTTACTAAGTGGATGGGTGATCGTTTGCACGCCTTGGCTTCAGTACAGTCCCCCAGTCCACCCAGCTGTAAATGGGTACCTGCCCTCTTTAAGGTCAGGGAAGGTAAAGCAGCGAGGTAGATGATATAGGCGCCGCCCTCAATATGCTGGCTCCTAGCGAAGCTGAGGTCTCTGATGCCATGCTCCCCTACGACCACATAGGTTATGGGACACCTTTACCATTACATAACATGTGCCACAGGATGTCACTGATTCAGAGAATGTTACTGAATGTTATTATGCGCCTGCATACCTTGTATTGCAGAAACAGGTGTGGGAGAGTGTCAGATATGTGTTGTGTGCACAGAGAGCATAAAGTGTTGAAATTTGTTGTGTGCACAGAGAGCATAAAGTGTTGAAATGTGTAGGGGGCTGTAAGCTGTAAGCTCTCTGATGACATGTGACGTGCTCCATTCTTTTATCCTTTAGATGGGTCATCTTTTGCTCCTAACCTGACTGAACTTCTCTGTTTTGAGATCCTGGAGTATTTGGAAATGGAACTGATAAGCAGTTTGGGATTGCTGACTAAAAACCAATATCCACACAAAAACAAACAAAACAATCACAAAAATACAAATTTGACAACTTACTACTCTTCATGTTCTAGAGAGCATTGGCCAGTAGCTTGGGCCGACATCCTTAGAACACCAATAAAGGTAAAAAGGTCAAGGTGTCCCATAACCTATGTGGTCGTAGGGGAGCGAGGCATTAGATACCTCAGCTTCTCTAGGGGCAAGCATATTGAGGGCAGCGCCCATCTCCTCTTCCTGGCTGCTTTACCTTCCATGACCCCATTGAGGGCAGGTACCCTTTTATAGCTGGGTGAACTGGGAGACTGTACTGAAGCTAAGGTGCGCATACAGTCACCCATCCTAGTGGTAACCATGCTCAATGCTGCTTTACCGTTGCTTGGGGAACGCGAGTGCTCTGACTACTGAACTATCCTGTCCCCCCAAAACACCGATGCTCGCACTAAAACAAGCAAACAAACAAACAAACAGACACAGAGAGAGACAGACAGAGAGACAGAAAACAAAACAAAAAACTAAGCCAAGAAGCCAGGCCACTGACTCCTCGCTGACACGGGGGTGTGTTGGTCAGCAGTTTGGGGCTGTAGACAAAGGCGGGGACCCTCGTCCCTCCCTCATACAGGGTGGTCTTCTTGCCACGGAACGGTTTGTTGCTTCCGGCGAAGTAGGGTACGCCTCCGTTCTGTGGAGATGGGGAGGATGGTATTAATGATAATGATAACAACAGTATCAACTGTGATGATGATGATAACAACAATGACGATGACGACGACAAGGACGATGATGATGATGATGGTGGTGGTGGTGGTGGTGGTGGTAGTGGTGGTGGTGGTGATGTTGATGATGACGTCGAGGAAGGTGATAATAATAGCCAAACTACTACTGCTACTACAACTGCTGCTAATCCTGCTACTACCACTATTTCTTCTGCTGCAGCTGTTGCTATTGTTACTACTACGACGACTACCACTGCTGCTGCTGCTGCTGCTTTTCTTATTGCTACCACTACAACTTCTACGACCACTACAACTTCTACGACCACTACAACTTCTACGACTACTACTACTTCTGCTGCTGCTACTGTTGCCTTCTCCTTCTTTTTCTTCTTCTTCGTCTATTTCTTCTTTCAGCCTAGTGGAACAATGGTAAAACAACACAATGAAGGAACTTTGGAACTATTTCCATGAACAAAACTACCCCCATTTATACTTGAAATGCGTATCATTACATCATTCCAGATAACCTTAACCAATACCACCAATGCCAAATGTATGATTGAAAATATATACAAGAAACACCACTCTCCCAATGTTTTCGTTAGATGACAGCCTATGACGTCAGCAAAAACACTTACGTCAGAGATAAAGAAGATGACAGTGTTGTCCAAGACTTTTTCCTCTTTCAAGGTCTGAACGACCTCACCGACTCCGTCATCCATAGCCGTCACCATGGCTGCCATCACACAGAGAGAGAATGCCACCACAAATTAATCCCAATGGTAGCTAGGCATCCCTCAGTCTCGGAAGACTATGGAGTTGCGCTCTAATCTAAGATATGAACACATAATAAAAATGCTTGGCAAGGATAGGGCCACAGAACACCTGGTGAGACTCTCTCTCCCACAGAACACCCTGCTGAGACTGTCTCTCCCACAGAACACCTGCTGAGACTCTCTCTCCACAGAACACCTGCTGAGACTCTCTCTCCCACAGAACACCTGCTGAGACTTCTCTCCCACAGAACACCTGCTGAGACTCTCTCTCCCACAGAACACCTGTGAGACTGTCTCTCCCACAGAACACCTGCTGAGACTCTCTCTCTCTCTCTCTCTCTCTCTCTCTCTCTCTCTCTCTCTCTCTCTCTCTCTCTCACACACACACACACACACACACACACACACACACACACACACA
>CM060334.1:48081345-48098845 GCA_030674155.1 Stramonita haemastoma
GAGCTTGAACCGGCCCCAGAGTGTGTCGTGCTGCATGCAGGCATCAACGACATCAAAGGGAAAGATCCTGCAACATGTGGCAAAGCCATGGCAGCAGCTGTAAAGGCTGTTCAGAAGATCTTCCCCAAGACCCATGTCGTATGCAGCAGGGCCACTCCAGTGAAACAACAGCATCTAGAAGCAAGACGGGTCGTGTTCAATGCTCACGCTTATTCCGAAATAGTAAATGAAGATATCAACAACGTTTCCTACCTGGCATATGAGAATATTCATCCATCCAAACATCTTCAAGATGAAATTCACTTGAATAACTACGGTGCTGGCAACGTTGCAAGAGCCTTGGGCCGCCACCTATGTCAGCTGTTCTGGGAACGTCCACGAAGACGACAGAGACGCGGGGGATTCGGCGCCAGCAACACAGGCCGTTCTTTCTGTGGCAATCCATGGACTGACAGACCTGGCCACCCACTGCCGCCTGCACCGTACCCGCTACCTCCCCCATGGGCGTTTCGTCATTAAGATCCTTACGCTTCTTCATGGCAGTATATAATTATCTTTTCAGAGCAAGATCTTCCCAAACATCACCATCTTCCATCATGGACTTTTCATTGTTATTTACACTATTCCTCACTGGTCTGTGTCTAAATCCCCCCCCCCCTCCATTTTTTCCTGTTACTTACTTGCGTATGCATGTGTGTATGTGAGGTGGGCCATTAGTTTGTTGTTGTTGTTTTTTTTCAATTGGGTTGCATATTGTTGTTGACTACAATCAGAACACAAAATAATATAACAAACATATGTATAACATGAAAACAAGCTTGGACAGGACATTACATCTCTCTACAGGAGTTAAAATTTTACAGTGGAATGCTCGGAGCATAGCCACCAATCTGTTGGACTTGACACAATTTTTAACAACTGATAACTATGCTATATTAGCACTCCAGTCTTTGAATGTGGACAAAATGAAAATGCCTAAATTGACAAATTATTATTACCCACCATTATGTGATTGTGATAATAACTCTAGAGTAAAATCTGCCATATATGTTAGGCAGGGTCTAGACTATGAAAAGCTAGCTATATCTCCTATCCTGCAAAGTACAGTAGATATGTATCACACTGGGGTGACAGTCAAACTTAACAAGGATGAAATACTAAATGTAGTGTCTGTTTATTTACCCCAAGGTCCGAAAAATGACAATACTGACTGGTTAAAAAACACAGACTTCACTAAGCATAAATGGATTATTCTTGGAGATTTCAATGCTCATGCTCCTTTTTGGGACTCTGCATGCTCTACCATCACTAGCAATCGTTTAATAGAAAATATTGTAGATTCGAAGCTTTACTTATTGAATGATGGTAGAGTAACCAGAATTCCTGATGTTTCTACCCATAAACCCAGTGCCATTGACTTAGCCTTAGTATCTCCAGGATTAGCTATTAACTGCATATGGAATGTTGAAGAGGATTGCCTCGGAAGTGATCATTTTCCAATCACATTGTCATTAGAAGACCTTTCAGTATCAGATCGACCGCATATTGAGGATAAAATCCCTCAATTTATATATAAATTAGCTAACTGGAGTTCATTTCATTCGTTTCTTCAAGGTATTGATATTGAAATGATTGCTGAGGATGATGTTGATAAATTTTATTCAAATTTTGTGGCAATGCTCATTCTAGCAGCTGAGTTTTCTATTCCCAAACGCAAAATCAGGAAGAATGGAAAACGATCAGGCAATAAATGGTGGACTAAAGAATGTGAGGATGCCGTAAACTATAAAAAGGAACAGTATAAAATATGGTTAAAAAACCAATCAGAGGAAAACTTTATTCGTATGAAATATGCTAAATGTCATAGTAAGAAAACAATTGCTCAGGCAAAAAACAATTATTGGACAGAATTCTGTATTAATGAAGTCTCAGAATCCAAGGACATGTATAAAGTTTGGAGGAAAGTTACTGAAATGAAAAACGGATTTCAACTCCCATCGTTTCCAATCAAATTTGAAAAAAACAGATTTCCAAGCATATTTGAAAAAGCAGAAGCCTTTGCTACAATGTTTGCAGATAATAGTTCATCCTTAAAGCTTCAATCAGACATCAAAAGTTATGACTCTTCAGAAAAGCTAGACAAATTAGAAAATATATCATGTAATGCGGATTATTTGAATGCTCCTCTTCAATATGATGAATTTATTGAAACCTTAGATTCATTTACTTTTAACAAGACAGCAGTTGGTCCTGATGGCGTATCTTATCAAATGCTGGCCCATATGCCTTTAAAATGGAAAAGACTACTTTATTCATTTTTCCAAAAGTGTTGGATAAATGGCACTCTTCCTAGTATCTGGAGGCAGTCTATAGTAGTTCCAATCCTTAAGAAAGGTAAGTTGAGGTCATCAATAGATAGTTATAGACCAATTGCTCTTACTTCACATGTGGGTAAAGTAATGGAAAAAATTATACATAAGCGTCTGTTTCATTATTGTGAAAAGAATAATGTTATCCCAACTAATCAGGCTGGCTTTCGAAAGGGGAGATGTACTTCTGATCACTTAGTTAAATTAACTCACCAGATTAAAAAACAATTTGCCAGAAGGAAAAGTGTGTTAGCCACATTCTTTGATGTGAAGAAAGCATACGATAGAGTCTGTCATGAAAAATTGTTGCATAAATTGAAGAATATTGGTATCAATGGAATGTTATATAAATATCTTCACAATTTTTTATCTAATAGATCAATCTGCACTAAATTGGGCTCAGCTTACTCATCCTATAAATCTATCAATTTAGGTATACCGCAGGGATCAGTGCTTGCTCCCATGTTGTTTTCTATTCTTGTACATGATCTCCCTAGTTGTTTGTCAACTAATACTCAAGTCGTTCAGTATGCTGATGATATCGCAATATGGATAAATACTTCAGTTAGGAAAAACACCAAAAAGAGAGTTACCAATTATGTTGAACATTTATATCAAGATGAATTAAATAAATTCTGTAGCTTTATGAAGGAAAATAAGTTAGAACTATCTGCAGAAAAAACATGTCTTGTGCTCTTTAATAATGGTGAAAATCCATCAAAATTACCAACCCTAAAATTAGAAGGAACAGTGCTTAAGTATAAACCATATGTAAAATTCTTAGGCGTAATTTTAACTAGAAAGTTGAGCTGGAAGATGCACATCGACCACTTAATAACCGAGGCTAGAAAAAGACTGAACTTTTTAAAAGTAATAAGTTTTCAGGCATGGAGTCAAGATACTAAAACACTAATACATTTGGCTCAATCTTTAGTACGCTCAAAATTAATCTATGGACAAGAAGTTTATTTTTCTGCTGCAGATTATCTGCTTAAAAAATTACAAAGTTTAGACAGTAAAGCCATAAAGATAGCACTTGGTGTTCCAACACATGCTAACACAGCTAATACCTATAAAGAAGCACATTTGTTATCTCTTTCTGATCAACGAAGATTGGCGGTATCAAAGTACGTGATTCGGAGTCTATCTATTCCAAATTCAGTAAAAGATGAAATACTTATGGATCAAGACACTGATTATCCAAAACGAGCATGGGATATTTCATTTCTGCTGCCAATTAAAAATTATACTAATTCATTAATGAAAGAAATTGGTATTGACATAGCAACGATTCCAAATTTACCGATGGTTCCCCTAATGCCTCCGTGGGAACATATTTCAGCTAGCTTTGACATTGATTACACGGATGTAAAAAAGAATGATCAAAATCTTCTCACTGTTGATGTAAAAAGCCACATTGAATGTAATTATTCCAATTATTTAAAAGTGTATACTGATGGATCTGTATTGGAATCAGGCAGAAGTGGCGCAGCATTTGTGATTCCTGCTTTAAAAGTACAAAAGTCGTTTCATTTAGGAGAACATTTTTCCATTTTTACGTCTGAATTATTTGCAATTTTTATGGCCTTGAAGTTTTTGTCTGATATGGCTCTTGATATTTGCCACATACTTTTTTGTGTTGATTCAAAAGCAGTATTGCAGGCACTAAATAATTGGCAAGGGAAAATAAGGACGGATATTATATTTGAGATTAAATTTTTGATACATTGTATTGCATGTAGAGGGATTCAGATAACTTTATGTTGGGTCCCTTCTCACTGTGGAATTTATTGGAATGAGTTGGTTGATTCATTAGCAAAACAAGGTGCCTCTGATCGTAGTATTGAAACGTTTGATTCCAATCTTGTATTGTCCTCGTATGAAATTAGTGCAAGATTGATGAATAGAATGCATTCCAAAATGAAGACATCACATTTTGAACGTATTTCATGTTCACGTAAACTAGAAATTTTAATATATAAACTGAGGTTGAATGCATGGAATACCAAATATTCTAAAAACGTGTCATGTTGCTGTTCTCAACCTCTTTCAATCCACCACTTATTGTTTGATTGCCCAATTCTTATTGACCTTTTTAAAAGGAGAGGATTAGATATTAAAAAAAGATATGCCACTGTTCAAGAAGTTTTGTATGACTCTCAGCAGTTCATAACATCAGTTGCTGAGGTTATATATTCTTCCCCAGTAAGATCTCTTCTGTAGTTATATATATATATATATATATATATATATATATATATATATATATATCTATATATCTATATATCTATATATCTATATCTATATCTGAGAGAGAGAGAGAGAGGGGGGGGAGAGGGGAGAGAGAGAGAGAGAGAGAGAGAGAGAGGAGAGGAGAGAGAGAGAGAGAGAGAGGAGAGAGAGAGAGAGAGAGAGAGAATGCGGGTGTGTCTATATCACCAAGTAGTGAAGGACATTAAACAAAACAAAACAAAACAAAACAAAACACACACACACACACACACACACACACACACACACACACACACACACTTACTGTGGTGTAGTCGGTTTCTGGGCTGGAGTAGACCTCATCATCTAGGAAGAAATCCGTCACTGTGCCTGGTGCCTTGGGGTCGACTGTACATCAGGTGAAATGATCACCATGTCACAATATGCATGCTCATTACCACAGGTATTACTGTTTTGTACAGTATTGTGTGTGCTGTAGTCCATTGCATCATTTTGTATTGTATTATAGTGTATGGCTTTGCACTACATTGAATTGCTCCGTGTTGTTTTGTATTGTATTTTATTGTATTGTACTGTCTTGTACAGTGTTCTTTTCTATGGTTGAACTGTTTTGCATTGTACAGTGATGTATTGTGTTGTATTGTACTGTAATGTATTGTGTTGTGTTGTGTTGTGTTGTGTTGTGTTGTGTTGTGTTGTGTTGTGTTGTGTTGTGTGTTGTGTTGTGTTGTGTTGTGTTGTGTTGAAGTGTATACCAATTTCAGTCACGGCAGATTCTTCGCGTGAAATTTGGTGTGTTCTCTCTGCAGTGTAGTGTAGTGTAGTGTAGTGTAGTGTAGTGTAGTGTAGTGTAGTGTAGTGTAGTGTAGTGTAGTGTAGTGTAGTGTAGTGTAGTGTTCTGTACTGTACTGTACTGCTCTGTACTTGACTGTACTGTATTGTTCTGTACTGTACTGTACTGTTCTGTACTGTACTGTACTGTACTGTACTGTACTGTACTGTACTGTACTGTACTGTACTGTACAGTACTGTACTGTACTGTACTGTAGTGCATTCAGCGCAGTGTGGTGTAGCATAGTATAGTGTAATGCAGCGCAGTGTAGTGAAGCATAGAGCTGTGTACTGTAGGTCCCTCATCCCCACCCCCAATTCTCATGTCTTTTGCTCACTCACTCACTCACTCAGTCCCATGTCCCAAAGGACGTAGGGGGGACATGAGAGAAGACGCAACGGAGATCTTTTTCCATGCTTCACGATCCTGTGTGGCTAGTAGGAGGTGTTGCAGGGGTTGGGCGCTCCAGTCTTTGATGTTGTCAACCCATGATTTCTTTTGGCGACCACTTCTTCTCTTGCCCTCGACTGTTCCTTGCAAGATGGTTTTTGCTAGGGTGTTGTGTCTTGTGGTGTGACCAAACCACATCAGCTTTCTCCTCTTTGTTGTGGAGAGCAAAGGCTCTTGGGGGCCCACACGCTTTTTGATTTCTTCTTTCACATAATTATTGGTCTTGTGTTCTTTGTATGATATTTTGAGAAGTCTTCTGTGGCACTTGTTCTCGAATGCTTGGATTCTCCTCTCTAACTCTGCTGTCAGAGTCCATGATTCACAGCCATATAGGAGGATAGATATCACGAGGGATTTGTAGAGGTGGTATTTGGTGCAGAAAATGAAGTTGTTGCTTATGATGATCCTCTCGAGTCTGACTAGAGCAGATGTTGCTGTTGCAATGCGAGCTTTCACTTCATTGTTTGATGTGCCATCTTTTGTTAGGATGGAGCCTAAGTATTTGAATTGGCTCATCTCTTCCAGTATTTCTCCATTCATCTTTATTTCCGTGATGTCATTACTCGCGCTGTTGACCATGATCTTCGATTTCTCTGTACTGACCTCCATACCGTATGCACTCGCTCGATCTGTTAGACTGTCTGTGAGGATTTGCAGTTCTTGTTTGCTGCTGCCCATGAGGTCAATGTCATCTGCAAATCTGAGGTTGCAAAGGGGTCTTCCACCAATGGAGATGGAAGTGTGGTGGTTTTGCAGTGTCTCGGTCATGATGTTTTCAAGGAAGAGGTTGAAGAGTACAGGTGAGAGAAGGCAGCCCTGGCGGACCCCAACCGTGGTCTTGAAGATCTCGCCCACGTGATTGTTCATGAAAACTGCACTTCTTGCGTTCTCGTACAGAGCCTTGATGACTTCAATTAGGCAGTTGTCAATGTTGAAGTGCCTGAGTACTTGCCAGAGGCCGTCATGCCATACCCTGTCAAAGGCCTTTTTAAAGTCTATGAAATTGTGGTACGTCTTTTTGGTGTTGGAGATGCTTCTCTATCAGAATTCTCAGATTGAAAATTTGTTCCATTGTGCTGCGTTTTGGTCTAAAGCCCGCTTGTTCTTTTGCCAGGAGTTTTTCTGCTTGGTTTTTCAGTCTGTTTTGCTCAATAGAAGGCTGCAATATAGATTTTTCTTTTTACTCACCACTTCACTGTACTCTATGTTTTTTTCCGTCAGGTAGTATTTCAATTGTGAGAATCTTGAGACTGGTTCTTTTTTTTTTTGATACTACAACTTCATTACCTCCCTTCATATCACACCATTAGTGCTGTGCATCAATACCTCCCTTCATACTATTAGTGCTGTATATGATTACCTCCCTTCATACCATCAATACTCTACATCATTACTTCGCTCTGTACTATACCATTAATTTAATGCTGTACATCATTACCTCCCTTCACATAACAATATCTGTACATCATTACCTCCCTCCACATCACACCATCAGTGCATCATTACCTCCCTTCACACAACACCATCTGTACATCATTACCTCCCTCCACATCACACCATTAATGCTGCACATTATTGCTTCCCTTTATACCAGACCCATCTCTTTTTTTTCTTTCTTTTTTCGTCTTTCTCTCTTTCTTTTTTCTTCTCTTCAGCAGAGGATAGGACTGTGATGTCTGGGCTGTGCCAGTGGTTTACTTACACTCAGCCTGACTGCTGATCACTGCAACAGAGAAAGAAAGAGAGAGAAAGAGGAGTGTTAGTACTAATGGTTACACACACACACACACACACACACACACACACACACACACACACACACACACACACACACACACACACCACTAGCGCGCGCGCACACACACACACACACACACTCCACACACACACTCACATCCAGCTGCATAGATAGACTGTTTGCATCCAAACATACACCAAAACATACATCCAAACATCCACCTAAACATATTTCCAAACATACATCCAAACATACACCCAAACACACATCCAAACATACATTTAAACATACATTTAAACATACATCCAAACACACATCCAAACATACATTTAAACATACATCCAAACATACATTCAAACATCCATCCAAACATACATCCAAACATACATCCAAACATACATCCATACATCCAAACATACATCCATACATCCTAACATACGTTCAAACATACATCCAGACATACATCCATACATCCAAACATACATTCAAACATCCATCCAAACATACATCCAAACATACACCCAAATATACATCCAGACATCCACACATACATCCACACATACTTCCAAACACACATTCAAACATACATTGAAACACACATCCAAACATACATTGAAACACACATTCAAATAATAATAATAATAATAATAATAATAATAATAATAATAATAATAATAATAATAATAATAATAATAATACATGGAATTTGTATAGCGCTATATCTTGTAAAAACAAATCAAAGCGCTTGCATTCGACCAACACACCACACAATTAACAACAATTTACAGTTTTAACAAATTCGAATGTACACACACACACTCACGCACGCACGCACGCAAGCACGCAACACGCGCGCGGGCACACACACCTACAAACGTTATGCACTTTGGCAGGTGGATGTTGAAGGCAGGGACAGGTAAGAGATGGAAGCGGAAAGGAGAAAACTTAGGTTTGGAAAAAGTGTGTCTTGAGGTTGGATTTAAAAGTGTCATAAGTAGGCTTTTGCCGGAGGGAGAGAGGAAGGTCGTTCCAGATCGATGGACCAGAAACAGAGAAAGAGCGGCGGCCAACGGTAGATAGGTTGAATCTGGGTATTCTTAAGGACAAAGTATCTGCCGACGAGCGGAGGGAGCGAGAAGGTGTGTACAAGTGAAGACATTCACAGAGGTAGGAGGGTGCAGTATTGTGGAGACATTTGTAACAGAGGGTATTGATCTTGTAGTTTACTCTCTGTGGTACAGGCAGCCAATGGAGAAATTTCAAGAGAGGGGTAATGTGCTCAGATTTTTTTCTTTCTGAGGACAAGACGAGCAGCAGAGTTTTGTATACGTTGAAGGGAGTGGATGGATGATGCTGGCAGACCAGCCAAAAGAGAATTGCAATAGTCCAGACGTGAGAGAATAAGAGAAGTGACGAGTTTGGATGTTGCATCAGTGGACAGGTACTTTCGAATTGCGCTAATACGCCGTAGTTGATAGTAGCATGACTGACAGGTTTGGGTAATGAATTTTTGCATGGAGAGAGTGTTGTCCACAACGACTCCTAGATACTTCACAGAAGTGGATAGCGGAACTGACGTATTGCCGAATTCTATTGAAGTTGTTGGAATGGAGGAGAGTTTGTGTTTGGTGCCTACAAGCATGGCTTCGGTTTTATTTGCATTTAGTTGTAATTTGTTTTGTATCATCCAGTGTTGGATGTCGTGAAGGCAGCTGGTCATATTTGTCAAGAGAGAAGGAAGATTTTCAGGTGTGTCGCTGCTTTGAATCTGCGAGTCGTCAGCATAAAAGTGATAATTGATATGATGACGGTCTATTATATGTGACAGTGGAGCAGTATAGAGGGTAAAGAGAAGAGGGCCCAGAACTGATCCCTGAGGGACACCACATTCCAGTTTGGCAGGTGCTGATTGAATCTTGTTTACTGCAACTGTGTGGACTCGGTCTTTATGGTATGAAATGAACCAGGTGAGGGCTGTGCCTTTAATGCCAAACATGTTTTGGAGACGGGAGAGAAGAATTGAATGGTCTATGGTGTCAAAGGCAGCAGATAAGTCGAGAAGAGTAAGAAGGGAGATTTTCCCTGAGTCAGAAGCATGGAGAAGCATGTTTAGAGTATGAACCAGGGTGGTTTCAGTGCTGTGGTTGACGCGATAGGCAGACTGAAAAGGGGGGAAGAGATTATTGGAAAGAAGATGGCTATTGAGTTGTTTCAGAACACACCCAAACCCAAATACACACCCAAACACGCATCCAAACATACATCCAAACACACATTTAAACACACATCCAAACATACATCCAAACACACATCCAAACACACATTCAAACACATTCAAACACACATCCAAACATACATCCAAACACACATTCAAACACACATTCAAACACACACCCAAACACACATCCAAACATACATCCAAACACACATTTAAACACACATCCAAACATACATCCAAACACACATCCAAACACACATACTCTGAATCTTCTTGGTGTAGTAGTTGTTGTAGCCAGTGTAGAGGCCCAGGAAGGAATCGAACCCTCGGCCTGGGGGGGTTGCATCCCGACGACAATGACCCAGATGCCACCTGACCAAGGACACAAACCAACAGACCATTACACGAAGAACTGACGGACGCCATAGCCGAGTGGTGAAGACCCACTGATGATGATCCATCCCCATTACTTCCACCACCTCTAAGTGGCTTCATTCAGGAGTGGTGAAGACCGCACTGATGATGATCCATCCCCATTACTTCCACCACCTCTAGGTGGGCTTTATTCAGGGGCCCTAACTCATAAATCATGTCCAGGGGAGGGAATAGACATTTTACAAAGCACCTCCCCCCCCACCCCATACCACAGGTCCATGAAGTCGTGGGTTTGCATCTTAACTGTGTCTGGTGAATTAAGGGCGTGGATTTTTACGATCTCCCAGGTCAACTTCAATTGCACACCTGCCAGAGCCTTAATATCACTTCGTGTATATATACACATGCAGGAGATCAAATATGCATGTTTTAGATCCTGTTTTTCATGTCAGCCTTCGGTGAATTGCAAAAAACAAAACATACCTACAATACATCCCCGAAGTCGGAATGTGGCTACCTTCATGGTAGGCCAAAAGAAACCCAAACTGGTCGCATATGCAGAATCTCACCATCTGTGAACCTCGGAGCTGTAGCCGAGGAACACAAGAAAGTCCAAAGTCTCCAGCTGTGTAGGGAAAGCAGGCCACAACAGAACTGACACAGACCTTCCTTCCTTCCTTCCTTCCCTCAGCCTGGAGCAAGTCATGAGAAAACAAACCATCCTCACCCCCGGCCCCTGTATGTGTCATCCTGAGGAGAAGAAGAAGAAGAAGAAGAAGAAGAAGAAGAAGAAGAAGAAGAAAGGAGGGAGGGAGGGACGGAGGGACGGAGGGAGGGAGGGGGGACTGACTCACTTGCCCACCAGATGAGAGACGTATCCAGCCTCCTTCAGTCTCAAGGGCAAGAAGGGGACATCCAGTGGAACGTAGTCTTCAATGCCCTCTCTCACCACAGCGTTCTGCCGGAAAAGGGTTAGACCATGAAACTAACAATAGTGTATCCCATGAAGCTAACAATAGTGTATCCCATGAAACTAACAATAGTGTATCCCATGAAGCTAACAATAGTGTATCCCGTGAAACTAACTATAGTGTAATCCATGAAGCTAACAATAGTGTATCCCATGAAACTAAACTTAGTGTATTCCGTGAAGCTAACAATAGTGTATCCCATGAAACTAAAACTAGTGTATCCCGTGAAACTAAAACTAGTGTATCCCGTGAAACTAAACATAGTTTATCCCATGAAACGAAGAGTAGTTTATTCCATGACACAAAAAAACAGTGTACCCTATGAAATAAATACAATAGTGTATCCCATGATACTAAGAAGAGCGTATCCTATGAAACTAAAAATAATGTATAGCATGCAACTAAAAGCAGTGTATTCTATGAAACTAAAAAATAGTGTATCCCATAAAACTAAGAATAATGTACCCTTAAAGTCTGTCCCGAGCCTAAGGCTCATCAGGCCGGTGCTTATCCAGGGTCAAACCCCAACACAAGGTTGGTACCCCTTTTACACCTGGGTGGGATGAGAAAATAGCCGTAAAGTGCCTTTTCCAAGGGCACAACGCCATAGCCGAAAGCTGGGATCGAACCCACAACCTTTAGATTACGAGTCCAACGCCCTAACCACTAGGCTACAGCGGGGGCTATAATGTATCCTATGAAACTAAGAATTGTGTATCCCATGAAACAAAAAAATGTGTATCTTATAAAACTAGAAATAATACTGGAGTTCAGAAAGAAGCAAGGTTTACGACCCTTTTCTTACCCAGGAAAGTTTTGCATGGAGTGTTGAATATCTTCTTTAACTTAGTTTAGTCTTGAAGGTCACTGTTTAACCCAGTTTACTCTTGAATATCACTATATAACCTAGTTTACTCTCCAAAATCACTGTTTAAACCAATTTGCTCTTGAAGGTCACTGTTTGACCCAATCTACTCTTGAAGGTCATTGTTTAACCCAGTTTACTCTTGAAGGTCACTGTTTGACCTAATTTACTCTTGAGGATCACTGTTTAGCCTTGTTAACTCTACAAAGTCACTCTTTAACCCTGTCTATTTCCTAGAGACAATGTTGGGCCAATTTATTCCTCAAAGTCACTGTTTGGCTCAGTTTTGCAAATCAATATAATTATTGTATATACATATGCTACATAAACAATTAACACACAAATACAGACACATCCATCCATCCATCCATCCATCCATCCATCCATCCATCCATCCATCCATCTATCCATCCATCCATCCATCCATCCATCCATACATACATACATACATACATACATACATAAGAAAGCTTTCACAATGTAACAGTATCACAATGGTCTCAGTTTGTATCAACTATTATAAAAAGCTTAGGAGTATGCATCTGTCAGAATTTATATTATTCAAACAAAACAATCTGACACTCCTCAACAACAGAAAAGATACAACAACAAAATAATGTCAACAATTTTTGAAAACTAGGTATTACCTGTACACCAATTCGGAAAGGATAATAACCTGTCATGTATGCTGCTCTGGACCTGCACACACACACACACACAAACACAAGCATACACACACACACAAACACACACACACACAAACACACACACACACACACACGCATATATATATATATATACATATATATATATATATATATATATATATATATATATATATATATATATATACCGTAAAATCCCTAGCATACGCCCACCCGCCCTGTGCACTGATTTAGGGCAAAAATGGGGGTTGGGCGTTTGCTAGGTATAGACCCCTTTGCACAAAATAATTTTTGTGCTCAACCGTGTAATTGTGTGAATACAAACCCCGAAAGCATGTAAGTAAGGTTGTGTGAGTATAAGTGAAGGAAAATAGAAAAAAAGAGATTTTGAGGCAAAGATGGCCAACGAGTTCCATCGCTTTCCGTTGTAGGTCCTTGTTTCGCAATACCCTGCCTTCAGATCTTTCATCTTCCAGATAATGCAGTACACCTTGGTGACATGTTCAGATCTAACTGCTGGTCCTTTAGACAGTTTCCGTTTTTGTTTGTCTTTTCCGTACTGCTATTCAAATCTATCTCTGTTTTCACTCCATTCCCTGATCCTCTTCCTATCCACAGAAAATTCACGGGCACATTCCGAAACATTCCCACCTGCTTCGTTATCCAGATACTGGAGGGCTTCCAATTTGAAAGATACACTATACAGTGTAAGACTGTCGCTTCGGCATTTTGCAAAAATGGCACAGAGAGATTCAAGAACCAGCTTCCGGCCATCAGGAAGCGTCGTCAAAGGACTTTAAGAACAGTCTGCACAAATTCTAGTGAAGTGAGCATAGTCTCTTTGAAAAAAAGCAGGGTGGGCATTTGCTAGGTAGTTACCCCTGTGCACAACTTTTGGCCCAAAGTGGGGGGTGGGCGTTTGCTAGATGGTGGGCTTATGCTAGGGATTTTACGGTATATATATATATATTTATATATTTCTGGCCATGGAGCAGAATGCAAAAAGAAACAAAACAAAACAAATCAAATCCAGCCTGAATCCATACATCGTTTAAACACGTAACCCTTCACCTTTCTGTTTAGCAAGAAATTGTGAAAAGTACATCATCCAATCTCATCCCCTGATCTCAATTGGTGACCACACTCGATGCTGCTTAACTTTGCCTTTGGGAAAGCGAGCACTGTGAACACTGAGCCATCCCGCCCCCATTACTGTTGATACCTTCTCAAATCTACTGTCATCCCTGCTGACTGCACTGTCTATGAATTCTTGAACATTTACGATATTTTCTGTAAAACACTTGGTTCTAAATCAGCAGTGCGTGCTATTTTCTTGGACGTTTGAAAAGCTTTTGACAAGGCTTGGCACCATGCACTCCTATATAAATTCTATGCTCTTGGTGCTAAAGGTCAGGTGCTTGCTTGCTTTACTGATGATCTAAAAGACTGTGCCCAGTAAGTTGTTTTGAAAGGAGGTAAACCATCGTTAACTGTCTTCCTCTTTCAGCTGGTGTCCCACAGGGATCTGTCCTCAGACCTCTACCATTTCTTACATGATCTATGTTGATGGTATTGTCGATGGTACTGAGTCAATTGTAAAACAATTTGCCAAAGACATTAACATGCACTTTGGAACTGACATAAGATAGTCATATAGGAACAGAAATATTAAACATTGATCTTGAAGAAAAACAACAACAACAACAACATTAAACAAACGACAATAAAAACCGACTGAGTGGGCATCTACATGGAAAATAGAATTTAATCAGTCTAAAAGTAAACTACCAGCATACCACCACCACCACCACCACCACCACCACCACCACTTCTACTCCTACTAGCACTACAGCAGTAGCCGCAGTGCCCTGAGCTAGGCTACTTACGGGGTGCAGGCAACCTGGGCGTAGGCTTTGTTGAGAATGACACCGTTGTCTGCCAGGTTCTGCAGGTTGGGGGATTGAACCTCTGGGTTGTTCCAGCTCGCGTCGTTGAAACCTGCAGCAGCGTGTACAAACCACGTCACCCCACACTGACTAAAAATAAAAGGAAAGGTAAAGGTGTCCCATAACCTATGTGGTCGTAGGGAGCGAGGCATCCGAAGTTCCGAACAGTGAGATTTTTGTGTATGGCACATTTTTGCCCACCATGAAGGAAGCTGCATTCCCCACTTCCAGGATGCATGCTGGGCATGTTTTGGTTACCGTAACCCCCACTGAACCCTGACAGGAATGACCAGATCTTTTACCTGCATATTTCATCTTCTCTGTGTAAACATGTTTTGGTTACCGTAACCCACTGAACCCTGACAGGAATGACCAGATCTTTTACCTGCATATTTCATCTTCTCTAAGGAAACATGTCTTGGTTACCGTAACCCACTGAACCCTGACAGGAATGACCAGATCTTTTACCTGCATATTTCATCTTCTCTAAGTAAACATGTTTTGGTTACCGTAACCCACTGAACCCTGACAAGAATGGCCAGATCTTTTACCTGCATATTTCATCTTCTCTAAATAAACACTTTGACTGTTTTCGGACTTAGTAGTGTTCATCGAAAATGATATAGTCATGTACCATCTGGAAATAAAAAATTGAATTTGTCTTTAATATTGACTTCTTTAATTGTATAGAACACACAAAAGGAATAAAGACACTGGCAGGTCTACACTTGAAGTTGACCTGGGAGATGGTAAAAATCCCCCACCTAGACACCACCAAGATGGGAACCCATGACTTCATGGACCCATGACACCCCCAGAAAACTGCTGAGATGGGAACCATGACTTCATGGACCCATGACACCACCAGACACTGCTGAGATGGGAACCCATGACTTCATGGACCCATGACACCACCAAACACTGCTGAGATGGGAACCCATGACTTCATGGACCCATGACACCACCAGACACTGCTGAGATGGAAACCCATGACTTCATGGACCCATGGGATTGAAGTGGAAGGTGTTAACCACTGGGCTGTAGCTAGTCCCTGGTTTGTTTGTCTGTCTGTGTTTTGGGGAGCACCTACCCATGTCGTCAACCATGATGTACAGGATGTTGGGCTGGTCTGCGGCATAGCTGGTAGCCAGCTGCAGGAGCAAGGTTGCCAGGATGATTCCTCCTGTTTTCCACACACACAGTTAGCAGGGGGTGAAAACTACGTCACAAGGGAAAACTACGTCACAAGGGAAAACTACATCACAATGGAAATCTACGTCACATTAGAAAACTTCCTCACAATGGAAAACTAGGTCACAATGGAAATGTACGTCACTGTGGAAAACTACGTCACAATGGAAAACTTACCATGTCACAATGGAAAACCACGTCATCATGAGGGGGGTGGGCATAGGTTTGTGTGTAATGGGAACAGAAAAAGGGCGTAGTTATAGAGATCCAAAATTAGTTCATTACAATGGAAAAAGTACGTCATCATGGGGGGGGGGGGGGGACACAAGATTGTGACGTAATGGAAAACAGAAAAGGACGTCATTTTGTATTTTGTACCATTTTATGTCTCAGGAGATTTCTCTTGCATAATATTCGGGCTGCTCTCCTACAAGTGCAGGGCCTACCCATTTTTTTTTCCTTTTTCCTGTATGCAACTGTATTTATTTTCCCATCAGAGTGGCTTTTTTTTCTACAGAATTTTGCCAGGGTCAACCCTCTTGTTGCCGTGGAATTTTTTTCTCATCCGAAAGACGTCATGAGGGGGATCCAAAAGAAGTACATAACAATGGAAAAGTACTTTGGGAGGGGGGGGGGACACAAGATTGTGTCATAATGGGAACTGAAAAGGACATCATAACAGGGGACTCAAAAGAAGTACATCACAATGGAGAAATATATCATCAGAAAATTATGATGGATAAGTGCATCATCATCATCATCATCATCATCATCATCATCATCATCATCATCATCATGGGGACAATACATGGTATGAAGAGCCACCACCCAGACGCCCATTGGAGGAGATTTCCCCCTGGAGTTAACATCAGTACTGACTCCACTCCCCTGAAAGGCCTTTGGGTGAGACTATAAACCCAGGTCCCCATATGATCATTATTGGGGATTTCTGAGCTTTGGCAGATGAAGGGGAAAAAACTAAACAGTGTATTCTCTTCTCTCTCTCTCTCTCTCTCCTCTCCTCTCTCTCTCTCTCTCTCTCTCTCTTCTCTCTCTCTTCTCTCTCCATCTCCCTCCCTCCCTCTCTCTCTCTCTCTCTCTCTCTCTCTCTCTCTCTCTTCTCTCCTCTCTCTCTCTCTCTCTCTCTCTCTCTCTCTCATCTCCCTCTCCCCCTCTCTCTCTTCTCTCTCTCTCTCCATCTCCCTCCCTCTCTCTCTCTCTCTCTCTCTCTCTCTCTCTCTCTCTCTCTCTCTCTCTCTCTCTCTCTCTCAAACTCCTTTTCATTTTGTTTGATAAAAATCACATTCCAGTCAAAAGCTGCACACAAACATATCTGTCGTGATGAAAGTGGAATACAATACAAAATAAAGCAACAAAAATCAACAACACAACACAATACAGTATAAAATACAAGCAGACAAGTAAACACACAACACCCAAGTGTGTGGCAGATCAAATTTTCGGTTTATTCAAAACCTTCTTTCAGGCTAAAAGACTGGCCAACTCTACCAAATACAGTCTAAAATGCTATAATACAATGCAACAGTGTAATAAAATACCAAACAACTCAATACACGACAACTAAAACCCAATCCTACCAAACACAACACAACAGGACACAATACAAACATCACAAAAATCCAATGCA
>CM060334.1:48106345-48123845 GCA_030674155.1 Stramonita haemastoma
AAAAAAAAAAAAGTATTTTTCCATTGTTATGTACTTCTTTTGGATCCCCGTCATGACGTCTTTCGGATGAGACGATAAACCGAGGTCCCGTGTGTTACACGTCACTATTTAAGCACGTAAAACTCCCACGGCAACAAGGGGGTTGACCCTGGCAAAATTCTGTAGAAAAAAGCCACACTGATAGGGAAGTACAGTTGCATACAGGAGAAAGAAAAAAAATGGGTAGGCCCTGCACTTGTGGCGACGCCCTCTCCCTGGGGAGAGCAGCCCGAATTTCATGCAGAGAAATCTCCTGTGACATAAAATGGTACAAAATACAAAATGACATCCTTTTCTGTTTCCATTACGTCACAATCTTGTGTTCCCCCCCCCCCCCCCCCCCCCCCCCCCCCCCATGATGACGTACTTTTCCGTTGTCGTGTACTAATTTTGGATCTCTATAACTACGTCCTTTTCTGTTCCCATTACACACAAACCTATGTCCATCCCCCTCATGATGACGTGGTTTTCCATTGTGACATAGTAAGTTTTCCATTGTGACGTAGTCTTCCATTGTGACGTAGTTTTCCATAGTGACGTACATTTCCACTGTGACGTAGTTTTCCATTGTGAGGAAGTTTTCTATTGTGACGTAGTTTTCCAATGTGACGTAGATTTTCATTGTGATGTAGTTTTCCCTTGTGACGTAGTTTTCCCTTGTGACGTGGTTTTCACCCCCTGCTGACTGTGTGTGTGGAAACAGGAGGATCATCATGGCAACCTTGCTCCTGCAGCTGGCTACCAGCTATGCCGCAGACCAGCCCAACATCCTGTACATCATGGTTGACGACATGGGTAGGTGCTCCCCAAAACACAGACAGACAAACAAACCAGGGACTACGTTACAGCCGAGTGGCTAACACCTTCCACTTCAATCCCATGGGTCCATGAAGTCATGGGTTTCCATCTCAGCCGTGTCTGAAGGTGTCATGGGTCCATGAAGTCATGGGTTTCCATCTCAGCAGTGTCTGGTGGTGTCATGGGTCCATGAAGTCATGGGTTCCCATCTCAGCAGTGTCTGGTGGTGTCATGGGTCCATGAAGTCATGGGTTTCCATCTCAGCAGTGTCTGGTGGTGTCATGGGTCCATGAAGTCATGGGTTCCCATCTCAGCAGTGTCTGGTGGTGTCATGGGTCCATGAAGTCATGGGTTCCCATCTCAGCAGTGTCTTGGTGGGTTTTTTTTTTTTACCATCTCCCACGTCAACTTCAAATGCAGACCTGCCAGTGTCTTTATTCCCTTCGTTTGTTCTATACAATTAAAGAAGTCAAAATCACAGTCAATGTCAATTTGTTATTTCCAGATGGTACATAACTATATTATTTTCGGTGATCACTATTAAGTCTGAAAACAGTCTAAGTGTTTATTTAGAGAAGATGAAATTTGCAGGTAAAAGATCTGGTCATTCCTGTCAGGGTTCAGTGGGTTACGGTAACCAAAACATGCCCAGCATGCATCCTCGAAGTGGGGAATGCAGCTTCCTTCATGGTGAGCAAAAACTGTGGCATACACAAACATCTCACTATTTGTGAACCTTATAGCTCTAGCCAAGGAACAGGGACTCCCCTCCCTGAAAAACCCCACATACACACACAACACAAAAAACCTAAAACCGATATCCTGCCACAAGCTAATAAATAAAAAATGACTCAGATTTATGAATGAATAAGTCATTAAGTCAACCCCCCTTCCTTGGTGTGTGTGGTGCGTGCGTGCGTGCGTGCGTGCGTGCGTGTGTGTGTGTGTGTGTGTGTGTGTGTGTGTGTGTGTGTGTGTGTGTGTGTGTGTGTATCTGTGTGTGTGTTATTTATTTATTTATTTATTTATTTATTTATTTATTTATTTATTTATTCTTTATATCGAGGATAACAGAATAAGCAATCATGTGCTTTTTTTTCATCCAGTCCCCGTGTGTATGCAGTTTTGTAAATATTGTCATCTGTTCCCACCGGCACACGATGGCCTACTCTTACGAAAAGCGGAACAGGATTTAACGTGTGGCGCAAGATGTTCTCTGTGTGTGTGTGTTTATCATTTATTTATTTATTATTTATTTATTTATTTTTATTTATTTATTTATTCTTTATTCTTTTATTTATTCTTTTATTTATTCTTTTATATCAAGGACAATGGAATAAGCACTCATGTGCTTTTTTCATACAGTCCCTGTGTGTGTGTGTGTTTGGTGTGTGTGTGTGTGTGTGTGTGTGTGTGTGTGTGTGTGTGTGTGGTGTGTGTGTGTGTGTGTGTGTGTGTGTGTGTGTGTGTGAGCGTGCGTGTGTGTACGTGCGTGCGTGCGTGCGTGCGAGAGCGCGGGCGCTAGTGTGTTTGTGTGTGCGTGCGTGCGTGCGTGCATGAGTGTGTGAGTGTGTGTGTGCATGAGCGTTTGTGTGTTACCACAACAATAAAATAATCAAAGCCAAGAGACAACTGAGATTTAAAGAAAACACACCAAAGCTATTTTAGCAACATAACAACGTTATATCCTTTACAATCTCTGATGATCACGAAATAATAATCAATACGTACTTTTAGTCCCGGACGGGATAGCTCAGTGGTCAGAGCACTCGCTTTCCCCAAGCTAGGGTTAAGCAGTACTGAGCGTGGTTACCAAGTGGATGGGTGACTGTTTGCACACCTTGGTTTCAGTACAGTTCCCCCAGTTTACCCAGCTGTCAATGGGTACCTGCCCTCTTTAGGGTCAGGGAAGGTAAAGCAGCGAGGGAGAGGAGATGATGGGTGCCCGCCCTCAATATGCTGACCCCTGGAAAAGCTGAGGTCTCTGATGCCTCGCTCCCCTACGACCACATAGGTTATGGGACACCTTTACCTTTCCTTTTACTTTTAGTCAGTGTGGGGTGACGTGGTTTGTACACGCTGCTGCAGGTTTCAACGACGCGAGCTGGAACAACCCGGAGGTTCAATCCCCCAACCTGCAGAACCTGGCAGACAACGGTGTCATTCTCAACAAAGCCTATGCTCAGGTTGCCTGCACCCCGTAAGTAGCCTAGCTCAGGGCACTGCGGCTACTGCTGTAGTGCTAGTAGGAGTAGAAGTGGTGTGGTGGTGGTGGTGGTGGTGGTGGTGGTGGTGGTGGTGGTGGTGGTGGTGGTGGTGGTGGTGGTGATGGTAGTGGTGATGGTCTACTGGTAGTTTACTTTTAGACTGCAATAAATTCTATTTTCTATGTAGATGCCCACTCAGTTGGTTGGTTTTTATTGTCGTTTGTTTGATGTTGTTGTTGTTTTTTTCTTCAAGATCAATGTTTAATATTTCTGTTCCTATATGACTATCTTATGTTAGTTCCAAAGTGCATGTTAATGTCTTCGGCAAATTGTTTTACAATTGACTCAGTACCATTGACAATACCATCAACATAGATCATGTAAGAAATGGTAGAGGTCCTAGGACAGATCCCTGTGGGACACCAGCTGAAAAAGGAAGACAGTTACTGATGGTTTACCTCCTTTCAAAACAACTTACTGGGCACGGTCTTTTAGATCATTAGTAAAGCAAGCGAGCACCTGACCTCTAGCACCAAGAGCATAGAATTTATATAGGAGTGCATGGTGCCAAGCCTTGTCAAAAGCTTTTCAAACGTCCAAGAAAATAGCACGCACTGCTGATTTAGAACCAAGTGTTTTACAGAAAATATCGTAAATGTTCAAGAGTTCATAGACAGTGGAGTCAGCAGGGATGACAGTAGATTTGAGAAGGTATCAACAGTAATGGGGGCGGGATAGCTCAATGTTCACAGTGCTCGCTTTCCCAAAGGCAAAGTTAAGCAGCATCGAGTGTGGTTACCAATTGAGATCAGGGGATGAGATTGATCATGTACTTTTCACATTTTCTGGTTAAACAGAAAGGTGAAGGGTTACGTGTTTAAACAATGTATGGATTCAGGCTGGATTTGATTTGTTTTGTTTCTTTTTGCATTCTGCTCCATGGTTTTATATATATATATATATATATATATATATATATATATATATATATATATATATATATATTATATATATATATACATCTGTTGTGTGTGTTTGTGTGTGTGTTGTGGTGTGTGTGTGTGTGTGTGTGTGTGTGTGTGTGTGTGTGTGTGTGTGTGTGTGTGTGTGTGTGTGGTGTGTGTGTGTGTGTGTGTGTGTGTGGTGTGTGTGTTTGTGTGTTTGTGTGTGTGCAGGTCCAGAGCAGCATACCTGACAGGTTTTTATCCTTTCCGAATTGGTGTACAGGTAATACCTAGTTTTCAAAAATTGTTGACATTATTTTATTGTTGTATCTTTTCTTTTGGTGAGGAGTGTCAGATTGTTTTGTTTGAATCAGATAAATTCTGACAGATGCATACTCCTAAGCTTTTTATAATAGTTGATAAAAACTAAGACCATTGTGATATTGTTACATTGTGAAAGCTTTCTTATGTATGTATGTATGTATATATGTATGTATGTGTGTATGTGTGTATGTATGTATGTATGTATGTATGTATGTATGTATGTATGTATGTATGTATGTATGTATGTATGTATGTATGTATGTATGTATGTACGTATGGATGGATGGATGGATGGATGGATGGATGGATGGATGGATGGATTGGATGGATGGATGGATGAATGGATGGATGGATAGATGGATGGATGGATGGATGGATATATGCATGCATGCATGTATGGATGTATGGATGTATGATATATGTATGTATGTATGTATGTGTCTGTATTTGTGTGTTAATTGTTTATGCAACATATGTATATACAATAATTATATTGATATTGCAAAACTGAGCCAAACAGTGACTTTGGGGAATAAACGGGCCTAACATTGACTCTAGGAAATAGGCAGGGTTAAAGAGTGACTTTGTAGAGTTAACAAGGCTAATCAGTGATCCTCAAGAGTAAACTGGGTCAAACAGTGACCTTCAAGAGTAAATTGGGTCAAACAGTGACCTTCAAGAGTAAACTGGATCAAACAGTGACCTTCAAGAGCAAATTGCTTTAAACAGTGATTTTGGAAAGTAAACTAGGTTATATAGTGATATTCAAGAGTAAACTGGGTTAAACAGTGACCTTTAAGACTAAACTAAGTTAAAGAAGACATTCAACACTCCATGCAAAACTTTCCGTGGGTAAGAAAAGGGACGTAAACCTTGCTTCTTTCTGAACTCCAGTATTATTTCTAGTTTTATAAGATACACATTTTTTTTGTTTCATGGGATACACTATTCTTAGTTTCATAGAATACATTATAGCCGCCGCTGTAGCCTAGTGGTTAGGGCGTTGGACTCGTAATCTAAAGGTTGCGGGTTCGATCCCAGCTTTCGGCTATTGCGTTGTGCCCTTGGAAAAGGCACTTTACGGCTATTTTCTCACCCCACCCAGGTGTAAAAGGGGTACCAACCTTGTGTTGGGGTTTAACCCTGCGATAGACTGGCGTCCTATCCAGGGGGAGTCTATGACTCTCAGTGCTTAATGCCACAGAAACCTGGATAAGCACCGGTCTGATGAGCCTTAGGCTCGGGACAGACTTTAAGGATACATTATTCTTAGTTTTATGGGATACACTATTTTTAGTTTCATAGAATACACTGCTTTCAGTTACATGCTATACATTATTTTTAGTTTCATGGGATACGCTCTTCTTAGTATCATGGGATACACTATTATATTTATTTCATAGGGTACACTGTTTTTAGTGTCATGGAATAAACTACTCTTCGTTTCACGGGATACACTTGTTTTAGTTTCAAGGAATACACTATTGTTAGCTTCATGGATTACACTATTGTTAGCTTCATGGGATACACTATTGTTAGTTTCATGGATTACACTATTGTTAGCTTCATGGGATACACTATGTTTAGTTTCACGGGATACACTAGTTTTAGTTTCACGGGATACACTAGTTTTAGTTTCATGGGATATATACACTATTGTTAGCTTCACGGGATACACTATTGTTAGCTTCATGGGATACACTATTGTTAGTTTCATGGGATACACTATTGTTAGTTTCATGGGATACACTATTGCTAGTTTCATGGGATACACTATTGTTAGTTTCATGGGATACACTATTGTTAGTTTCATGGGATACACTATTGTTAGTTTCATGGGATACACTATTGTTAGTTTCATGGGATACACTATTGTTAGTATCATGGTCTAACCCATTTCCGGCAGAACGCTGTGGTGAGAGAGGGCATTGAAGACTACGTTCCACTGGATGTCCCCTTCTTGCCCTTGAGACTGAAGGAGGCTGGATACGTCTCTCATCTGGTGGGCAAGTGAGTCAGTCCTCCCTCCCTCCTCTCTTCTTCTTCTTCTTCTTCTTCTTCTTCTTCTCTCTTCTTCTTCTTCTTCTTCTTCTTCTTACAGGGGCCGGGGGTGAGGATGGTTTGTTTTCTCATGACTTGCTCCAGGGCTGAGGAAGGAAGGAAGGAAGGAAGGAAGGAAGGAAGGTCTGTGTCAGTTCTGTTGTGGCCTGCTTTCCCTACACAGCTGGAGACTTTGGACTTTCTTGTGTTCCTCGGCTACAGCTCCGAGGTTCACAGATGGTGAGATTCTGCATATGCGACCAGTTTGGGTTTCTTTTGGCCTACCATGAAGGTAGCCACATTCCGACTTCGGGGATGTATTGTGGGTATGTTTTGTTTTTTGCAATTCACCGAACGCTGACATAAAAAAACAGGATCTAAAACGTGCATATTTGATCTCCTGGATATGTATATATACACAAAGTGATATTAAGGCACTGGCAGGTGTGCAATTGAAGTTGACCTGGGAGATCGTAAAAATCCACACCCTTAATTCACCAGACACAGTTAAGATGCAAACCCACGACTTCATGGACCTGTGGTATGGGGTGGGGGGGAGGTACTTTGTAAAATGTCTATTCCCTACCCTGGACATGATTTATGAGTTAGGGCCCCTGAATAAAGCCCACCTAGAGGTGGTGGAAGTAATGGGGATGGATCATCATCAGTGCGGTCTTCACCACTCCTGAATGAAGCCACTTAGATGTGGTGGAAGTAATGGGGATGGATCATCATCAGTGCGGTCTTCACCACTCGGCTATGGCGTCCGTCAGTTCTTCGTGTAATGGTCTGTTGGTTTGTGTCCTTGGTCAGGTGGCATCTGGGTCATTGTCGTCGGGATGCAACCCCCCCAGGCCGAGGGTTCGATTCCTTCCTGGGCCTCTACACTGGCTACAACAACTACTACACCAAGAAGATTCAGAGTATGTGTGTTTGGATGTGTGTTTGGATGTATGTTTGGATGTGTGTTTAAATGTGTGTTTGGATGTATGGATGTGTGTTTGGATGTATGTTTGGATGTATGTTTGGATGTTGTTTGGATGTATGTTTGGATGTGTGTTTCAATGTATGTTTGGATGTATGTTTGGATGTGTGTTTGGATGTATGTTTGGATGTGTGTTTCAATGTATGTTTGGATGTATGTTTGGATGTGTGTTTCAATGTGTGTTTGGATGTATGTTTGGATGTGTGTTTGGGTGTGTGTTTGGGTGTGTGTTTAAATGTGTGTTTGAATGTGTGTTTCAATGTATGTTTGGATATATGTTTGGATGTATGTTTGGATGTATGTTTGGATGTGTGTTTCAATGTATGTTTGGATGTATGTTTGGATGTATGTGTGGATGTATGTTTGAATGTATGGATGTATGTTTGGATATATGTGTGGATGTATGTTTGGATGGATGTTTGAATGTATGTTTGGATGTATGGATGAATGTTTGATGTATGTTTGGATGTATGTTTGGATGTATGGATGTATGTTTTGATGTATGGATGTATGTTTGGATGTATGTTTGGATGTATGTTTGGATAGATGTTTGAATGGATGTTTGGATGTATGTTTGAATGTAATTTGGATTGTGTTTGGATGTGTGTTTGGGTGTATGTTTGGATGTGTGTTTGGATGTATGTTTAGGTGGATGTTGGATGCAAACAGTCTATCTATGTAGCTGAATGTGAGTGTGAGTGTGATGTGTGTGTGTGTGGTGTGTGTGTGTGTGTGTGTGTGTGTGTGTAAGCATTAGTACTAACACTCCTCTTTCTCTCTCTTTCTTTCTCTGTTGCAGTGATCAGCAGTCAGGCTGAGTGTAAGTAAACCACTGGCACAGCCCAGACATCACAGTCCTATCCTCTGATAAAGAGAAGAAAAAAAGAAAGAGAGAAAGACGAAAAAGAAAGAAAAAAAAAGAGATGGGTCTGGTATAAAGGGAAGCAATAATGTGCAGCATTAATGGTGCGATGTGGAGGGAGCTAATGATGTACAGATGGTGTGGTGTGAAGGGAGGTAATGATGTACTGATGGTGTGATGTGAAGGGAGGTAATGATGTACTGATGGTGTGGTGCTAAGGGAGGTAATGTTGTACTGATGGTGTGATGTGGAGGAAGGTAATGATGTACTGATGGTGTGGTGTGAAGGGAGGTAATGATGTACTGATGGTGTGATGTGGAGGGAGGTAATGATGTACAGATAGTGTTATGTGAAGGGAGGTAATGATGTACAGCATTAAATTAATGGTATAGCACAGAGCGAGGTAATGATGCAGAGTATTGATGGTATGAAGAGAGGTAATCATATACAGCACATAGTATGAAGGGAGGTGATGATGCACAGCACTAATGGTGTGGTATGAAGGTAGGTAATGAAGTTGTAGTATCCAAACAAAAAAAAACCAGTCTCAAGATTCTCACAATTGAAATACTACCTGACAGAAAAAATCATAGAGTACAGTGAAGCGGTCAGTAAAAAGAAAAATCTATATTGCAGCCTTCTATTGAGCAAAAGACATGGGAATGGGGGTGGGGTGAGGGAAATACAGTACACAGATCTACGCTTCACTACACTGCGCTGCATTACACTATACTACGCTACACTACACTGTGCTGAATGCACTACAGTACTGTACAGTACAATACAGTACAGTACAGTGCATAACAGTACAGTACAGTACAGTACAACAGTACCAGACAGAACACGTACACACAGTACACCACACAGTACACACACAGTAATACACACACAGTACACTACAGTACAACACAGTACAGACGTACAGAATACATACAGTACCTACAGTACTAGTATAGTACAACAGTACACTACAGTACACTACAGTACAGTACTACAGTACAGTACAGTACAGGTACAGAACAGTACAGAACAGTACAACTACAGTACACTACAGTACACTACAGAAACAGTACACTACAGTACACTACAGAACAGTACACTACAGTACACTACAGTACACTACAGTGCAGTACAGTGCAGTACAGTAAGTACAGTACAGTACAGTACAGTACACTACAGTACACTACAGTACACTACAGTACAGTACACTACAGTACATACAGACAGTACACTACAGTACACTACAGTACACTACGCAGTACAGTACATAGTACAGTACAGTACAGTACAGTACAGTACAGTCACGTACAGTACTACAGTACACTACAGTCATACGATACAGTCACTACAGTACAGTACAGTACACTCAGTCACTACAGACAGTACAGTACACGTACAGTCACATACATACAGTGCACTGACAGTCATACACACTACACTGCAACTACACTACACTACACTGCACTGCACTGACACTACACTGACACTGCACTGCATGCACTGCACTGATACACTACACTACACTACACTACACTACACTCACTACACTACACTACACTACACTACACTGCACTGCACTGCACTGCACTGCACTACACTACACTACACTACACTGCACTGCACTGCACTGCACTGCACTACACTACACTGCACTGCACTGCACTGCACTGCACTGCACTGCACTACACTACACTACACTACACTCCACTGCACTGCACTGCACTGCACTACACTACACTACACTGCACTGCACTGCACTGCACTGCACTACACTACACTACACTACACTACACTACACTACACTACACTACACTACACTACACTACACTACACTACACTACACTACACTACACTACACTACACTACACTACACTACACTACACTACACTACACTACACTACACTGCAGAGAGAACACACCAAAATTTCACGCGAAGAATCTGCCGTGACTGGAATTGGTATACACTTCAACACAACACAACACAACACAACACAACACAACACAACACAACACAACACAACACAACACAACACAACACAACACAACACAACACAATACATCACTGTACAATGCAAAACAGTTCAACCATAGAAAAGAACACTGTACAAGACAGTACAATACAATAAAATACAATACAAAACAACACGGAGCAATTCAATGTAGTGCAAAAGTTTACACTATAATACAATACAAAATGATGCAATGGACTACAACACACACAATACTGTACAAAACAGTAATACCTGTGGTAATGAGCATGCACATTGTAACATGGTGATCATTTCACCTGATGTACAGTCGACCCCAAGGCACCAGGCACAGTGACGGATTTCTTCCTAGATGATGACGTCTACTCCAGCCCAGAAACCGACTACACCACAGTAAGTGTGTGTGTGTGTGTGTGTGTGTGTGTGTGTGTGTGTGTGTGTGTGTGTGTGTGTGTGTGTGTGTGTGTGTGTGTGTGTGTGTGTGTGTGTGTGTGTGTGTGTGAATCAGAATCAGAATCAGAATCAGAATCAGAAAACTTTATTGCCATTAAGTCAGAACGAGACTTATTTGACACCAAACGTAAACGTATTTAACATTCTTAAAAGATGTAGATTCTTATATATGTAATGTATCTATGTTCTTGCTCTTCTGGAAAAAGAATCATGCACATATTTAATCATATCTAGCAGACAGTCCTCGTTGTTGAAAACCTTACTCAGATTCTTGTAGTTATTCATATTATTCATTTCCTTAATATTGACATTAGATAGAAATTTTTTTCTTAAATCATCATATAATGTACAAACATCAAGTAAGTGATACTCGTCTTCTATTTTGTTACACCATTTGCATTTTCTTTCTTCTTTTGGTATATTCATATATCTCCCTTGTTCTATCATTAAATCATGGGAGCTGGTGCGAAATCTGCTGAATAGGCGCCTATAATTTTCATTCCTGCATATCAAAAGATACGGCTCCAATCTGTAAACATGTGAAACAGAGTTGTAAAAATTCAGCTTAGAAAATAACTTTTTTTGTTGATTCCAAAACAGTCTGTATAATTCTTCAAGTTTTGTTTTTATAGCATAGCATAATCTTTTCATATTTAATGTACTATGGTTATTCCACACATGCTTGAATCCAATCTTATGAATTATTGTTTTGATTATATAAATCCAGTGATCTTTTTCATTGTTTTGGTGCATTTCATTATATAACAATTTCAAATAGCTATTTTCTTTTGAATCTATTATGTGAATCCAAAAATTGATTAAATGACTAATAACTTTTAACGTTAATGGGTATCTGCCTAAGTCTCCGAAAACTGGCAAGACCATTGTTTTTTTGTGAACTCCTAATATCTGTCTGCAAAATTTTGCGTGGGTGCTTTCAAAAGGAAACTGACTGGTTAAGCACATTTTAAATAAATCATCTATTTTGAAGTTATCTTTTACATTACAACCATAAGGAAACCATATTTCACTTCCATACGTTAAAATAGGCATTATTAGGGCATCAAACAACTGCATAACAATATTTATTTTTAGTACACCTCCTTGTAGAGCTCTTTTCAGCGAATAAATAGCTTTGTTACTTTGTTTGACTAAGTGTTCCTGGGCCACATCAAACTTTCCTGACTGATGAAAAACTATACCTAGATATTTATACCTATCTGTAGTTTCAATTAGGTTTTGTCCACATTTAAAATGAATAGGAATTTTAGGTACAGATTTTGTGAAGATTATAACTTTGGTTTTTTCTTTGTTTACTTGGAGTCCCCATTTTAGACAATACTCATGTAATTTATCCAGTTTTGATTGGAGACCTGATTTTGTATTTGATAACAATATAAGATCATCTGCATACATTAAACCTGAGACTACATCATTTTTCGTTATATATGGAGAATCAATCATTCCTATATGTTGAAAGATATCATTAATGTAGATATTAAAGAGTGTGGGACTTAGTGTGTTGCCTTGATGGACCCCAACTTTTACTTCTATTTCTTCAGATAACGTATCTTTTACTTTTGCATATATTGTGGCATCTGTATACATATCTTCAATCAGATTGAGACATTTACCAGTTATTCCAATTGCATGCAGTTTCACCATTAAAGCTTGATGCCAAATGCTATCGAAAGCCTTCTGAAAATCCACAAAACAAGAATACAACCTTTTATCTTTTGTTTTGCATATGTTATCAACTAGTTTACTTAAAATGAAAATATTGTCTGAAGTTCTACATTTCTTTCGAAATCCAGCTTGTTCTTTGGCAAGTTTGTTATTTTCTTCTAGATAGTTGCATATTCTATTGTTCAGTATCTGGCAAAATAATTTACCGAAAGTGTTTGTCAATGTGATTCCTCTGTAGTTTTCAGGCTTTAGGGGGCATCCACCTTTGTGAATAGGAATATTGATGCCTACTTTCCATTCATGTGGATACAACCCTGTATCAAGAACAACATTAAAAAGTAACTCCAGTATACCTAGTATATCTGGGGTGATGGATTTGATCATTTCATTTAATATACCATCCTTGCCTGGAGATTTTTTGTTTTTTAAAGTTTTTATTCCTTCGGTGATTTCTTTTCTAGTAAAGGGCCTGTCTAAGTACGGGTTTTCGCGTCTTGTTAGTAGTTCGTACATGTTTTGCACTTGTTCTTTTCTCTTTTGATTGACAGAAGGTTCTTTTCCTATCAGCTTTTTTAAATGTTCCATCCATTTTGTGTTATTGAGGAAATTTGTTTCTCTTGTATTTTTTTCTTCACTTATCCTTAATTGTTGCAGAGTTTTCCATAATACACTAGGATCCTTATCTATTGCGTTATGCAGGTTGGAAACAAGACTGCTTTTGAACGATCTCTTTTTCTCTTTTAAAAGTCTGTTGTATTCTTTTCTCTTTGAAAAATACTTTTGTCTAAGAGCAACTTTGAATGGATACCGATTGATGGCGTTAAGTAAAGATTTTATTTCTTTTTTCGTTTCTGCACAATGTCCATCAAACCACTTTTTACTGTTTTTCTTTTTTATTACAATGTTTCGTTTTTTAAGTTTCAAACTGAATCTTGCTGCATCAGTGAAAATTACCGACAAATTTTCAGCACACTCATTTAATGACTTTTGCACACTTTCTGAATCAATATCTTCTTCATTTTGGTTATATGTGTTTAATGTTGTACACATTCTGCGTTTCATATCTTTTATACGTGACTGTACGGTCGACAGTTTAAAAGAGGTTTGAAATCTCTGTTTTGAATTTTCATCCCAGTAAAAACTGGGTGGTAAAGCAATCTTTGTAATTTTCTTATTATCTTTAGTACTACTGTGTCTATTTTTTCTCAGATCATTCCTTTTTAACACTTTATAGTTATCTATTCTTGGTATTGAAATGTCTAAATGGACTGGACAGTGATCAGAGTACTCTGTTAATTGATCGACTTTCATATGGCGCACTTCCTTTTGGATAGATTTAGAACAAGCAAAATAATCGACAACACTACAACCTTGTGGCTGAAAACATGTGAAATGTCCTTGCAGATCTCCCAGTGTGCGACCATTTAATATCCTCATTTCATAATCAACACATATATTTATAAGTCTTTTACCATTTCTTTGAAATATTTTATCCATAGAGCACCGTTCATAACAGTTATCATAACTGTAATTGAATGGTAACTCATAATAGTTTTGTGGATAGTCCATTTGAATGAAGTCTTCTAAACAACCTGTTCTTGCATTGAAATCACCGCAGAGAATGATAGTATTTTGTTTAGATAGATATGCAACGTCTTGTTCTAGTTTATTCCATATGTTCATTGTGTGACGTTTTCCAAAGGAAGAATATTCAGGTGGGATATACACTCCACCTATACATGTATCACTGTCATAAGGACCATTTAAGATTTGTACCCATGCTATATCAGCATTATTTTGAGGCAAAAATTTTACAAATTGACGATACTTTTCCTTTACAAAAATGGAAACACCACCAGAAGCACCTGATGCTTTACTGTTCAGTGGTCTGCAGTAATGTACAGATATATACCCAGGGAGCATTATGCTATCTGTGTCTTTTTTTTCTAAGTGCGTTTCTTGTAAGAAGATTAAATCATAGCGCATTAACATATTTTCTACTTCTACATCCTTAAGTTTATTTGTGTTAATTCCATCAATTTTCCCATGAATACTTCTGATATTCCACGATAAAATTTTCATATTTAAAGTAGATATCGTAATGTTAGTATTTCTTTTTCTTTCTTTCTTTTTTTTGAGGGAGAGATGAACTAGAATGCAACTGATACCTATACAATTCTACCTCTTTTAATCTAATTTTTGTTTACATGTCAAAACATTTTTCATTAACAATTAACATTTTTAAAAGAGGAAATATGGCAAGCAAGCAAGCATTAAGAAAAACAACCAATATGCATGCTGTATTACTCTATCGGCAAGAGAAAGCAATATGGAGCACAATACAGTTATCATTCATTCAGACATATTCTTGCTAGAAGCCATCTGCATATTAATACAAAACGGTCTTCATTCCATTCAATAATAAACACAACTTCCAAGGTATTTTCAAATCTAAAAATCCATACAGTGAATAGATCCAAGTCATTTGGGGGGGGGGAGGGGGGAGGGGTGAACCACTTGAAAATGACGCCACTGACAAGTTATGTCATAATTACATAAAAATATTAATGACATCATCAGTTACGTAGAATATTTTAGCCAAAAGCTGGAAGAAGGTAGTATGTCTGTTACAGCGATCCTTTTTTTTTTTTTTTTTTTCCACCCTACTACATTCCCTTGTAAGGAATTATTTATTAAATATTTTATTCCACATTTACATGCGGACGTGTGTGTGTGTGTGTGTGTGTGTGTGTGTGTGTGTGTGTGTTGTGTGTGTGTGTGTGTGTGTGTGTGTTACATTGTTTGCGTGCACATGCTTGGGCATGTGTGTGCATGAGTGTTACAGTAGGGATGGTAGAGCCAATGATGTAGGTGACGGATGAAGGTGGTGGTGGTGACAGTGGGGGGGGGGGGGGGGGGTATGTGTGTGTGTGTGTGTGTGTGTGTTTGCGTGAGTGTGTGTGTTTGCGTGCGTGTGTGTGTGTGTGCGTGCGTGCGTGCGTGTGTGTGTGTGTGTGTGTGTGTGTGTGTGTGTGTGTGTGTGTGTGTGTGTGTTGGATATGTTTTGTGGCGTAAAGGAATGATGGTGGAAGTGTCAGTGATGCAGACGATTGTTCAGTCTGCTGTTTCTGTACTGTCTGTACTGTCTTGGTGGCTCTTCTCGCTGCCTTTGGTTCAGTGCCCAGTTCTGGTCAGCGTCTGTACTCCAGTACTGCCTGGGAACGTACTGGTCACCTCTCCACTGCCAGCGTTGTCGGTGTCCGTGGCGATGGCCGTATCTCCAGTCCGCCCAGTCTGGCCTGTGGGACACTGGCCTCTGCCAGTATCTAGACCTAGAGTCTTTCTCATAGAGGCCATCGTCCCACTCCTCTCCAGGTTGTCGGTCTCCAAGGGGCTGACTAGATCTCCAGTCGTGTCTCCATCTTCCTGAGGCCCCAAGTCTCCAGTCGTGTCTCTTTCCGTTGGTAGCGATAGGTGGGCCATGGTTTCTTGTTTGTTCATTTTCTTCCGTGTTCTTTCTTCTGTTGCTGTTGATGTTGTCATAATAGTTTTTTTCTATTCTATCTCTCCAAGGTTGTTCCTGTCCCCGGTTCCTATCATTCCAACTTTTTCTTGTTCGTTGATGTTGATTTTGTTTATTGCTCCAAAGAGTTTTGCCGAAGTATTTTGACTCAAAAGCCCAAGGTTTTGAAGTATTGACATGAGTATTGAACATCTCTTGGGATTTTGAAGTTGATTTGTTATTTGAAATTCGTTGAGAGCAGAAATCTGGTTTGAGTTTTGCAGTGTTTCTGTCATATTCAATATACTCGTCACCTTCTTGATAATTCTCTCTTTCAGATTGGTCAGTAATATGTCCATGACATCTGTTTGAAGTCTCGTTTTCTCTTGAGGTCAATGGAAAATAATTTCCAGCTGCAGAGTCCAGCTGCCTTCGCTTTGGTAAGTTAGCAAACTTTGGTCTTGGCTTTCTTTTCCGTGCTTGTTGCCAAAGCAGGCTTTCTAAACAGCGGCCAATTGTACTCGCAAGGATACTGCTACCTCGAACAGAAGGATGAAATTTGTCCCTGTATAATCTTTTGTAGCTTGGTTGTATATTGTGCTCTACAAAATTGACATTGTCTTCCTGGCCAAGTTCACTGTAGACCATGGCGTTGAAGAGTTTTCTTTTTCTCTCAAGCTGTTGATCTCCACATGGAATTGTCTGGCTGATGATTATTTTGGACTGTGGGAATTTTGTTTTCATTTTGATTATCAATTTTTTCATTTCTTCTGCGGACTCATGGGCGTTTTGCTGTTTCAAGTTGTTAAGTCCACAGTGAATTAAAATAGCATCTGGGGTAGCCTTGGTTTTGTTCATTTCTTCTTCACAGTCTGCCAGGGTGTATGCTTTTCTTTTTCTGGCTGACAGCCCGTAGGAAGCTCCAAGTCTTCTGGGGTCAAGACCATCCATTATAGAGTCATGCATAATGAGTACATATGGCAGACTGTCCTTGTCTGATATAACATCTTCGATCAAATCTTCACAATCGGAATGGGACATCTCGCTCCTGTTTTCATTTCCCACGTCAGTTTGTGGTTCTCTGTTTTCTGCAGTTGTCCCCTCTGGTGTCACAGATCCCATCCGCAGTCTGATGCCGATGTTCTGGTCGAGGTGGGTGAGGATTGGTCTGCACTATCATCTCGATCAGGCAAAAGACTTTGGTCACTAAGGTTCATTTTGTCCTTAGTTGAGGTCGATGGTATTTGTGGTTCTGCTGAATTATCTTCAGATCTGGTTTTGTTTGTAGACGACTTTCTTTGTTTTTTCAAGGTCTTCTTTTGTGTCTTTTTTCGGGGTGTAGAGTTTCTTTGTGGTAACTGATGTGTCTGATTTGTCGAAGCTGAATAATTTAGAAGACTTACTTCTATTTGATCTTTCAACTCTGTATTGGCTGAATACATTTGCTCTGCCAAGAAGTTGACAGATTTTTCTAAATTACAGATCACTTTCTTCATATCTTGAATCTGGGATTCTAATCCCTCTTGTTTTTTGGAATTCTTGTCCAGTGTCAATCGTCTTTCAGGGGACGTCATGGTGGATTTGACGTCATTCATCAGCCCTGCTTCCAGTTCGATTTGTTCGCAGAGGCTTTCGGTGGTGTAAAATGCCTCTGCGCACACCCTGCATGTGT